>JAUESE010000002.1:10269965-10293945 GCA_032274725.1 Malacoctenus triangulatus
ACGTAACGTGTTAATTAGTGAGCTGCTGAAGCGAGGGGATGTGGATGTCTCTGTGCGTGGAGCCTGGGGGGGGGCGAGGGGGGGGGGGCTGTTTAACAAGCTGAAGAAATCAATCTGCTGGTTGTTAATATTTTCTGTACAGACACGACAGCGGAAACAAAGCAGGATTCCTCCTAAATCATTCAACTTCAGACTTTCAAAATAAAGGTTTTTGTATCCAGGATGTCTTTATACGGTCATACTGCTTTGATTTATTCTTCAATTAAAACTGGATGCAGCATGATGAAAGCGACTGAACTCGTGTTGTTACACGCATGCAGCATAATCTGTGAGTTACATGCAGTTCCTTCATCCGAACCATGTGCTGCTCGTCTGTTGGATGCGATACTCGCCCTCGAGTGCAGGATGAGTCATCAGACTTTCGACACCGAGTTACAGGAAACGTAAGGGAGGAAATGTGATGCGAAAATACTCGCAAAATACTCGAATGCTCCAAATACTGAGCATCAAGAGGTGAGCAAACAATCAGATCTGAAAGGACGACTCCGTGAAGTTTTGTCGAACTGATGCGTGTTGTTGCGCCTCTCGGTTCGGTGTGAGAAATCTCTCAGCATGAACGCGAGCCGGCTTGGCCTAATTTGCTGCGCCTGCTTTTGATGCAGCCCAGCGAAGTGCACCACACGCGTGAACACATCCTTTATCTTTTTAATTCATCTCCGTTTACTCGTTAACGTCCTAAAACGAGCGCGCGGCTAATCTTTATGAGCCTCGTCCGGAGGAGCCACGAGGAAAGGCGGCCGGTCTCCGAGCGGGGAGAGATCGGCGTAAATCAAGCCGAGGATCGCTCCTCCGACGCTCCTCTCTGCAGCGCGGCGCTCCTGCCGTTGTTTGCAGGCAACGTCCCTCCATGGACAACTTGCATGGATCGACCAGGGTTGCCCCGCAGATGTTGAATAAATATTTAACCAGCATTTGAAAAGAGAGGGGAAGCTGCCGTGCTGCTCTTATGATCACCTGGACAGAGCGTTCTCACACACACACACACACACACACACACACACACACGCTCACAGCTGGGACGCTGGGGTGCTGGATATGGCCCAGCATTTTAGCAGATGGCCTGGGTGCTACGCTATCAGTCACCATAGTAACATGCTCTCTTTTTCCTCTTTCTCTCTGTCTTTCTCTCCCTCTCTCTAGTGCTAAGAGAAGGAAAATGGCAGACAAGATTCTTCCGCAAAGGGTGAGGCTGCATATTTCTACCTTTGTTGCTCTGTGATTTTTTTTTTTCCCCGTGCTGTGTTTATCTTTTGTGTGCAGAGCAGAAAAATCCGGGTCGGTTTTTTGATGTCTGGGGTTCTTGGAAGCCGCAGAGGGCCAGACGATGAATTGTTATTTCCAAATGAGAAGGGAGAAGGGTGAGGGCAGCCGTCTGAAGGTTTCGGGGCTTTTTCGTAGGGTTTCATTCGCTTGTTTGGACGGTGGCTCGTTGATGTAGATTGCAACAGTCAGCGGCCGCACGGCGACCACAAGGAATACAAAAGGGACGCTGGAGATTAGCCACTTTGCCACAGGTGAGTCCGCGTTGCGATTTTATTCACCCTGCGGTCGCAGTTTTCGACCCCCCCTGCGCCGCGCCACGGCGTCACCTCGCCACGTCCCGGGCGGCTGAAACGGTGGAGGACGTGGAGACTTTGCGAGCGGCGTCTGGGCTCGGCGCTTAACCCCTCCGCCGCCGCCCCCCCCCTCCCCCGGTAACACAACCCAGACAGGGAGATATCGGCAGGCACGGCCGGGGCGCCACTCCAGAATAATGAGTCAGGAGCGGGGAATGTCTGCCACACTCCTCCGTCAGCCCGCCACCTCGGCCCGGGCGAAGCGCTGCGAGGCGCAGATAGAGGAGGAATGGGAGCGAACAATGGTGGCTGGCTTTTTGGAAAAGAAACATGAAAGGGAGGGAGGGCGAGGAGTGAACAGTCAGAGTGTGTGAGTGTGTGTGTGTGCACAGTTTGGTAAGCAGCAGCCCTTGATGCTCTGAGGACTTTCATCGGTATGGTAATGTCGGAGTCCTGGCTGGTTGGCTGCACAGGCTGCATCTCATTTTGATCCCCTGGTGGGCTGCTGCTTTGAGGATGGACCAGGCAGCAGTGGAGGAGTGTATTGACTTTACCCGAGCAGCTGCTGTACCGGACCCGCTTTTTTTTTAATGCATTTTCTCCTCTTTATTTGAGAGAAACATTGTAATTCAACGAGAGAAAAAAAGGAACAGACATCTGTTTTTTAACAGGATCTCCATGAAGGTACCTTTCAGTGATCACTATCAGACCTCAGACTTGTACATATCTATTTTTTAGCTGTCTAGAGATGTTGTTTTTTATACTGCACCTTCACAATAAAATGTACAGGCAGTAAATATTAAGTTAAAAAAAATTCTTGGAGAATTTGGGGAATCGTTTCATTTTTCTTGTGTTCTTTTCTGCTGTCTTCTTTTTTAAAGGAGGCACTTTTTATGGACTAAAACTGAGTGACTCAGTTTGTGATTGGACTCCTGGCTCTTCTCTTTCTCTCTCTCTCTCTCTCTCTCTCTCTCTCTCTCTCTCTCTCTCTCTCTCTCTCTCTCTCTCTCTCTCTCTCTCCCTCTCTCCCTCCCTCTCTCTCTTCCTCTGCAGATCCGTGAGCTGGTCCCGGAGTCTCAGGCCTACATGGACTTGCTGGCATTCGAGCGCAAACTGGACCAGACCATCATGCGTAAACGCGTGGACATCCAGGAGGCGCTGAAGAGACCGATGAAGGTAATGAAAAGAGATCGTGTCTGGCGAGGCGACGGCCCGCGTTTTGTCACCTTCAGTTTCTTGCAGCTCGTGCGTCTGAACCCGCCCGTCTGTACTGCGCCTGTGATTTTTTTTTTTTTTTTTCGCAAAACGCGCCCTTGAACTCCGGCTCTTCGTTGTCGCCCTTGTGTCAGCAGCAAAAGCGTAAACTGAGGCTTTACATCTCCAACACCTTCAACCCGGCCAGACCCGACGCCGACGACTCGGACGGCAGCATTGCATCATGGGAGCTGCGGGTGGAGGGGAAGCTGCTGGACGATGTGAGCTCCTTGTGTAGTTTTTTTTTTTTTTTTTCCGGAAGCGCACTGAACTTGTGTTGTCGGTTCACATGGGGGGGGTGGGAAGGGAGGGGGGGGGGGGGGTTAAAACCAGTATCATTGACCTGTGATGAAGCATTTAAACGAGTGCGGCCAGCAGAGCGCCGGCTGACCCCCGCCACGCAAAACGATCAACAATCGGTGTGTTTAAAGACACCGGAGGAGTGAATTTAGATTGGTGGGGGTGGTTGTTTTTTTTCTGGGCAGCAAACACATCTCAGCAGTTTTTTATTCTCACAGCCATTCGAAACGTTTAGGTTTCACAGACCACAAATATTTCTGGTCGAGCTCACAGGAAGTGGACCCTGAGAACGTCTGCAGTCTGATCTCACGCGGCCCCCTGTGAGTTTCAGAGTAATGAGTAATGTTGCTATGAGCAGAGATGGCCGTCCCGTCCTCTGCTTATGACTGTGTGTGTGTGTGTGAACACCATGTAATGCAGGCGGTGGGTCATTCAAGATAATTTGTAACCTGTCTCGTTGTGTTTGGAACACTTTAAAAACTTCAGTAGTTTGTAAATCATATCTGAGTTACTCAGAATGACTTGAAAACAACATCTCACATTATACACACTTATTTTCAAGCATGAAAACACCCAAAGGAACCAAAGTAAACTCGTGAGGTTATGTGAATACAAGCGTTCTTGTCGAGTTTGCATTTTTCGTGGCCGTCAGGTTAATTTTTTTGAAGTCCTTTGCAGAGTTTATTGTCACGTTCCAGCCACCTTTCGCTCACCGGTTGAATTAACATGCGTGAACTTGCTCCGTTTGGCGGCGTGACCGACCGATTGACGCCCCGTGTCCGCCTCCGTCTCTGTGCTCCGCAGCCGGGGAAGCAGAAGAAGAAGTTCTCCTCGTTTTTTAAGAGCCTGGTGATCGAGCTGGACAAGGACCTGTACGGCCCCGACAACCACCTGGTGGAGGTCAGCACGCACACACACACACACTTCACCGCTCCCAACCACACTGACTTTTTGCACATTTTGATCCACCTGAAATGAAACCGTGAAGCGCAGAAGTTTGCCTATAAAACCAGAAAACACTCAGTCCAAATGTGTTTTCGTCCTCCTGGAGGACAAAGGCTTCACTCTGAGTTTGGGTTTGGACAGGAAGTGTCGTCGCCACGGTTTCAAACTTAAACTGAGGCTGTCAGATGAGCAACTCTTCTGGAACATTTTCGCTGGTATTCTTATGTTTGGCTCCATCCTTGAACCAGACGCAGTGTCTCAGCCTCTCTGCTACTCGTCGCATCGTGCAAAGAGCTCCTTTTGTGCCTTTTTCCTGCGCTGACAATCAACACACATGCAGTGAAAACCGTCTTTCTGGCGAAACTTGAAGCTGACAATTGATTTGTCACGGCAGCTGCTCTCGTTTTCGGGTTATATCCTGTTTTTTGCTTTTTCTTGTGGAGGCTCATCAGAAGGACCTCAGTGTGGCTCTTTGGACACAGTGTTATTATTTATGTCTGGGCTTTTTCCTGCTGTGTCAAGTGAAAATGTGTGAAACAGGACACTTCTTTGTTTCTGAGGAGTTCCAAAGAAAAACAAAACAAATGGTGTCACCGTCCAAATACTTTAGAATAGTTTTTTTAGAGAAGGGGGAGAAACAGCGTATTTGCTTCCTTGCCAGGAATTCAATGAGAGGATTGATACAAGTCTCACGTCCGTCCTTTAAATGTGAGAGTACAGAGAGGACACGGTGCGTTTGTCACCACGAGGCAACCGGCACAGAATCGAAGGAGTCGGAATCGAATTCCACGCAAAACTCCCCAATGAAAAGCAGCAGCACAGAGGAGGCTGTTTTTTTTTTTTCTTTGTTGTGTGAACAAACTTCATCTGGCAGTTTGTCAATCTGAAGCAAGAAAATCCGATTTGCTCATTGTGCTTTCTGACTTTGGCAGATTTTAACTTTGTAAGTATTGACGAGACACAAACACAGATCCTTGTATGAAGAGTGTGTTTGCAAAAACAGAACTGTGTTTTTTTTTTTAATTTTCACAGTGAAAATATTCAAAATAAAATTAAAAATAGAATATTTTTTAAAATATAAATAATAATAAAAAAACAATATTATTTGATTATTTTTCATTCCAAAAAATAAAAAGCTTTGAGAGTGTAGTTGTCTGTTTTAGCAAATAAACTCTTGATCTGTTCTTCAGAGGCAACAACGGATATTAGCATCCAGCGCCTGTAATTTGACACCTCTTCCAAGCGGCTGCGAGTCTGACGAGGTGACGTCTAGTCATGTAAACTCGGCGTCCAATGGAGAGTCAGCCTGCAGTGGCCTTCGATTTCAGACACTCTTGTGTTTTACAGCGACGAGATGGAAACAAATGCGAGAGTGGAGAATATGAAAAAGCACAATAGCTCCTCATTGAAACTTGGCTGCGGCATAAGATTGGTCTCCATCGCGACAACACGCGCTGTTGGTCTCTTCTCGGGTCAGCCTCATCCATTTATGACAGAGACTTTTTGTATGCCGTGCAAATCAGTTAATTGGACTGTTCCACCGCGCAGTCAAGGTCGATGATGGCCTCTTGTTCGCGCGCCGCCGACGCATGGCAGAAATTTGTATCCCGAGTTTGTTTTTTTTGTCTGCCGGAGTGTCAGGCCGCCGTCATGGCGGTGAAGCCGGGTTTTTCTTTTTTTTTTTCCAGATGAGCGTGAGACAAAGCGGAGGGAGGCCGCGGACTGCCCTCTCTCCCCGTAATAACCCGATTTTCTAAAGGAGCCGAGAGTTTTAAAATTATCGCCGTGCAAGGTTGTTTAAAGATGCAGAGGGAAAAACAACTGCTCGCTGGTAATAAAGAGAAAAGCATTAGGCGCCCTTCACTTTGTATCTTCACAAAATGTACTGACTCTAAAAAACCCACTTCAGGAGTTACAGAGTGAAAATTCTGATTTCTCAAGGTTCCTCCTTTTAAGAGGGTATTTTAGCCAGCCACTCAGATGCTTCTCTTTCAATGGTTTTCCATCAAAAAAAATTCATTTCTACCTTGAGGTACAATCAGTACTTAATTTGTTCTCAGTCAGCCATTGGTGGAGGGAGGGAAGGGGGGAGGACGCGTCGCTCTGAATTGCTTTCCAAGTTACTGCAATCCACTATACTGGAGATGCCTTAAAGTGCTTTTCTTTTCAGTTTCTGAGTAGTTAAAATTAAATGGAGATGTAAATAACGTTTGTGCTCGGAGGCTGGAGAGGTTTTGAAATATGTAAACATGAAAAACGAAAGCATACGATCCTGTCGAGACCCGCTCGTTTGAACCGGCAGATATTGAATTGAGTGTTTTTCTTCTTTCGACAAACTCTTTAATGACTGTGTGATGGCGTTCAGCTACGTGCTTCAACGTTCTCTTGGTTTTTTCTTTATGACTAGTTTGTGGAAACTCAACAATTTTCAGGTTTAGCTGAAAGTCTGAGCTGAAGACGGTCGGAGCTGACGAACTGACCCCTCTTGAAAAAAACACCCCACTGAAATCTAATCCGAGTCAGACTCACTCCTTCAAGTCATCCATCAATAGTGATGAATAATTGCAGTCCAAACTACACGCCGATATTCCTCACCGGCACTCCGTTCACATTAAAATTTTCCAATAACACGAGAAAGATTGAGGGTGAACTTGAGCATTTTGAATCAAAACGAAGAGATCGTTAAAGGAGACGGAGATGATGGATGTGTACGTCAACAGTCCAGCTGCTAATAAGGAATGAAATGATAGTAATCAATGCAAACAATGGCTCAGTCTGGTCAGTCACACCGTTCAGTCCTGCGAAGCTGCGAGAAGAAGATCACGAGAAGCGAGGAAAAATTTGTGAAGCTTTCACAGCCGAAATTAATTAACCTTCCCTCATCCAGAGGTGCGAAACAAAGAGAAAAAAACATGTGAAAACAAAAAAAGGAGCGTTTAGTCTGAATAAACCAGCTGGAGGTTTGATCTTTGCGCTTCCCCCCCCCTCCCCTCAGTGGCACCGCACGCCCACCACCCAGGAGACGGACGGCTTCCAGGTGAAGCGGCCGGGAGACGTGAGCGTGCGATGCACTCTGCTGCTGATGCTGGACTACCAGGTGAGGGCGCCGCGTCTCACAGTGCTCGTCCATAAATAGTCCTCCCTTCGTTTTCGGCACCGTGACCAATCGGTGACACCCCGCGGGCCCCTCCAAGTCGGGCTGATAACCACCGGCGCTGCAGGGGGCGGGGGGGGGGCCATTTCGGCACATTTAGGACTCCGTTTCAGACGTGACACGCGTTCCCAAGCCGCGGGAGCGCGATAAGGACGTGACGCGCGATGGGGCTGATGTGAAGGGCTCCGACGTGGGCGGCTGGTGAAAAGGGAAAAAAAAAGTGTCGTAACGCGATTATATCGTCCCCGCAGCCTCCCCAGTTTAAGCTGGACCCTCGCCTGGCCCGCCTGCTCGGCATTCACACGCAGACGCGCTCCTGCATCATCCAGGCCCTGTGGCAGTACGTCAAAACCAACAAGCTGCAGGACTCCCATGACAAGGAGTACATCAACTGTGACAAGTACTTCCAGCAGGTGCGTCACTCTCTGAAATATTTGGTTTTTTCCAGATCCGACCACAGAAATAAGACAAAAATAATCCCACCGCGCTCGTCGCTCGTCGACCTTGTTTTTGGGGACGGAGGAGTGATGTCGTTTTTCTCCCCCCGGCAACAGATTTTCGACTGCCCCCGACTGAAGTTCTCCGAGATCCCTCAGCGCCTTACCAACCTCCTCCTGCCCCCCGACCCCATCGTCATCAATCACGTCATCAGGTGGATTTACTCTCTTTGCTGCACTTCACACACTCATAAAATCTCATTTAACACATCTAAAGATGAAGCTGCAGTTAGAAGTGATGAAGGAAAACCAACAGCGGCCACGAAACTCATCAAAAACATGTCGAACTAACTAAAATTTTTGTAAGTTTTATATTGTATTGTCTCTATATTTTGTGACTAAAAGGCTTTACATTTTTAACAAACCATCATCACACCTCGTGCTTTTTAACTTCACACTCTCAATACTGTTTTTCAGTGAACGTGTCACTCCGTCACTGTTTGTATTTACCACACAAAAGACAACAAACCTCCTGTTAGAGAACACATCCAGTCTTTATCTTCCTCTTTCTTGTTTTCAGCAGGACTCTCTCTCTCTCTTCTGCACGAGCGATCCCGTCTTCATTATCGATGTAATTCTCCTTATTGCCTCCTTAACCTTTTGTTCTCTCTCCCTCGTTTCGCTCGGCGGCAGCGTGGACCCCAACGACCAGAAGAAGACGGCGTGCTACGACATCGACGTGGAGGTGGAGGACCCCCTGAAGAGCCAGATGAGCAGCTTCCTCCTCTCCACCGCCAATCAGCAGGAAATCGCCTCGCTCGACAACAAGGTGGTCTCACTGTCCTCGCAGGCTCCGTCCTAAACGGGAGGAAAAAATGTTACGACTGTTTACAAACTCTTTTCATCCGCAGATCCACGAGACCATCGAGTCCATCAACCAGCTGAAGATCCAGAGGGACTTCATGCTCAGCTTCTCCCGGGACCCCAAGGGCTACATCCAGGACTGGCTCAAATCCCAGAGCCGGGACCTCAAGGTTCGATTCCTGCTATTTATACGCCTCCTGAGTCCTCTGATGGCTGCCGAGTCGTCTTCCCGTCACGTCATCAGACAGGCGGCGAGACCTCCGCACGTCGCAGAGGGTCCGTCACAACGGGAGAGGAGCGCGATGGCCCACACTGTTTTTATTGATTCATCTGTTCGCTGGTTTAATGACTCAGTAATTAGACTTTAATTAGACGACCTTTTCTTGTTTCTCAAACCAATTTTTTCAGTGTTTCATGACAAAAATCAACCAAAGAACTAAACCCAGAGGAGTTGTTGTGTTTTGCTTGAAAAGCTAGAGTGCGATTTGCGAACAAACCAGAGGGAGCGATGTTTCAGATAGATGAGAAAGGAGGGGGCTACACCCCCACCACCACCACCCCCACCACCCTCACCAAGCATTGTGCTCCCTGCATATCCTGCACTGTTAAAACAAAATCTCACCATTCAGATGTTGTCTGTCACTCCTAAAATGAGACATAATCATCAAAAACACAAAAAACACTTTCCTGCTTATTTCGAGGTCTTTCTGTCTTATCATTTTAAGGTTGTTTAATTTGTTTCATTGGCATTTTTTGAAGCTTATTTAAAGTACAAAGCAGCTTCAACTTTATATTGCTTGAAAAAGACAATATTCAGATAATGAAACAAGCGAAAATTCACTCTTTAAATGAGACAAGAAGACCTTGAATTACGCAAAAAGTTTGTTTTCTGACTTGAAATCAGTAAAATTGACTCTGTAGGATTTTGTTTTTTGAAGTCAACGTACATTTTTTAAGTGGTTCATCGTTTGTGAATGACGTTGCCTTGTCGCCGGCTGCAGCTGATGACAGATGTGGTGGGGAACCCTGAGGAGGAGCGGCGGGCTGCGTTCTACCACGAGCCCTGGTCCCAGGAGGCCGTCAGCCGCTATTTCTACTGCAAGGTGAGGAAGCGTCGCCTGCGAGCTGCTCGTCGTCGCTCCTCGTCGTCGCTCGTCGTCGTCGCTCACACTTTTCCCCGGCAGCTCCGCGCCTCTGTTCTTCACATGGCTGCGTCTTCACGTTTTTTTTTGTGTGTGGTTGTTGTCGCTGCTGCTCCTCACAGATCCAGCAGAGGAGACAGGAGCTGGAACAGGCCTTGGCGGTCCGCAACACCTAAGACGACGACGCACACCTGCCCCCCACTGAGTGTTTTGGTCATGCGGGACGATGAAGACATCAGCAGCATGCATCCAGCCGCCCGGAGCTCCGCCCTGCTTCCTGCTCTGTAAATACGTCACTAGAAATCTCCTCCACACGTCCGACTCGGTCAGCCGGCTGCTCGCACACCACCACTGTGTTTTTTTTTTCCTTTTTTTTTGGACTCTCATCTCAAAGACAGAAACGTGATGTAACCCGGGTCGACCGCTCTGGATGAATCTACGTATTTTATTTTTGTTCTAATCTTTTTGTTTTTTTTTTACAAAGGAGTGAGCGTGGGTGTGTTATTTTTTAAAGTGTGACTGTGTGCAATTTCGTTTGTTCCCATTAGGGGAGTGCTTTTTTGTGAGGTTAATTAATTACACCAGCAAAGTCGAGACGACACATGCTATCTTTAAACCCGGAGGTGTGGATCTCATTCACTTTCAGGTTTCAGCGAGTCAGTGAGGGTAAAAAAAAAAAAAAAAGAGAGAGCGAGAGAGAGAAAAAAAAAAGGTGTCTCCAGAACTAAAGTGTTATTAGCTCCATGTCTGTTCATCGTAAGTGTTTCAATGAAGGAGAAAACAAGTATCGATCCTCGTAATAGCAGCTCAGTCATAGAGAAACTACAAATATGCCTAATCCGCGTCGGGCCTCGTCGACTCGTTTCGTTCCGTCGGAGTCGCTCACTGCCTCGTTTTTTATTTCATTTTCTTTTTATCTATGTGGTGTTTTTGCCAGTTTAATGTCCTGAAGGTGTTACCAAAGTTTGCAACGACAAGAAGAGAACATGATCACTGAAGTCGAAGTCGGCAGAAAGTGCCGACCTGGGCTCAACGGCGGTGGCAGAACTGCCCATTTTCAGACGAGTTCGGCTTAATAAATCAAGCTAACTACCCCCATTAAGCCTGAAACTGCTCCTCTGACGATGACTTGAACCCAGGTCAGCCAGTTTCTGCTCACTTTTTTTTTTGCTACACAAAAAAAAGAGATTTTTTTTTTCTAGAGATGTGAATGTAAATAAGTTTTCCCCCTTGCGAGGGCCAGCTGTACAGTATACAACAGACTTATCTGTGTGTGTGTTTGTTTTGGTGGGGGGAGGGAAAGGGAGGACTTTTTTTGAAGGGGAGGTGGGGTGGGGTGGGGGGGGTTACATGTTGCAGCATGGGAGCTCCATGAGTTTTGGATTAGTAGAGCAGGAATGTTAGCGTTCCTCTTGGGTAAGGGGGGGGGGGGGGTGATTTATTTTAGGTCACATCGTGGGAGCTGGAAGCTGCAACAAAAGAAAAAGGCCTCCCTTCGTTTCTCGGAGTCTCAGTAGCTGTAACACACCGTATAACCCGCGCCGACCGGATCTCACACCTGTCTTTTTTTTCTAGCAGAACTTGACTTGTATGTATATGTTGTGCTGTCCGAAGGAGGCTCTCCGCTCTTTTCTCGGCAGTTTCTCGATGGAGCCTTCCGTCCTCCGGGGAGGCTCCTTTGCACTGTGCTGTCACTCTCGGCCGAGGCCCTTATTTCCTTACTATCCCAGCATACTCAACAAGTGATTGGACGAGTTCACGATGACCTATGCATGCTCCATGGACTTTATACGGACACATCTGACGGGACGGTGTGTGTAAATACAAGAAGCTGGCATAGCAGCCTGTGTGAGGAGCCGCGAGCGCTCGCCGCATTCGTCGAAATGCCTTCTGGGAAACTTTTTTTGCCAAAAATGACGTGCCCTACCAGCAACTAACTGTAGGTGTGACTTTTTTTTCCCTCTGAGTTGTGTTTTTGTTACTAGGACTAAGTTATATTAACTGCACTCTGTAGAGGTAGTTCTAGGTAGTGATCTTGGTCCTGTGTCTGACCCCAGAGTGGTTCTTTCCCTCTCCTTTGTACGGCCAGGGCATTCACGTGGTTGTCACTGATTCGACAGCGCCCTCTTGTGGAGGAACCCTCGAAGCTGCGATTCCCGAGGCCTCTCGATCGGGGAAAGAAGTGACAGACGTGTTTTTTCCGAGCGAAACTACTGTGTGTTCTGTTCGCTGCCACCCTGGAGTGCTGTCGACATGTTTGTCTCAATCCCTGCATGTGTTTCTGAGGAGTGGGAGCTGCTCTTTCTCTCTGTTTACACTGTTGTCAGAGGGTCACCGACAGGACGATCATCGTACACGTGAGACTGTACATCTGGAAACAGCAGAGCTTGTTTGGTGATTTCATTCTACAAGATTAAAAAAAAAATAAATGAAAAAAAGGGAAAACAGCTGTGACACTGCGAGACAGCCTGGATGTAAATAAAGAAGCGCTTGCCAAAGTTTGTAAATGCCACCAGCTCTCAAGTGTCTTCCTTTATTTTGTTTTCTTGTGTTTAGAAAATAACCTGCTTCTTCATTTATCCAAATATGTGATCATTGAGCCTCTGATTGGATATTTCAATCAGATGCGTTATATTAAGCACTTTGAATGTTGCTTTAAATGTCCTGGACTCAGTTTAACTTAATGACGTTCAAATATTATGTAAAAATGAGTCACACACACACACCGAGTCCACATACAATGTGGTGAACAGGAAGCGCTTGGCACCTCTTACATCTGCTTGTGACAGCCTGAGCAGGAAGGACTGAGTAAGGCTACATATAATAAGGCAGCTGGAGTGTGTGTGTGTGTGTGTGTGTGTGTGGAGTTAAATCTATAGTGATATGAGGAAACGTCAGAAGAAGCTTCTTTCTACCCTGCAATCAAGTCATCACACTCCGTGGTGAGGGAGTAATGTGTGCTGTATAATTACGACTATCACAAAGTGCTGCATCAGACAACTTCAGCGCCTTGAACGCATCAGATTCGGGGCCTTTTTTCCGGGTCTGTGTGTCCGTCGGATGGACGTGACTACTCTCATTCTCTCCGTTCGCCGCGTGTTGACTCTGCGCTCCGACTCACCGCCGGGGAACGCCGGCCCGCGCCCGCCCGCCGGCTCCTCGGAGGCGGCGGACAGGCGTTGTATTGTGCGCTGACCTCACCGCAAGGAAGCAGGTGGAGGCCCGTTTTTTTTCCCCTCCCTGCGAGCGGCGCGGTGACGCTGTCCGCCTCAGAATGAGCCTCTTTCTCCTCCCTCACACCGAGGCGCTGTGTGGGTGAGGGGAGGTGAGGAGGGAGGAAGAGGAGGAGGAGGAGGAGGCTGCAAGAAGCGAGCCATTCAGCCATGTCGGTGGGAGGGTTAACCGCCAATGCCACGGCGCGAGGTAGACACGACCCCTCCCCTTCCTGGGCACCGGCCTCTCTTCTCGCCCAGAAACGCACATGTGTGCCGACCACTCGCCCAAAAGCAAGGGGAGGCCCGTGCAGGGGGGAGAGGGGGGAGGGGGGGGAGACTTACTGACTTAATGCGAGGAGACGAGGCGGGGCGGCCTGCTCCAGAACAAACTGTTCGCTGCCCGCGGCCGCGCAGCTCAGCCTGCAGACTGCACCACGCATCATTCTGAGTCTGAGCGAACCATCATTACCGAGCACATTTTTCTGCCACGCTGCGTCCACTTCGGCTCTGCCGAGCGGATAACGGAAAACCTCCAGGAACAACAGCGCGGCCTGGCTGCACAGCCGGAATAAAGACACAACTCTGAGTGCAAAGATCACTCTTTAATACTTCTTACAAAAAGAACATACCCCAATGGAAAAAAAAAAGGCAGCCGACGGCTTTTCAGCTTGTTTCCAGTATTTACATCTTCATAAAGGAAGACTTATGGCTCAAGTTTGTTTTCTTCTTCAGGTAATTACAGACAGCGAAGGTTTTATTTATCACTCCAACACATGATCAGGAAAAAAAAAGGGAATATAAATACCATGTCAAGTCTCCTGTCTGAAACCCAACAGCTCCTCAGTGGGGGAGCCGTGCAAAGTGACACCTCCATGAGTCATTGTGCATCAGCTCAACACGACGGATTTACAGTTCCACATTCACAACTCTGAAGTCTCCATGCTGAGCTCCCAGCGTGAAGGGCTGCAGCTGCAGGATCGAGCCGTCAGCTGAGACTTCATCTCGTGTCTTTGAGAGCCGAACCTGACCTCTGTTCATCCTTTACGACGCTGAGAGTGGCAGTACGGAGGACAGCACTTCACCTCCCTCCATGTGCCTCTATGTGCTGTTGGCCTGCTCCTGTTCGAACAGAGCCATGGCCAGGTGCGAGCGAGAGCCCAGGCCCTCCAGGTTGCTGAGGACGCAGCGGTGGTAGATGTCCTCGCTGAAGCGCGGGTTGCACGAGCGCCGCACGTACTTCTGGATGAGCGCCGGCTCCACGGCTCGGAACACGTGCAGGCCCGAGTAGCGCACGAAGATGTCGTACACGTCCATGCTCTCCAGCAGCTCCTCGTTGTCCAGGATGTCCGCCGCCATCTTGGTCCTTGCCGTCATGTAGTCGGCGTTGTAGAAGCAGGCCTCGTCGAAGACGTGCCGGTCGAAGTGTCCGTCTCGCAGCGAGTCGGAGGAGAAGGAGGAGGAGGCGGCGGAGGGCTGCTGGTCGCGGTACACCACGGCCGGGCTGTACTCCTGGAAGTGCACCGGGAAGAAGATCTGCCAGTTGCTGATGGCGTTCATGCGGCAGCGGTTCAGGAAGTCCGCGTTGACCTCCGTCCACACGCTGGCCAGGAAGAAGAGCGTGTCCACCGGGTGCTTCTTGGAGATGATGTCCATGAGCTTGACCTGCGAGGGGACTTCCGTCTTCACGCTGATCCAGGGGATCTTCACGTCGGCGTAGCGCTTCTCCACCTCGCCGATCATGGCCTTGATGCCGGCGAACACGTCCGTCTGGCTGACCCGCTGCGCGTCGAACGGGTCGTAGATGAACAGGAAGGTCAGCAGCACGTTGTCGTGCGTGTCCAGCGTGTTCATCACGTACATGTCCAGGAAGTTGCCCACGTAGTCCTGGTCCTGCGCCGTGACGGGCAGGATGACCTGCACGCGCGTGGCCTCCGTCACGTACGGCATGGGGATGATCTCCACCGCGCTCAGAGGCCGCAGCAGGTTCACCCTCTTGGCGATGACCTGGCTGTGACCCTTCTGGGTGTACGCCTCCAGCGCCAGGTCCAGCATGTACTCCATGCCGCGCGTGGGGTCGAAGCGCCGGTAGCCGTTCAGCAGGCGCCGCTTGCGGAAGCGCAGCTGCGGCTGGTAGCGCTCGTTCAGGCGCTCCACGGCGATCTCCAGGACGGCGTTCACGTCGGCGCGGTCGGCGCCGCGCATCTCGCACTTGGGCGAGCTGTCCACGCAGGAGTAGATGTGCTCCTCGGTGAAGTACTCCCAGTTGATCACCTCGAAACGAGTCCTGGGTTTGAAGGGGGGGTTGATGCCGACCGGCCACGTGACCCCGGCGCGACCCTCCGGCGTCAGGTCGCTCAGATTGTTGATCTGCATCTGAGAGGTGAACACAGGAAACAGAAAAACACTGAATCAGAGCCAGAAATGAAAAGCAGTAACTCACCGGGCATAATTTACAGTTCTGTGGAGTAACTGATATTTAAAGTAAAGTCAACACAGCTTAAATGAACCATCATTTTCATGTTCCTAACATAATAAAAGTGAGTTGGATCACACTGGAGTTTGTCGCTCTCTCTGGTGGTTTATAGGAGTGACAAAAACACACTGCTGAGCAGCACCAACCTGCAGCTGCTGGATCTGCAGGTAAGTCCACTCCAGCTCGATCTGACTGAAGCGCTTGTGCAGGCGGTACATGAGGTTGGGTTCGGACACGGGATGCACCGTGAAGGCGTTTTTAAACTGAGCGCTGTCCTCGCGCTCTGGATCCGCGTTTTTCCCGAGCTCGAAGTAGCGATAGGTCATCTCCTGTGAGTCACGCAAACAAACGATGATGCAAATAAATATTTGTTTAGGAAACATTCTCCCGTGATGTAGACACAGTACATTACAATCAAGAAAAAGCAATGCAAGTTCAAAGCTGACGCAGGTAATAACCTTTGTTATGGCAAACTGACATTCACCTATTGTTCCACACATTGGTCTGTATTGTTTACCTGGTGCTCCTCCACACAGCTGAGTCCCAGGTAGTCGATGATGCATCGGCCCAGCCACTCGTCAGGCCTCACGCTGAGGATGTCGTTGCGGCACGTGTCGAGGTGGGGCTGCAGGCGGGCCAGCAGGCTGCGGGACAGCAAGTAGCCGTAGCCCCCGTGGCAGTACCGCGCCTTCTCCTCCCCGCCGATGAACTCCTCGGCGCGGCCCATGTACAGGTCCTGACCCGCGCTGAGGTGGCCCACCAGCTCCGACAGGCGGTCCGCCTGCAAGTAGGTGTCGTCCTGGGCCAGCAGGAACCAGTCGTAGTCCGAGCCGTAGTGCTGGTGGAGGTGGCGCACCGTCTCGTACATCAGCCACACCGGCCGGTCGTCGCCGTGGGCGACCACGGTCATGCCGTGAGGCACCTTGGGGCTGCGCAGGCCCGTGAAGAAGAAGGTGCGGTGGAAGTGGTGGGCGACGGTGCGATTGACGGCGACGGCGAGCGTGTTGAGGGTGGCCCTGGAGGTCAGCACGCCCACCAGGAGTCGCTCCCTGATGCCCAGCTCAGTGTGGATGTAACGAGTCCTGGAGACGAAGGGCCAGAGTGTCCACATCAGTGCAAAAAAGGGGCCAATGAGAAAAGACACAATCAAGACAAACACATTTCATCAAAAGGTATTAGAGGGAATAATCTGATTTAATCCTGGATCAGACAAGCAGAGCACCAACACTGTTTACACCACTTTGTTCATTTAGATTCATGCAGAGAAATAAAGATAAGACTATTAATTACAGAACACAGAAATGTAGCCACAGCATGTTCAAACCGTCACCAGTTTCACAACAGAAATGCAGTTCAGTTCAGTGAGCAAGTGATGTGACCAGTGTCTTTTATAGGTGTGTTTTGGTCTGTTTATTTAGGGTGAAAAAGGTTGTAACCATTTACACACAAAGAACAACGAAGAAACACAACAAATAGGAGAAATAAACCTAAATGACCAACCTACAGTTAAGTCTGTAAAGCATTTGATGTCATTTACCTCAAACTGTCTCTAGTTCACTTGCTTTTACTTCATGTTTGAGGCAATTCACATTGTTTTCAGAGCAGGATTGCTTTACTTGACTTGCATGTTGTCAGTCTGGTGGTCCTGGCGTCAGAGGATCCCTCCCCCACTTACCTGAGCACTTTCTTGTGTGGCTTGTTGGGGTCTTTGTGGTAGGGCACGATACGTGGCTGGAAGTCTTCCTCCGCAGCCCCATCACGGGGGTCCCTCTGGGGGTCTCCTCTGCCCGGGAACAGTCTGCCATTACCCAGTTCATCTCTGCACGAGTCGTCCGTGTCCCCTTGTGTCCAGGACACCATCAGAAGGCTCAAACTGCAGCCCAGCGACAGGCCGAGGATCAGGGGGAGAGCAGGCCTGAACAGGGCCAAGACTGAGGACACGCGCATGTCTGACGTTTGAGACGAGCTCCTTCTTGATGTTATCGCAGGGTCGGATCAGTACGCAGAGCGCTGGGCATACCCAACAATACTATTCTGTAATAACGCAATCCAACTAAAAACGAGCCTCGGGTGGCGGAGAAAACAGTGTGAAATTAAGGGAACATCTCATATTGGAGTCTTCAATCTAAGCAGGGCTGGCTGTAAAGTTTCATATTCACCAATAAACCCAAAAGTAGATTTGAATCATGCCTAAAGCAAATCTAAGTGGTTCAATCTGTCATTAAGTGCACGACTAAAGATGCACACATTGTAAAAGTGCGGCTACCTCTGACCTCTGCGAGGAAGAATTAGTGCAACATAGCCGCTGCCTACAGGCCCCCGGCTGTTTTTCACCGCTGTCATAAAGACATTAAGCGCCCACCTAATGTTAATTAGCGTTAACTATTTTTTTTGGCTAGCAGAACGCTAACAGCTATTCCCAAAGTCAGCTAAATAACGGAGCGAACCGTTAAAACGTCACCTGGAGAAGTTTACCGCTGGACTTTATCGAGCGAGACGATGATAGTCGAAACCGAAGTGATACGAGTGTTTTCATTGGGTTTTGCACTCGCAGCAGGAACGCAGTCAGCCGGAGGAAACATCAAAGAGCAAGCTAGCAGGCTAGCAACGGTCCGCTGTTTTAGTGCTCAAACGAGCCATCCCAGCCGACGTCCAGACACGGATCCGAGTTTCCATCGTGAACGCGGTGCGAAAGCAGTCCAGCACGTTCAAACAGGAGGGCCCTCCATGTCCGTGGCGTTTCCTACTTCCTCAAAAAATGTGAGTGCCACACACACACAGAGGGGAAGAAGTGGCGTCGGTGTCGCGTCGTCTTCACCCTCCTCATCACCGGGAGCCTCCAGTCGGCGCCTGCTGCTTCAGCATCACCCGGACGGACGGACGGACCAGTCACCGACGGACACACACGACGAATTCACGGAGTACCGCTGGCTTTGTGTCAACACAACACGAGCCAACACCCTGCACAAATCACATCTATTACGTCTCAACATTAATATTCATAAATGCCGAAAAAAAATCTGAGTGCGTTTCATTCTCAATGAGAACATGATTGCATTGTACAACTTGGTGAAGTTAAATAAAATGAAATAAAATTCCAGATTCGCAATTATTGTAGTAAGAAAGTATATCTACAACTTTGAATTTTCCACGAAAATCTGTGGCAGATCGTTGTTATCTCAGGATGCTTTTGTACACACTGGCAATTTACTACATTTGCGGACAAACTTTGTGAGGATAACTAAGTTGTGAGTATCTAATGACACTGACACTGCTGTCGCCCACTATTGGATCTGAATGCGCTCTCCGAAGAAATTAAAACAATATACTCACATCGTGTAATATTGAAGAAATTATGGAGGTCTCATGAAAGTAAGGCACTGTAATACTGCTATCTAGCGGGCACTGAGACGAACACAACAGTTCGTCAATATTACCTTGTAAAAGAACATATTGTATTAAATCAAGTCAGTTTTTTTACTTAGGCCCAGTCAAAAAAGCTCAGGGAAGGAAGACTCAAAATAAGATTTTAAGAAAGCAAAATAAAGAGGCCCTAAATTATAATGACATATTTTGAAAGACAAAGTATCGGGAGTTAATGTTCTATTTTTAATTATTTTACGACAATGTAATGACGTCATCGTACCAAACAAAACATCCAAGACCATAATGAGTCTTACACATGTTTTGTACCATCATGTTTATTGACATTTTGATAGCTTCCTCGTCCACAGACTTACTTTGTATGCTTTTAAAGCTGTGCAGTATCGAATAGTAAGAAACAACAGGATATTTGGTTTTCAAATGAAATGTTCGTGCGGGTTTTGTACAAAAGTGAGTAACTTCTATATATGGGAAAAATCAGTTTGCTCCACAGGTCAAGTTATTAGACTGAAACTAATATCATTTGCTAAATTACTTCAAACCAGAACGTGTGTATATTGTTTTGCTTTGTCCAAGAACACGTTTTCAAGATAAAATACTTGAATTTGCTGACATTTCAGAGTTAAAGGGGTATTTTACTGCAGTCCCATGAGAGGAAGAGGAGGGTCCTCCTCTTCTCACCGCCCTCTTTGACCATATATGGTTCGTCTGGCGGTTTGGCGAGCGGGTACATCCACCCGGCGAAAAGTGGACACGAGACGTTGGTGTGCTCCGGAGACCAGCGCTTCATCACTCAGGTAACACCGGTATTGTCGATGTCCCACAGCTTCCACTCATCGTGTTACTTCATGTAGACTTCTGTCGGAATAATCACAGGCACCAGCAAGTGCTGTTAGCCGACGTTACACTTAGTCTTAGCCTGTTGGGCCTTGCGTCAAGCTAGCCTTAGCTTCTTGGGCCTGTTCACTGTTAGCTTAGCTCAGCGCGTGCTAAGCTGCTACATCATGGGAATTACTTTGATTTGCTTCTGAGTTCTGACATCCACAGTACGTGACTTAAATATACTTTTTCAGCGCTACCGGATGCCATTTTACTGATGGGTGACAAAGCCCCTCGTTGATTATAGAGGCTTCACAGTTTGTGCTAACAGTGAAGCTAATGGAGCAGTATCCGGCACAGAGCCCAACGTGCGGGCAGGTGGGACTGGAAGGAACCAAAACGCGGTTCTGATGGTTAGCTTCAGGACGACCAACACCGGATTTCAGGCCCCGTTATTTACCGCTCCAGGCCTTATCGTTAAATCTAATACCTTCGCTATAACAGCTGTGATGTGAAGCCACCCTGAGTTCAGATACCGGCATGTGTGTTAACAATAGTCAGCTAGCGGTGCGGTGAGGCGACTTATGACGTCTCTTTATGTAAGCAATTACTCATTTTACTCTGATTCATCCTGTCACAGTCATGTCCTCTACTTGAAAAGATCCCAGCCTTGTCAAATTCTTAGGCAACAAAGGTTTTGATTTTTTTTTTTTGATTATCAAAGAATCAACGTGTGTGCTTTAAATGTAACTGAAGGATGTCTTTTAAAATACAGCAATTCATCACCATGCCGTCTGATTTGGCAAAGAAGAAGGCAGCCAAAAAGAAGGAGGCTGCCAAAGCTCGCCAACGCACCAAGAAAACCGACGAAAATGGGGAAGGCGACCAACCAGAGACCCAAACTAATGGAGCAGAGAGCAATGGTAGGAGGAACATCTGTTGGCCCTGTTTATTGACTTCTGTCAGGGTGTTGCTCTCACAGTTCATAGCTGTCTAGGTGTGGTTTGAGAAATATCTAGCAGTTTGTATTGTTCTCAAAGACATCGCAGATTTGACGAAGGAGCTGGATGAGTTTGAGCTGCGCAAGACGGAGGCGCGGGCAGTGACGGGCGTCCTTGCCTCCCACCCCAACAGCACGGATGTCCACATTAGCAGCCTTTCCCTCACCTTCCACGGTCAGGAGCTGCTAGCAGACACCAGCCTGGAGCTCAACTCAGGCAGACGCTATGGCCTCATTGGCTTGAACGGCACAGGTACACATTTTCCACCTGTGAAAGGAGGCACTAATCTCGTGTGATGCTATTCAAAAACAACATTGTGTTCAGCGGCGGCCGTTTCTGAGCACATTGGTGGCCTTTTTGTGTGTAAATCTATTGTCTATGTCTCTGCCAGGAAAATCAATGCTGCTGTCGGCCATTGGACATCGTGAGATTCCCATTCCAGAGCACATCGACATTTACCACTTGACCCGGGAGATGGCCCCCAGCGAGAAGACAGCCCTGCAGTGTGTCATGGAGGTGGACGAGCAGAGGATTATGCTGGAGAAGGAAGCCGAGAGACTGGCTCATGAAGACTGTAAGTTTGGTTGTGGTGATGCTGAATGTGAAACGTACCCGAAGTCTGCACGGGATTCACGTTCGTCTCGTCCCTGCGTAGCCGAGTGTGAGAAGCTGATGGAGTTGTACGAGCGTCTGGAGGAGCTGGACGCCGACAAAGCCGAGGTGAGGGCGTCTCGGATCCTCCACGGACTGGGCTTCACCGCCGCCATGCAGCAGAAGAAGCTGAAGGACTTCAGTGGAGGGTGGAGGATGCGCGTTGCTCTGGCCAGGTGGGACGAAGAGTCTCATTATTCCATCTTAGGTTTTTGTTTGAAACTCTAGTTCTGAAAAGTTTATTATTTGTCTATAACTTCTAACGGAGGAAACGATTCGCTGTCTCTGCAGAGCCCTGTTCATCAAGCCTTTCATGCTGTTGCTGGATGAGCCCACCAACCATTTGGATCTGGATGCTTGCGTGTGGTTGGAGGAGGAGCTTAAATCGTAAGTTCCTCTAACAAAGGTCAAACAACTCAAGCATGCACTGAAATGCTTCTGACCTGACGTCGTGTTTCTCATCAGGTTCAAGCGAATCCTTGTGCTCATCTCACACTCTCAAGACTTCCTGAATGGTGTTTGCACCAACATCATTCATCTGCACCAGAGAAAACTGAAATACTACACGGTGAGTGGACGTAGCACAGCCTGAGAATGCCCCTCGAAAGCCCCTGGCTGTTTTGAATGGACTCAGCTGTATGTCATTACATAAAGCTAAATAAGGAAAGCAGAGGTTGGCTGTTACTAATTATGCATCTGTGTGCCACCCTGTGGGATGACCAAGCAACTCTATTTTTGTTCTCAGGGTAACTATGACCAGTATGTGAAGACCCGAGAGGAGCTGGAAGAGAACCAGATGAAGCGCTTTAACTGGGAACAGGACCAGATAGCACACATGAAGGTAAATGGTGATACAGCGGGAGAAAAGTCTGTCAGATGATCCTTCCTTCCTCCACCTCTCAGTATTCCTTACAGTCTGAGAATAGTGCTAACATTAACATAGCAGGGTATTGATGGTTTATCATTTTAATTTATTGGTTTTATTCCTACTGAATTCATAACAAGAGGACTCGCAGTTAATCTCACACTCACTCTTCCAACATCATTGTTTCAGAATTACATCGCCAGGTTTGGCCACGGCTCTGCAAAGCTGGCCAGGCAGGCACAGAGCAAAGAGAAGACTCTTCAGAAGATGGTGGCATCTGGCTTGACTGAACGAGTTGTGAATGACAAGGTATTACAACACTGTCGATCACTGATTAATCAAACGACTTGAACTTCACTTGTAGTTCAACACCTCCTTGTTTCTTGCAGACTCTGTCATTTTATTTTCCTCCCTGTGGGAAGATTCCTCCTCCTGTTATCATGGTTCAGAATGTGAGCTTCAAGTACAGTGACAACACAGTGAGTGACTTCAATTGGTCCATTTTCTTAGAACCTTTTGGTTCTATAAACGTTGAAGTGTTCCTTAGCGTCACTGATTTGTTTCTGTCTGCAGCCCCACATATATACAAACCTGGAGTTTGGTATCGACTTGGATACTCGAGTGGCTCTGGTAGGACCCAACGGAGCTGGGAAATCCACGCTGCTGAAGCTGCTTATGGGCGAGGTGAGTTCATTCACACCTCAGCCTGCAACACCTCGTAGTTATCTTCGAGTGGAATAATAAACATTTTCCCTTCTTGCTTTAGCTGCTCCCCACCGATGGCATGATCCGCAAACATTCTCACGTGAAGATTGGCAGATATCACCAGGTAAAGCTCAACCTGTCAATGCTTATCTGCATGTGTCTTGAAACTGTTGCTAATATACATTTTAAGATGTTTTTCAGAATTAAACTAAGCATTGTTTTTCCCTCGTTACAGCATCTGACTGAGCAGCTGGAACTTGACTTGTCTCCTTTGGAGTACATGATGAAGTGTTTCCCTGAGATCAAGGAAAAGGAGGAGATGAGGAAGATCATCGGCCGCTATGGCCTGACAGGAAAACAGCAGGTAGGCTGCCCATTCTCCTCCAGGAATAGAATCCAATGAATCTCCACCAAAGAGGCCTTTTGTTGCTGCCTCTAACTTGTCACACGACTCGTGTTCAGGTCAGTCCGATCAGGAACCTGTCCGATGGTCAGAAGTGCCGGGTGTGTTTTGCTTGGCTGGCCTGGCAGAACCCTCACATGCTGTTCCTCGACGAGCCGACCAATCACTTGGATATCGAGACCATCGACGCTCTGGCAGAAGCCGTCAACGAGTTCGAGGGAGGCATGATGCTCGTTAGCCACGACTTCAGGCTAATTCAGCAGGTATGTCGCCAACCTTTTAAGGAGTTCCTTGTATAATCCCGAGATTTATTCTTGCAGTTTCAGGATTTACCATTGAATTCTTTTTTTTTTCCCCAGGTGGCTCAGGAGATTTGGGTGTGTGAGAATCAAACCATCACCAAGTGGAACAGGGACATCCTGGCATACAAGGAGCATTTGAAGTCAAAGATCGAAAAGCAGCAAGCGCATGACATCTAAAGCTGCCCCCCCAACGAGCCACTCCTTTATCTTGCATCATGGATCAGACCTGCAGCTTCCCAAAGGGAACGGCAGCAAACGTTCTAACCAGAACTGAAACTTATGCATCTTATTGGACACGTCTCTTGTACATGTTGTACTGTATTTCCATCTCGGTTTGACAGTGCTGCACCGTGCTGAAATGGGGGGGGGGGGGGGGGGGGGGGCCGGGGGGGGGGGGGGGGGGCGGGGGGGGGGGGGGGGGGGGGGGGGGGGGGGGGGGGGGGGGGGGGG
>JAUESE010000002.1:10354977-10377892 GCA_032274725.1 Malacoctenus triangulatus
CGGCCAATCAGAAGAAAAGTGGACTGCCACTAAATAATAAATTACCTTTTATGTTTTTCTTTGCACCGTGAATGTCTGTGCTGTACCTGGAGATACCTTGATGCTCCAGCACTAACTCATACTGACGTCTTTGAAAGCCGATTTTAATTTCTTGGAAATCTTGCGAGAGACAAAAAAAATTTGAGACAGATTCTGAAGTTAAGCCGCTGCTCAGTTTCCCCCTTTTTTTTTCCACCCCAAGCAAAGATTCCCACTCATTTTGTCAAACTGCAGGATTAGCAGGAATTATGGCTCTTGCATCATGTTAAATGTTCATGAGAATGAACTTTGATCGAGGGCCAGCGTCTCTCTCTCTCTGCCCGCTGCACTGGCCGGTGCTGCATAAACGTAACAGGAGATTACATCAATCCCGGCTGAGGCAGCAATATCCTGCGATGAGCAGCACTCTCAGCTCAGTTGCTGCCTCATGCAGTGATCAAGCCCCTCCGGCTGTCTGCGTCTGCCAGATTACAGACCCCACCACTGCCTCCTCACTCCGCTCCCCCCTCCTCTCTCCTCCAGTGCTTGGGCGCCACCTCCTCCATCTTGTGGCATGTGCCTCATCTCTTCAAATCCCTCACCCAAAATCCCCCGCCCCCCCTCCTCCCTCCCTCCCCGCTTCTCCCTCTCTGTCTCCTGCTAATCCACCTCTTTCATTTTGACATGAGCTGCTGCTCATCCTGCCGCTGCTCCTCACCGTTAGTCATCATGATATAGCCGGCTGGCCACATTCAGCTTAACACCAGCCCAGCGAATGACCCTCCAATCTGTCCGCACTGATGCACTCTCGTGCGTTAATGGATGGAAAACTGAATCTTCCAACGCTTGAATAAAACATTACGCCTTATAGACAGTCCTGGCGTTTCAACAGCAGACAGCCAGCGCCAATGTTGTATCAGTGGAGCAGCCAGCTCATAATTCAGAGAATGGATCACATGGGGCTTTTAGTGGGTATAATGGCCACAGCAGGAGGGATGTCTAATCATTTCAGGCAGGCCTTTTTGTTACTGTGGGATTTCAGTGAGGGATTGATAACACGGCGACGCTTTGTCGCTATATTTCAGAGCTTTCAAACACAAACAAGTGTGTGTCATGTGAGGACAAAACGCATCATTTGGGTCATTTGTGCTCACGTGTCGGACCAGTTCAGTGGCTCCAAATCTGTTGTGGCAACTGTGTCCTTGAAAAGCTGTTGTTTTCACTTTTGATATCAAGCAGAGATTAAAGGTCCAGAACGTAAGGCAGCCAGAGTGCTGCTTTTTAGTCGTTTCGCCTGCTAACGTTGTGTTAAATCTCTTTTTTTGCTCCACTGCAGGTTAGCCAGGGGAATGTACCCGGTGTGGAGAGTGCGTCTCTGGCCATGGACACAGAGGAAGGCGTGGAGGTGGTGTGGAACGAAGTGCTTTTCTCAGACAAGAAGGTCTTCAAAGCACAGGAGGTACTCAGATCAGTACTACTCACGGCGTTTAAAGTTGACATTATTTACTTTGAAGAAAACAACTTTTTACTGACTTATAAGCATCAGAATGTAGTTACCTTTTGCCTCGTTTGGTTAAACCTCAGAATTAAAGCACAGCATCGAGTTTGTAATGTAATGTAATCATGTGACCCCTTTCTGATGTCCAGGAGAAGATTAAGGAGATGTTTGAGAACCTGATGCAGGTCGAACACCCCAACATCGTCAAGTTCCACAAGTACTGGCTGGACATGAAGGAGAGTCAGGCCCGTGTAAGACTTCCTGTCCTTCAGACGGTCCCTTTACTTTCTAAACACGTGCACATGCAGTGACCGTCTCTCTCCTGTGTGTCCCTGCAGGTCATATTCATCACTGAATACATGTCATCAGGGAGCCTCAAGCAGTTCCTGAAGAAGACGAAAAAAAATCACAAGACCATGAATGTGAAGGTCAGTGTTTCCACTCCGCTCTCGCATGGTGCCGTTGCTCCGTCAGCGAGTGCGGTGGCAGTGAAGAGTACTGCACTCCAATCCATATTTCCAGTGGGATTAAAGATTATGTAACAGGACGCCCTGGTGGCTCAGTTTGCCCAGACTTGTATTTTATCCTCATAATGTTGCAGTGTATTGAGGACATCCTTTTCTGTCTGGCTGAGTCCATCTGCAGATTATTTTAATGTCACTTGCACTTACAAGCCAGTAATTTCAATGAAAAGGACAGTGGAGTGCTGCAGCTGCTTTATTGAATCATCTCATACGTAACAAAAGACTGAAAATAATGCAGAAGTGATACAGTCTGATGTATTACTACACAGTATAAGTTCATTACTGCCTATTTGGAGTTAATATCCAGTGGTTTCTTTTTATTCATTGCTGATGTTCTGTATTTTAGGCCTGGAAGCGATGGTGCACACAGATTCTCTCAGCGCTCAGGTACTGTGGCTGGTGACTTTTTTCTGCTACCTACCAGATGTCCATGACAGCAGCTTGAACATCACCAAAATGCCTTTTATTGTTCGCTTTCAGTTATCTCCACTCTTGTGACCCGCCGATAATCCACGGCAACCTAACCTGCGACACCATCTTCATTCAGCACAACGGCCTCATCAAGATTGGCTCAGGTCTGCTCCCAGCAGGACGTTTCACGCTACTACAACCGATAACGACCACCCCAAAGCTCAGTCCAGATGTCCACCTCATAGAGCCCCCCCCCTCACCCGGGGCTCCCACTGACTTAACTGACAACATTGGTAGAAATGATTGAGTATGAGAGCCTGTAAAGGTTGTCTACATCGAATAGTGAATTAGCAGGTTTTCCTTGTTGCCAGTAGAACACTGATCAACAGAGCTCACAGTTTATTATCCCAATTGTCTTGTTAGATATTCCTTTGATTATATCTACTGAGTTATAAACTCCACGTGATTCACTGTTTTTACATCAGCAGCAAATCTTGTGCTTCACACTCACAGGTGTGTTTGTGTATTAGTTTTATTTTTTGCTTTTTTTATGCTTCCGGGCTTCCTCAGGCAACCTCACGGGTGACTCCCTCTGGCTGCCTCAGCATGATTGTGGAAATACTGTCCTTAAAATGCTGGAAAAGTCTGTAGTGGGCCTCCTAAATGTAGACTTACTGTTGATTCACTGGAAAGTTTCTTTAACGTCAATGAATCTGAGTGGGAACATTGCGACTGGGCCTGACTGTTAAACTTTTATTTTTTAATTTATACTTACCTGTAAACATGCAATGCAGGTTTTCAACCATAATTAATATCTCTATTGTGCTTAATTTTCTCTCCACAGTTTGGCATCGGCTATTTGTTAATGGTAAGAGTGAGATTATTTTGTTGTGGTGATGGTCTCATTGGTGTTTTATATCTTCCTGTGAGTTTGCTGCCTCTCATGCATCTCTGTCGTGTGTTGTGTCAGTGTTCCCAGACGCCGGCGTGCACGGGAAAGGGAGGCAGCACCGCGACGAGCAGAGGAATCTCCATTTTTTCGCTCCAGAATATGGAGGTAAGAGTTCTGTTTGTAGCGCTTGATGATTTCCTCGCCAGGCTTGGTGAGTCGATGACTGAACTCCTGACCCCATCTGAAGCAGTAACTCATCCTGGAGCCGGAGAAGACTTTTAGGAAATGATGAGTAACTCTGTAATGACTGCATAGATCACAAGCTGAAAGACTTCTGACAGACGAGATCACGCCTCTCTGCAGTGTCAATTTCCAAACCTATTATGTGGTTCTGAAGAAAATGCCTGTTGCAACTGATACTTGTAAAAACTGCCTGTTTTCTTTTGATAGTAATTATAGATACAGAGACAAGTGTTGTCTGTATTTGGAAAGAGGAACCATTTGTACAGATTTCAGAGCTGGAAAATAAGGAATGGCTAATTCCTAATGTTTTAAAAACTTTTCAGATGTTTGCAATGATTTTTGACATTTCTGTGATGATTTTAAAGCTTCAAGAAATCATGTCCTAGATTTTACTTTGTTGATATAAAAAGCATAAATTTCTGTTTCATCGTCTCTTTCTGTTTCTCGCCGCTCTTTCTCCAGCTGGTGAAGATGATTACGCCATAGATATTTTCTCCTTTGGCATCTGTGCACTCGAGGTGAGAGAATCGGATCCGCGCGAATACGGTCGCTCTGCGCCTGGATCCGTGTGTTAACAGACTGTTCGCTCCTCCAGATGGCTGTGCTGGAGATCCAAGCCAATGGAGACACGGCTGTGTCCAAAGAGGCCATAGCGAACGCAGGTCAATCTCTAGAAGACCCTCTCATGAGAGTAAGTCTCCGAAATACATCGTGCCCCAAATACACCAGAGTGCAAACACGGGAACTTGGAGAACGAGACAAACTGTAGCAGTTACTCAATCCACACTCGCCCACACACGCCACCTTGCCTCCAGATTCATTCTGAGACTTTGTGCAGTTTGTTGCGAGTGCACTTGTCAGTGAAATGAGCCTGAAATCACATGTAGAACACAGTGATGATCAGTGAGCCGAGTGATGCTGCACGCCTGTGCTGGTTCCACTGAAGGCCCTGTTGCTTCCTGCAGGAGTTCACCCAGTCCTGTTTGTGTCATGAAGCCAAACTCCGTCCGACCGCTCACGACCTCCTGTTCCACCGCGTCCTGTTCGAGGTGCACTCCCTCAAACTGCTGGCAGCCCACTGTCTCATCAACAATCAGTGTGAGTTCCCCCTCATCATTTGACAGTTTTTACACATTAAAACATCAGTTTCTCTGATAATATTTTAATCAAGCTCTTGAAAGTTATGACAAATTGTTGCTTCTTTGATGCATTTCTAACTCTGTGGTATTTCCAGATTTGCTGCCAGAGAACTGTGTGGAGGAGAAAACCAAATCATTTGACCCCAACGCGGTCATGGCTGAGATCAAACACGACGACAGACAAGGAGTTCAGCTCAAGTCAGAACCAAATTCTACCAAACTCATTGTAAATGTAGTATCACATGTAAAGCACAACATCAACTCTTGTCTTTTGTCTCTCCGTGTTCTAGATATTCTCACGTTTCCCCGTTGGAGCTCGACAAGTTTCTTGAGGATGTCAAGTAAGTGGAGTGTCCTGCGTTGTGTGCGTGTTGACACTCTGAGTGAGCCGCCATGGTTCATCTTGTCACCCTTTTCCCTCTGCAGGAACGGGATTTACCCGTTGATGAACTTTGCCTCGTCTCGGCCTCACCCCGTCCCTCGAGCCCTCTCCTTGTCTCAGGAGCAGGTGGAAACTGTCAAGACACCCACTCCTGAACCTCAGGAGACAGAGACCAGAAAGGTCAGCTGGGCCCCTCTGATGTTGCTACAGTCCGGCTATTTTATGTACAATGTCTCATTCTGTTTGTGGATATAAACTCGTAGTTTGCATGAAGAAAAGCTAGCTTGTTTTGTAATGTTGGGTAAAGATGTCAGATTGTGAATAGGTAAACCTTCACCTGTTTACTTTCTTTATTCTGTCTCGTGTTGCTCACCAACAGCTGTGTTTTGTGTTTGTAGGTTGTTCAGATACACTGTAATTTGGAGTCAAATGAAGAAGGGACCAAAACTCATGTGAGTCAGAAAACATTACAGCTACTTTGCCTGTTTCAGTCCAAGCATTTCCGTTGGGCTCTTCATTCCTGCTTTTTTACCTCTGTAGTGGGTAACGCAGCTTTAATATTCAGTCAGTGATGATGTGGTTCAGTTGAACTAAAATGTGACTTTGTGTCTCTACAGCTCTCGTTGTTTCTGCGGATGGATGACAAACTTCATCGGCAGCTAAGCTGTGACATCCTTCCATGTAAGTCCATTATGTATTTTTATTCTTTGAAACTTGAAAGTTTTTTTAGGTTGATTTTTTTTGCTGTTCTTTCAAAAAAAAGAAACATCATCATTCTTCTGAACACATCCTGTGTATTATTTTCAGCTGACACCTCCAAAGACCTTGCCAGTGAACTTGTTCACTACGCCTTCATAAATGAGGTAAAGGTTTTGTTTTGCTTTACATCGTTGTTACTTTTCAATCTAAGTCTCAGTCACGTCTCATGCGCTTTGCAGGAAGACAGTGAGAAGGTGGCCGGGTTCCTGGAGGACGCCATCAGCCGACACCGGGTCCGAGCGCTGGCTTCTGGGAACACACAGTGAGGAGGGCGGGGGGGTCACGACAATAGGCTGGCCCAGACGGAGGGGCCCGGGGATATTGGCCACACCCAGTGGAGGAGAGGCGAGCAAGGATCACACAGCCGGGCACCGGGGGAGCGGAAGGAGACGACCCAGCTGGGGGGATAACAAGGGGGCAAACACAGACGGATGCTGAGCCTGGAGAGTCAGTTCATCATCCCAGTAAGAAGGAAGGAAGGAGAAGTGGGAGGGGCCGAGAGAGAGACTGAAAGCACCTCTGGTTGGAGGACCAGAGGCACCACGGCTACGTCCAGAAACCCCACAGAGCAGAGGAAGATTGACAAACTCCCTGCCTGAAAGGGCTACCATGCCTTAAGATAACTTGACAACTGAGTTTTTTTTTTTCTCCATAATGCCACTGATCCGTTATCCTTACAAATGCAGCAGCTATGTTTTCAAATGGACATTTCATTGCCTAAAGCCTCATTTGCACTCCGATGCGCAATTGTATGTGTGAAATGCAAGTAGATCATAAAAGATTGAATTACTAAAAGCTCTCCCCCTTTACAAGACAGATTTATTACTTCTTTTTTTTGGGAATTTATTATTCCGTCCTACGTGCACTGTTCATACTCAATCAGTAAAACTATTTATTTGTGTCTACCTGTGAACAACAGAAGCGTTGCACAAGACTGTTTGTTGTTGCTTTCTTTTTTTTTTTTTTTTCCTTTGTGTTTTTCGGCCTGCAAAGTAACACACCTGACAGAAGTTTTGGGACGAAGGCGACTTATCACAGAGCTAAACTCGTCACGCCTGAATGGAGTGACCCACAGTGAGACGACGCCTCTCTTTTTAGCCCGTAGTGCTCTTAAGGGTTTTCCCTGTGAACGTGTTCTGAAAGCCAAAGACTTGCAAAGTGCCTGACATGGCAATGTACTTTGGACATAAAGTTGAACTAGCAAAAAAAAAAAAGAAGACAAAACGTGACAGTTTCCACTTTCAGTCTTCATCTTTCACGATTTAATACCGTATCAGATGAGTTCCTGTCACACACGTTTTAACCACTGCGGCTGCGGTTAAGACTATAATGGGGTTAGCTGGAATGAGTGTTCAAAGGGGGGAAATATGAGTGTATAACTTCAAAACAAATAATCCTGCATAGATCCTAGAGGAACATGTTGGGTATCCAATGGTAAAGATTCTTTCAAACAAAATTGCCATATTGTGAATGTGAATTATTGCTATACTTTTTGTTGCATTTTGTAAACCATCTGACTTTGATTTTGAATACATCGAGTGGTCTTTAAAAGGAAAAATCTACCCAAATAATTAAAAAAAGGTAAAATTAAAGTATTTTTGATACAGCTGTATTTTAACGTTAGAGATGTTCTGTGTTTGAATTCAGCAATTTTCATTTAATCTGATGGCGTCCAAAAACCAAATCTTGCACTAATAAAGAATATTGCCCTACACTTGCATGTGCTGCAAAGTCATTACAGACAAAATCAGTATGAATCGATTGTGCAGCCGCCCACACTACAGCTAAAACAGAACACACACTACTGCAGTGCCAGATTTCATTTCAGGTTGTTTCCTGGTTCAGGTCATAAAAATGGAAAAGAAAAGCGTTTGGATGGATTTTTCCTGCGACCAACTAGTGAACAAGTGAATACATTTTTAAAAGATATTGAAGAAACCTAAATGAATTGTCCGGTCACTCTTCAGCAATATAATCCAGCTTTTTTCCAGACTCACTTTTCTCTGCTCCATTTGTTTTCTGGGTCTGTAAGGTTGCAGTTTCATAACCGTTACTCTGCTGTACAGTCATTGCTTACAGAACTTATACTGTGTGTCGAGCCTACTTACCAATGACAGGAACCGTCATAATAAGAAAGTCTTCTACTAGAAGCTGTGGTGTATATATTTGTTTGTCGCTATCAAAAGGGTTTACTATGGACAATTATTCAATGCAACGCAGTGCCACTGTTGCTTTCATTTGATCTTGTAAGCTGCATGTCTTAAAAAGCCTGCAACCATTCAAAACTTTGCATTTTGCCTTTGCAAAACAGTCACAGCTCGGTTCCAGAGAGAACCTGACCAAGATAATGAATGTGTAGACTGTCCGAACATTAAAAAAAAAGATAACTATTCATATCAGTCTTATTTTGTTTTTATTTTTTTCTTGTGACTCTGTTAAAGGAAAATTGCCTTTGGATGTGTTAAACTCAAATCTTTGTTAAATATTGTAGCTACAGCAATTGATTACATGATAATAAACGAGATGTGACATGTTTGATACGTCTTCTTCAAGTTTATTTATTCCAAAGTTAAAGACTGTGTTGATCTTTATGTAGTCAGTCATGTGGGAGAGTTTACAACATGCAATATATAAATATTTTTTGTGGATTCAGAAAAAGATGTTTATGAGAAATAGAAGTAAAATTCTATGATTCGTAATTACAATTTATTTTAAGGTTTAAACTTTCCTCCGATTATTAAGGCTTAAATAGGAATATTTGATAGCATGACTTCCTTATTTTTTCTCAATATCAAAACAATGTTTGAAAATAAATCTCAGCTTCTATCAAACTATGCAAAGTTATCATTCACTGTTGCCATGATTCTCAAAAAGTCAAGTCGCCATTGTCCTCCAAGGTTCAAACCATACGTCATCGCGAGGATTTTACATCTCGCGATACTTTCCATTCAAATGGTCAAGTCTCGCGAGAACGGCAGTCTGAGGGCCTCTCCGAGACGGTGTGCTTCATGGCGGTAACGGAGACTGCGGTAAATATATTTTTCCGACTAAAATTGCATGATATAATATTTTGGAAGCACAAATTTTTGTGCAAATGCAGAATGTTGTGTGTTTGGATTGATTTGCATTAAATGTAGGGTAACTTGCTCGTGCGTGGGGAAATGCAGCTTTTTTACGCGCCACACCGATGAGTGCGTTACGTTAGCTATTATGTTAGCTTTGTGCTAGCGCCATTGATTATTTCGAGCTGAATAGAAACCAGGCCTCGATGGTGAAGTCGTGCTTTTGTAGCCGTTATTATCAACAATCCCATCGAAATATGGCTAAGATCTGCTGTGGTTTGTGTCCATGTTGACACGAGCGATCGATTTCTTCGGCCATCGTTTAAACCGAGCCAGTTTTTCCTCGTTTTCTGAGCAAAGGTCTGCTAGGATGTAAGCCATCGTTAGCATTTTTGCGCACCACGCCATCGTTAGCACAACCAGAATCGCCATCATTGGCCAACTCGAATTAGAGCCAAGACGGGCCGGGTAAATGTACGTTTTAATGTAAAAAATGATGTTAGCTGCCTGTTTATTTACATGCTAGACTGAAGGCGTTTCTTATTTCCCCTAGAATTTGTTGAATTGTTAAAGCTTCCCCGTCAGTGCTCTTCCCCTTGGGGGCTTTCCTGCCTCAGTCTGGTGGACCCAGCGATTAGCGGGTTTCGTAGGTAAGAAGTTCGTCTGGTCCCACCTGGTTTCCATCGGGATGTCTGTACAGTGGCATTTCTACCTTTATGATTTTTAAATAAATATTTCTAGCACATGTGACTTTTCTTTGTTACATAGGCCATTTTGTATTGGGCAATGTAGTTGTGGGTGTGCCATACAATCTAGGCAGGTCGGTGTTAACCAGGTCGTATTGTGCGCATTTTGTTTTGTAATAAATAAGTTGTGTTGACTGAATTGCAGGGAGGTGAAGCTCTGACGATGGAGAATGGACAGGGCACAGGCTCCAAGCTTGGCCTGCCGCCTCTCACCCCTGAGCAGCAGGAGGCACTACAGAGGGTAAGTAACTTTGATGGGATCTTATTTATTATTCTAGTATTAACATTGACTTTTTCTGTAAATGCATAAATGTATTAGGGAAGCCCGATTCCTCTCAATAACAATGTACACGCAGTCAAAGTGCTGCCTTAAACCTTGTAATATGTTTTCCTCCCCAGGCAAAGAAGTATGCCATGGAACAAAGCATTAAGAGTGTGTTGGTGAAGCAGACCATTGCCCATCAGCAACAACAGCTCACCAACCTGCAGGTGAGATGTGTGACAAGTTTGGGTTCCTTGACCGAACAGAGTGGTTGTAATGTGCCTGTCGCGTGTGAGTCTTGTTACTAAGCAGGGTACCATAGCCTCGTCTTGCATCAGTACTTCAGGCATCTCCTGTAGCAGGAGTTGGGGTTTGGCTTAGGTTCTTTGGAGTTCCTCTTTCCTCTCTTCCACATGCTGTCACAGCGAACACATGTGTAGACCATATGCCCTTGCTTTTGCCTCTGCTCTTTTTCAGATGGAGACGATCGTCATGAAGGCTTTTGGTTGTCATTGTTATCTGCTTTGCACTTTTTAAGGGGACTTGCTTATGTTTATTGCTGTGTGGTGATTTGCAGTTTAGACAGGGAAAGTAGACCCTCAACCTGTATGATGTTTAGAAGGAGGGTCTGAATATAGTCCTAGCCTAACCGCTCTTGTCTATCTAGCAAAGCTATGACCTTTTTGAAAAAGCAAAGCTAAGGGATTCTAACCTACTTTTCAGCACTTTTTTCATCTTTACTGTCTTTCAGATGGCAGCAGTGACAATGGGCTTTGGAGATCCTCTCTCACCTTTACAATCGGTCAATAGATTATTAAATTTTTTTTCTGTGCGCATTCCCAATGGAAAAAGGACTGTTACCCTTCTTTTACTAGTTGCGTTGGCAACATTCCCTGCCTTTTTAGCTCTCTAAATAATGCATATTTTGTCAGACCGTGTGGCTTTCCACAACAACTGCGACCACGTCTGCAACATGCGAGATGAATCTCTGTGTTTTAACCGTCGAAGCACTAAGTTGAAGTCGCAGTGGGAAAATCGAAGTCTATTTTCTTTTCTTTTTTTAATAATGGGTTAGTTGCTGTAAGCAGGGGTTGCAAGCAGGTCATCGAACAGGGTTTTTAAATACGAGAAAGTCACGTCTCCTTGAAAAATATGCATTTGCTTGTTTTAAAGCAACAGAAAACTCTTGGCATGGGACAAAAGAGGGATAGCAATCCCTTTAATGGACCAAAACGAGAGAACTGCTGAGACAGGGATCTTTTTGGCCATCTCAAAGTCAAGCTTTTTTTCTGTGAATGAACAAGTCACCCCCCCCCCCCCCCCTCCCATGTTATCAAGTAGGAAATTGTTCCCTTTTGTTGGTGATTCAATAAGATTTCCTGAAGCAGACTGACCTAAAGGCCTCAGTAAAACAGCAACTTTTAGTGGTGAAACCGTCACCTCACCTCTTAGATTTGAGAAGAAAGTTTGAAAAGCTTTCATCAAGAACTTTGTATGGATTTCGTTTGAACTCCACGATTACTTTTGTTACCTTACTTGCATCCCTGGACTACAGGTCAGTTACTGAAGCCAAATATTTGTGAGGGCTGTGCATGTCAATCACTTCAGTGTGTTTTTCCTCCATATGTCTGTTCAATTGTAACAGAACAGAGGCCATAATGTAACTACCTCTGGTGATATCAGTGTTTGATAACAGTTATTCATGTTAGTTTTTTTGTTTTTTGTTTTTTTAATTTACAGTTATGTCCATTGATTACAGTTTCCCATTTTGACCCCATATACCTGTCCAGACCCCCCTAGCTTGGAATTGGCCTTTTAAATTTTTTGGGGAAAGCAAGCACAGTAGACAATACACATTTATTATTTGTGTGTATGTGTTTGTGTGTTTGCCCGCCTTTCTTTTACTCTCTAATGCTTATTATGTGTTGTTTTCCTTGGTTGACAGGTGGCAGCTCAGCGTCAGCGTGCTCTGGCCATCATGTGTCGGGTGTATGTCGGCTCCATATACTATGAGCTTGGCGAGGACACCATCAGACAGGCTTTTGCTCCCTTCGGCCCGATCAAGAGTATTGACATGTCGTGGGATTCAGTCACAATGAAGCACAAGGTCAGTGTCGGCTGAACTGAACTTGCACTCTTGAATGAGGTTTGAGTGGACGAGAGGTCTGAGAGGTTTCCTGTGCATGTCGACGTTCAGTTTTTCTCTAAGTTTTGTCTGACTATGCAGGGGTTTGCCTTTGTGGAGTATGATGTGCCAGAGGCTGCTCAGCTGGCTCTGGAGCAGATGAACTCAGTCATGTTGGGGGGGCGAAACATTAAGGTAAGTTATTCAGAAACATCTTTTGGAGGTAAAAACACACATCGAAAAATCATAAAATGTCTTATTTTTTCATGAAACTCTTAATGAAATGTTCTCAACTCTTAACATGAATTTGACATTATTTAACCTGTGATGTTGTTCATCTTTGTCATCAAACTATCTGGGAAAAGAATCGTTGGCACCCTCTAACACCCCTTTTTACTTGTGTTTCTGTTGATTTCCAGGTGCGTGTTGTATGTCTGGGTGTGTGCGCTGTGTGCTGTCAGTATGCAATGTGTGTTTGCTATGCTTCTGTGATGTCAACAAGGCTGTTTAAGTGACCAAATCCAGTGGGGATGCCCAGTGGTACATGGCGCTGCCCTATCTCCATGATGTGCCGATGATGGGCTGCGCCTGGTTGGTGTTGCTTGGCCGCCTTATGTGTAGTACAGATCCCAGTTAGTTTTTCGTCTTATATAGAGAACTCAGTTTACCTCAGCAGAAGGGAGAGATGCGTCAAAACTGCGTAGCCGCGCCACAGATCCTTCACGGTGGTTCTGTTTTCCGGTGCAGCCACCGGCTCAGCAGACCGCCGTGAAAGACTGTGGTGATTCAATGTTGAACATTTGATCAGCTTTTTTTTTCCTTTCAAAATTAATGCTGTACTTGCATTGCAAATAAAGTAATCTCGGTTTCAACCTTTTTTTTTGTCAATGATGATCAGTGCTTGGTTAATATTATTTTAAATTTAGAGCCCCAAATTAGGAAATTGCTGTAAAGTCAATCTGACTCTAAAATTATCTTTAAAAAAAAAAAAAGACAAAAAAAAGTTAGAAACAAAAAACAAACAAACAAAAAAAATAAAGTAAATTGAACTTCTTGATCTGAAAATCTGGTCCATATATGCTGAACAGCATTTTCTGATAGAATTTTTTCAATTTGGAACAAAATTTCTGCAACAAATTAGTTCTCACTAATATAATCAACCACAGACAAAAAAACTTAATTATATAAAAACCACAATATTTTGTTTCAATAACCTAGTTTGACATGCACTGATCAAAAAAAACAGCATGTATGGAGTTGAGTGGCTTCACTCTACATGCTCACTGCGGAGTGTCAGGGCTGCAGGGATCCAGGCCTTTGCGGTAGTGCGTCCTTAGCTGCTAAAATAAATCCCTCATTTAGAAGTCGTGCTGGTGTGATCTGTGCTATAGGTCGGGCGGCCAAGTAACATCGGTCAGGCGCAACCCATCATTGACCAGCTGGCAGAGGAGGCACGCGCCTTTAACCGAATCTACGTGGCGTCCGTCCACCCCGACCTGTCAGACGATGACATCAAGAGTGTGTTTGAGGCCTTTGGACGGATCAAGTCGTGCACGTTAGCCAGAGACCCCACCACAGGGCGACACAGAGGCTTTGGCTTCATCGGTGAGCTTAGAGGCTCTCTTTCTCTCGGCTCTCGCGTGGCCGTCGCTCTGCTACTAACCGATGCCTGTATTCCCTTCCAGAGTATGAAAAGCCTCAGTCAGCCCTGGACGCAGTGTCTTCTATGAACCTCTTTGACCTGGGGGGTCAGTATCTACGGGTGGGCAAAGCAGTGACGCCGCCCATGCCCTTACTGACCCCCACGACCCCAGGTGGTCTGCCGCCTGCTGCAGCTGTGGCTGCAGCGGCAGCCACCGCTAAGATAACGGCCCAGGCAAGTATGAATCCCTTCCAAAGGGATTTAATGGCCTTCCAGGTAAATATAATCCCAGATCTAGCTAGCTATGACACCAGCACAGATATTATGGGCATATACTATTTATTGAGGTGACTGGGAGAAGGCCAGTTTTGTATCCATCACTCAAAGAGTCTGTGCCCTGAAACTGGGTCAGCATAGCAGCCCTAAAATGAAATCGCCATCTTTTTATTGAATTAAATGTGCTTGAAACAGAATTTGAACTTAGAAACACACTTATTGTTATATTTCTTTTTTACTTGATTTATTGTAACAAGTCACTGAAGCTCCTCCCATTCACTGACTAGATGAAGAATCTTTTCTCTTAGCGAAGACTTTCCAGCTATTCAGTGTGAATGGTCTCAGTGATGATTCGTTCGTGTCTAATAAAAAAAGTATCAGTGCAGCTTTATATGTTTATGACGTGCTATAAAAACAAGAGTCGGTGCTGCTGTCACTGCAGTTAGAGGTGACTGATTTTTTTAACTGTAGAGGAAAGGATGAGTTCACTTTGTCATGTTGTGTGATTGTTGACTGTGCTGCCTTGTGCTGTGCTCTGTGTGTTTCCCTTACCTAATGTCTTCGGCCCCCCTCTCTTAAGGAGGCTGTAGCTGGCGCATCAGTCTTGGGGGCGTTAGCTGCGCCCCAACTTCTCGGTCAGCAAATGGGAATACCTCAGGCTGTTATGGCTGCCCAGGCACCAGGAGTCATCACAGGTGTGTACCAAAACACGAGTGAGTGCTCATTTTTATATCAACTAAACAGTTCCTACTAACAGTGCTGATAGGTTAGAACACACGGTCGAAGCACTTACAACTTATTGGGTTGTATAGAAGACCCCTTTCCAGCCAAAATGTTTGCCTATTAGTGTGGTTTTAAACTTCGTTAACAGAGATGATAAAATTATGTAGTTGTATTTGTTGCCGGGTTGTTAAATTGCTGCCTGTAATCACCCTCTCTCCTTAAAGTGAATGTGTTTTGTTGTCTGCAGCCTTGACTGACCTCTCCTCTGCCCCTCCCTTCAGGCGTGACACCGGTGCGACCTCCCATACCAGTGCTTCCCCAGGTGGGTCTGGTGAACCCCGTGCTCGCGTCGCCGCCGGTCCTGTCGAACCAAGCCGGCGCCGCCGGCCTCCTCGAGAAGAAAGAGGAGAAAGAAGAGATGCTTCAGGATGGCACGGGGCAGGAAATGTTGAGTGACCAAGAGCACATGAGCATCTCAGGCAGCAGTGCCAGACACATGGTGATGCAGAAATTGCTCCGGAAATCAGAGGTGAGGTGGTATTTACAATCAGGTTGTTACTCAGGGATTGTCAGAAGCATTTGCTTTGCCTGAATTCTGGTCCTGTATTCTTGCAGTCGACGGTGATGGTGCTTCGAAACATGGTCGGACCAGAGGACATAGACGACGACCTGGAAGGCGAAGTAACGGAAGAGTGCGGGAAGTTTGGCTCGGTCAAGAGAGTCATCATCTACCAGGAAAAGCAAGGAGAGGAGGACGACGCAGACATCATTATCAAAATATTTGTAGAGTTTTCCATGGCGTCTGAGATGAACAAAGCCATCCAGGCCCTCAACGACCGATGGTTCGGTGGTCGCAAAGTAGTCGCAGAAGTGTATGACCAAGACCGTTTTAACAGCAGTGACCTCTCTGCATAAAGTTCCTGAAACGGTTCACCAGCACCCATCCCCTACACCTGCCGCCCAAACTCATCCAACTATAGTTGCTGCAGTTAAAGTCGCAGGCCCCCAAATCTTGTAATTATGTTTTTAAGTTGTTTTTTTGTTGTTTTTTTATCGCTGTTGATATCAATGTTCAGAGCTCCACTGGGGGGGATTCATTAAAAAATTTACTGTCCGATTTTTGCTTTGTGACCTGTGAAGACTCCCTCTGGTGCAAGTTTCAAATTTTTTGTAATCCACTCTTGTAATACATTTAGTTTTATTTCCTGCTTTAGCTCCTTTTTTGTTTTTACTTTCATGAAGTGACCGGGACATGTAAACACTCTTTCTTTGAACAATTAAAGTTTATTGTTTGTCCAAAAAAATGTCTGATGCCTATTCTTTAAATTAAAAGTCAAAGTATTTTCAGGTGAAGTGCTTTTATTTTATGATCGTAGACATGACCTTTATTCATTTTGACTGAATTGCTTAAATGAGCGTTTGTCTCAACTTGGAATATTGTAATTTATTGAACTCTTCACTGCAAGCAGGGTTTTTATTTGGATTGAAGTCAGTGACTTTTGATATTTTTTCTCTTGGAGCCCCTCCAAATTACCTTAGAAACAGGCTGCAGACCCCCCTGTACCATTGATTTCCCCTGACTGCTACTGAGAAGCCAAAACTTGCAGAAAACACATGGCAGCATACAAAAGCAGGAGGCTTCAAATTAAAGGGCAGTTTCTCCTCTGTCTGTAAAATGTCTCTATAAAAAGTCATGTACAGCTGTCCCCAGAATAGGGAAGCCTTGTAGCAGCTGTGTGGAAGCAGTGTCGGGGAGTCGAACCGGCGACTAGCTCCCGTTTGTAGTCTCCAGTTTGAAGCTAACATACGATGGCCGCACGGTGGCGCCATACTGCAACATGTGGCCTCTGCTACTGAGTCGCAAAGCGGCGGCGCTCCAGCTCAAACAGAGCCCAGCCCCCCACACGCCAAACCGGCCTGGCTCGGCTCTACGGGGGAGGAAAGCGCGGCTGTTGCTGAAGGTCCCGCTAACGCTGCTGGCATTTTACCTACCGACGGAGGAAGACGAGCGGCCACCGGGCGGTTCCTCCGGCGCTCTTCGGGGGATGCTCCATCAACACGAGCGCTTCTCGTAGGGTTTATTACGCCAGTTTATTACGCGAACGGCAGCTCGGCACAAAGGCGTTCAGTCATCTGTTAGCCGATGTCGGCTATTTGTAACTAGCCTGCTAACAACACTACGGAGGAGGACGAGCACATCCTCCCGCACTCGGGTTAATCTGTGCCGACTCGCTCCGTGTGATGCGTTTGCCGTTTCCCGGTGTCTGTTTTTAACCGATTCCGCGTCTCCGGCGGATATGTTGGCCGTCGCCTCTCATGACTGCGATACTTGACGCAACGTTCCTGCGTCGCTGGGTCTCTGGCTGCATGTTTCTCGGCTAGCCGCGGCGGAGCTTCGGTGTGACACGGGGATGGTGGCGGTAGCCAAAGGAGCTAATGTTACCCCAGTGAAGAAGAAGTGAGCGCACGGAGTGGGGACACACTTCATCCGAGTGGGAGTTCTCGGCGTGGGCTCGGTGGAAATCGTGATTCCGGGGTGGATGTCGGCACGACGGACCTGACAACCCCCGATCACGGCTGAACTGTAACTGGGAATATCGCTAACAGATCGAGGGGATTATTTTTGTGTCTCTAAGTGGATTTCGGCCTCCCGTTCGGGACCGCTCCGAGCACACGGCGGAGTGTGTTTGACATTGAGTGAGCCCCCCCCCTGCAAAACATCCTCCCGCTCGCTCCCTCTCTCTCCCAGCGACCTTCCCCGCCCCTGCTTTCACTCTCCGATGCGGAGATATCAGTAGCACCGGCAACCAAATTCCCCCCCTCGGCGGCCGGACATGCTGAAGTGTATCCCCCTGTGGCGCTGCAACCGCCACGTCGAGTCGGTGGACAAGCGGCACTGCAACTTGCAGACGGTCCCCGATGAGATCTTCCGCTACAGCCGCAGCTTGGAGGAGCTTCTCCTCGATGCCAATCAACTCAAAGAGCTACCAAAGGTACGCGCACCGGCTCCTATACTTGTGTGTGTGTCTGCCATGATTTGCACCTGGCCTGTGGGTGGGGTGGGTGCGCTGCGCCCCCTCCTCCTTTTTCACCTGTTTGTGAATCAAAGGTCGCCTGTCAGGTGACATCAGCAAGTCAAACAGCTCGCGTATCACCTGCTCAGGTACTTCCTCTTCAGCAGCTCCGCCCTCACACGGAAATCAGTTTGGTCTTGCAGTGCTGCACCGACACCATTCACTCCAGAGTTGATTCAGGCCAGACATTCAAAGCAGCCTCAGATTTGACTCAATGGGTTTTTCATCCCTGCAGTTAAGATTTAGATAGATGTAAAAGAGTGTTTCCCTGCTGCAGTGTGACTCTACCACATCTTTACATGGAGGGACCAACACAAACCCAGCTGACACTCACACACACTATACCGCCTGTAGTAATGGGTTTGGTGGCCAGTTGGATTGGCCTCGGTGTGGGAAGGCATGCGTGGAATGACTCGCAAAGCCGTCCCCACCCACACTCCCACTATTTCAAATATGACAAAAGTTCCCTTTTGCACTGCCCAGTTTATTTTAAGGGCAGCAGGACGGTCGTCGGTCGGCCTGTTTGTTTTCCCTTATGGCTCCATAGCTCGCTCGGCTTTGTTTGTCTCCAGAACAAGGCCCTGGCTGTGATTGTCATCCTGTGTGCGGATGGATTGGTCAGAAGGAGACATTGTCAGCCTCTCGCATTTCATGGCTTAGTGGTTAAGGGGACAAGTGGTAGGTTCAACCTGTGAAAACTGTTATCAACTCGGCAGAGGCTGAAGGTGTCGGGCGCAGAACTCCTGGGAATCATTAACAAAGGAGCTGATTTTGGTGGCATAAGAAGCTTTTACCTTCCAGTTAAAGTAATGATCTCTGTTCCTGTTTTGATGAATCATTCTCTCTTTAAAAAAAACAAAGTCTCCCTGTGATGTCCAGTTATTCACGCATATTTGTCGCAGTTGTCACGCTGACTAAAAGTAGAGGCTGCTCTTCAACTCGCTGTCCATCATGCGTCCTCGCTGTACCTGATACAAGCCCTCTAAAACACTGACGCTCCCTGTGCGGCGCCGCCTTGGACCGGGAGACGTGAATGCACAGTGACAGAATGTCTCGTGTGGTCGCGGTCAATGCGTAGCGTGCAGACACAAAGCATATGGGCCCACGCCGGCCGTCCCCGAGTCAGCGGGGCTTCGGCACGGGGTCAGACCCTCGCCGGATTGGAAACAAGGCCACTGACTGTATGATGAACGGCATTACCGTGATGAGCTCACACAACTGAGGGCCTGAATGCCTCCCCCCCACCGCAAGTGCGTGCCCCCCTCCCCTTGTCACAACGCATTGAAGTCAGGGATGAGTCTGTGGATTTAATTGTCAGTCTCCGGGTATTTTTAGACGCCGGTCTAACAACTGAGCCTGTTTTTTGCTCATGGGTTCAACTCGTGCGCTCTGTGAACGAGACGGCCTTCTATGACAGTCTGGACAGAACGCGGACGTCCACACGCACGTGTGTTGGACGCGGATTAATTGGCTGTGAGGTGACACTTTCACAGACGGTCACTACTATCAACAGGACTGTCCTGGGACACACTCACAAACACACTGATCATACACGAGGTTTACTACTCACTTTATGTAAACATATCCTTGCCAAATCTGTCTGTGTGTCATATATCTATTTCATATCTACTCTTAAATTGACCTGTACAGTCAGGTGACATTTCTGGTCGTGAAATTACTTCATCAAGACAGAATTATTCTCTGTACGCACATAAAACAAGACGAGGCCCAAAGCAGCCATGTAGCTTTAATGTTTTATTTAACAGTCTCAGAGAAAAGCCTTTATGTAATATTGAATGGAATGTTATAAAATGATACCAGTGGTTCCATTACCACTGAGCTGTAAAGCTCCCACATATTGTAGCATTAATTGGTGTGCAGCTGGGGTGGATGAGAGGGCATCGGTGGTGTGGGGAGGGGGGGGGGGGGGTTTAAGCGTAGCGAGCAGATGGAGATTTAGATGTCCTGATGGTTCCTTAAGTTCGCCCGACGCACCCCCACCGCACCGTTCAACAGATTAGAGTCACGGTGGTAGTGAAGTCTTCCTTCGCCATGTCAAGCACAACTCGGGGGGGCCGTGCCACCAGAAGACGATTGTCACACTTAGGTGCTCGATGGTACCCGCGCAGTGATTAGAGCTCAGTGGATAGTAGCAGCGTAATGTAGGACTTATCTGTGCCGGCTGGCTGCGAGGAGTTCTTTTGAGTTGGCAGCTGGTGTGGAATGTCCAACGTGCTCTCACATCTTTAGCTGCTAATGCTGCGCCGCGGCTCGGGTCTGTTGTTGCACAGAAAAACTAATCTCAGACAGTCATTAATGGGTCTTTTGTTTTTCTGTTTACTGGGTTGTTTGTTCAGCGAGTTAACTAGATTACCTGATAAGTGACACTCAAGTGGAGGAGGGAGAAAGCTCTGACCACCTGTTTTTGTCAGTTAAAACTTGTATGCAAAGCTTGAAACGCACACATTTTGTTTATTGTTGTTGTGAGCGTTGGCAGAATGGCACCATGTCGTCTTGACTCATCCGTCTTCTGTTGTTTTATACAAGGATGATCTGAATTCCTTTTTGCTGATTGGACGAACTTGCCCTGCCGCAGAGATCAAGTTGAGGAAGAGGGAATTATCTTTTCAGCCATTCTCCAGTCCCATGACAGGTTACAAAGAGGTCCATTCACCAGTCTCGACCCCCCCCCCCCCCTTCTTTTCTTCCTCCCTATATCCAGTGTCATAGCTCATTGCGTTTCCTGTGTGCTCTGCGCTGGCCTTGACCAGGCTTACATCAAGTCTGCAGGCGTATCATGATGCAGATCATCATTTTAATAGATTTGCTGTGGGTCAGTTACACGTGCTGGAAAACACAAGAGGTTGATCTGGTTTATTCTCCAAGAAGTCGACCTGTTTGTTTCCTGCCGTTTTCAGCGTTGAAGCAGGGAACAAATCCTCAGTGGGTGTGTCTCCATCAGACTTTGCGAAACAGGTTTTTTGTGCTTGTTTGCTCCCGGTATTATTACCTAATGGGCCCCTTCTCTTTGCAACTGAATGTTACATTAACAATTTCCTGCCTCAAGCCTGAGAAACCAAAAATAGGACAACCGTTCCATTCAATAACTGCTGCACTCCGTCTGCCGCTGACCTCTTTCTCAAGTTTACAAGTCTTCTGATTATATCTTTGATTAAAATCTTTTGTTTTGATTGTTGAAATGAAACGTGCGGACGATCTGTTGCTTTGTGTGTGTGGGGGGAAAAAGGAAGTGTATGTGCATGCTCGATAGGAAGGATGACTGTGCAGCGTTTTTAATCCTCAGCTGTCAGCAGTCCTTCTCTGTGTGTAAGTATGTGTGCGCTAACAGATCTGTGGCTAAAGGGCAGATTAGGGCTTCACCCGGCCATGAAAATGCCCCTCGACGCCACGGCTCTGACCCCGCGCGCACAGGCCACTGCGTCTGAGTGCACGCTTCCTCTGGGATCTCGCCTCTCGTCCCGATATATAAACGCGCTGATAAAAATCACCGCGCTCTTGCTGGTCGGTCCCCAGTGTGCGTGCAGCCCCGGGTCAGGCCAGAGCCCAAACTGGCTCCTTGGCTGGGCCCTGCCTGAGCGGGGATTGGTCCGTCATTGTTTATCCAAGCGACAAGTGTGTCATTAACATCTCCCTGATAAAAATGGCCGAGACTTATCTGATTGTAAAGACAATTGGGCTGCCGCAGATGTGAGAGAGTTCCCCTCTGTGATTACGCGGATGAAAGCTGTGGTTATCAGTTATATTGTAATGTTGATCGATAAGTAAACGCATGCAACAAACACAGAGGAAGTCAGAAACGCAGCCCTGGGAAACGTTTGAAACACTGGAGAACTTTTAATTTGAAGTCGAGGCTTTTATTTTTAACCCCACACAGACGCTGTCACTCTGACCTCTCCATAGATAATTTGGCCGCAGTTTTCTTCCATCCTGGCCTGCCGACTGGTCTTCAATCATGTTTCTTGTAAAAATATAAATAAACACATGAGAACATGAGACGCAGCCCTCAGCGAAGAAGGAAAAATCAATGAGTCGCTTGGTTTTTTTTTTTTTTTTTTTTCTTTCGATGAGCCAAAACAAATCTATGTTGCATATAGCAGCTGTGCGTCCACTTCCTGGTCACAGTCACTCCGTTTGATTGATGCGGCACAGTTTGAGTTTTGTGACAACACCCCAAACTCGTTTCCTTCCTACTGCGTTTTGTGTCAAGAGGGGGGGGAACGAAGGGACACGCAGCTGAAAGTTTGGTGTCATAATGTGGGACGTGTACGCTTTGTCCTCCCGGGTTATTCCTGAGTTTCGCAGCTTCCTTCTTGTCCCTGGATTTCTAGTTAACTCCAGAGTGGAGCCCTGGTTTCTGTCTCCCCTGCGAATAGTTGAACCAGGCCTGGCGAGAAGATAGATTGCACCTGCCAGTGGCCTCTCTGCGTTGAAACCACACCATTCCTCTGGCTCTCCTGAAGCCTCCCGTTCGGTGACGCACCTTTAAGCCAGCACAGCTATTGTTTTCAAAGTGTTAATGAATCTAAAATAGGAACCGTGCCGTGCGTTTTTGTTTCACTCCTCAGGCTTACAGAGTCGTCTTTCATCCCCACACTCGAGTGCAGCGAGGTACATTTGTAAGAAAGCTGAAGTAATCTTTGATAGCCCCCCCCCCCTCTTTCACTGTGAGCAGAGAAAGAAATGCCGAGCTGTTGTTGAGTCTGTGAAGAAACGGCGACGTGAGAGCTCGGTGTCTTTTTGATGCGAGAGCGCATTCAGCAGGTTTCTTTGTCTGAGCTGATGACCAGCTGGTCTCACATCCTGCCTAAAACCCCTCCCCCAATCTGGTGGGACAGAGGGATGATGGGAGGTGCGTGTGTGTGTGAGGGAGAATGAGGGAGTATATGGTGGCGCTTGTGTGTGTGTGTGTGTGTGGTGGGGGTGGAGGGGTGGGGGTGGTGTTTTATTCCGGAGGTGGATTAACAGTAAAAGGAGGGGAGGGAGGGGGGGGCTCTCGGCACCTCCACTGGGGGAAGTGATCTGGGAGCCGAGCTGAGCCGCACTGATCCTCATTCCTGTGGGACACTCTCGTGTCGGGCCCATCCATCCATCCATCCATCCATCCATCCATCCATCCAT
>JAUESE010000002.1:10409711-10421207 GCA_032274725.1 Malacoctenus triangulatus
ACACACACACACACACACACACACACACACACACACACACACACACACACACACACACACACACACACACACAATCGTCTACAAAGGGGCCAACAGAAGGAGTTAAGACATCTATGTTGTCTCTCTTCAGAGAAGCTGGTGACACATAAGGGGGGAAAAGCCAGTTTGAGTCCGTTCAATTTAAAATAAACACGAAATATCCTGGATGTTTGATTTCCAAAAAGTGAATTATCAGACCGATTAAAATCTGGGCCCGTAGTTATCAAATTTTGCAGTTCTTCGATCTGTTGAAACATTCATTTATTTAGGACCTTATTAAATACTGCATATTTCATTAACTCAGCAAACATCAAGGATACACAGGATTGAAAAGTTTGTATTGATGCCTGCAGAGGCTAAATTAAATTGCATACACCAATTATATTAATCTTATTTAACTTAAACAGACTTACGCACTACTTATTTTTCCCCTCAAGCAGTTTGTTTGCAGATAATTTCTCAGATGTACTTCATTGACCAGCAGCAGGATGTTGGCTGACCTTTGCGTGTCAAAGCTGTCAGTGACTTCGTTGTGTCAGTCTTCAGCAAGTCATTTTGTTTCTTCTATTGTTTTTAATGCAAAGCTGCTTTCAGCAAAATTTAAATAAAAAATGTGCTGTGAAGTGTAAAAATGCTGTATTGCTGCTTTTGTTTTAGATAAATAAAAAATTTGTTTCACCCACAATAAACATTTTATTTCGACATTAGAAATTACATAATCAGCAAATTCAAACTTTAGTTTTTCTTTGATAAATATGGGCCCTGATTTCACATACAATACCCACACTTTTCTGCCCCTCCCCCCTGAAATATGTTCAAGTTCAACAGGCTATAAGTATTTGGATTTGAAAAGAAAAACAAAGGTTAAAAAAAAAGTTTTATTTTCACAACACATTTTCTCTCTAAAGCAGATTTCATGTGGCGACATCCAGAGTGCACTCACCATCAAGCCACTGTAAGGAAAACAAAACCACATAAACTCTGTATTTTATAAAGACAATAAAAACTTTTATCACAATTAAGCGTTTTTTTTTGTAGAAAATGTACATCAGAAAAATATGCAGGTGCATCCTCATAGTAAATAATGTCTGTTTACATCGCTCTTCTCTCAGGTTGCTCTTTGTGTTTGTATTATACAGTATAAAGTCAAAGTCTCTGAATATTTACCACATATATATATAAAATAGACAACAAACAGGAGAATATCAAGGAGAGGAGGAAAAAAAATCAAACAGTGCCTCTGGTCTCTAAATGGCAGAAGCTTTGTCTCTGTTGATGAAGAGGGTCTCCTGGCAGAAAGGGTTAACCAGGACCACGCTGCTGCCGCTGTAGTCTCCATTCGGGGGTAGACAGGTGTCGTGCTCCTGCACACGCACAACACAGCACACACACACACACACAAACAAAACTCCATCAGCTGTAGGTGTGAAACTGTTGAGAATAAAAACTGCGGATGGTGATTTACGCTCCATGAGGGGCGCACGCTGCAGTCTACTGTATCTACAGGCAACCAGCAGAGGCAAGACGGCACAGAGTCGGAGCGGGGGGGGGGATGAAATATGGGTTTGGTGCGCCCCGGGGCTTTTAGGGAGATGGTGAACAAAGATATGTGACAAAGCTAGATGAGTGGAGATACGAAGAGGGGGAAGCAGAGGGGGAAGATGTAAGAGCTTCCTGAGCAGACAAAAAAAGAGAAAAAGGGGGGGAGAGATGACTCAGAAGATGGAGGGGGTTAATATAGGAGGAGATGGGGAGGGGGGGGGGCAGGTGTAGAAATGGTTGTTGATGGTGAGTCAGCAGAAGTGAGAGAGCCGGAGGAGAGAGAGAGGGGGAGGGATGATTTGTTTCATCAGTAGAGATGAGGCCATTTTATCAGCGAGATCTAAACAAATCAAAACGACGCCCTCATTTTAGGCTTTTAGGATGATTTGGGAGCTTTTTTTTGTTACAGCTACAGTGTGAGGCTTCTGCTCTACGGAGGGGGGGGGGGGAACATACATCTGGGTGTCACCAAGGGCATCCTACACATGTTCCAACCTCAGCTTCCCTCTCCTGTCAGCCCGACAGGCAGCGGAGGGAGGCAACAAGAGCGACGGCAGGAGAGTGGCAGAGAAAAAAACACAACATGCAGTGAAGTAGTTATCGGTCAGACGATGAAAAACAAAAAAACCCAACAAAAAACATGCAAACAGAGCAGACGATGCAACACAAAATGATAGGATGAAGAGGAGGGATTTTGCGGTTGAAACATCACTGTTATACACCGACATTTCCAACAGATGGCGCTGTGATGCGCCAAAACAGCAAAACATGACACATGAAATCACATGCTGCAACTGCTTCCATAAGGATAACAATTAATTTAAAAGGACAAATTTTTTGTCAGCATGTGATGCAATTTTTTAAATTTGTTTTTGTAAAATTTTTTCGCTGATCTGAATGGATCACATTTTAAGAATATAGTCCACTTTTCCATCAATTGATTCAAGTATAAAAAAAGTTATCCTGTAAAGTTCTTGGAGGCAAAAGTAATATGAACATCTGGATCACACCTACGAGGCTGCTGTAAGACAGACAGAGTCACAGTGTGCCGGCGCCCTGTACCTCGCTCTCCAGAGTGTGTATCTCCCTGGGCAGCTCCACAGCGTGCCGGCTGAAGTAGTCCATGGTGATGGCGTTGTTCCAGTAGCTGAGGTTGTTCTCCTGACTCGAACTCTTCTTCTTCCTCCTCATACAGCACACGGTCAACAGCACAGCTGCGGAGAGAGAAAAACCAGGCTCAGTGCGGAAACTGGGAGAGCTGCGGCATCAGAAAAAACCTCTGCAAGCTGCCGGCAAGCGCTGTGCAGGTAGAGGCTGTCGTGTCTCAGGACAACATGGCAGTGCTGCAGTGAAATGTTGAGAAATACTGTTAAAACATTACTTTTGGTTGCGAGTCCTGTGATAGATCGGAGCTCTGCTGTCAGTTCATAGAACAGAGAGAGAGGGTTTTCAAGAATCCAAAATGTGTTAAAAATTTATGATTGAAAGGTGAAGAAGTTCTTTCCTCTCCAAACTGACGCTGAGCAGAGTGTAGGAAAAAAAAAAAGAAATATATGAAATGTTGCCCTCAATTCATTGCCGGATCCTCGACACAAACTGTTCCCACTCTGAACTAATCAGTTGCTATTAGGCCCCGGAGGGTTGCTGGAGACTATCAAACGACATTCTGGGTAATTTATGAAATCACTGACTGAAGCAAACGGGGACGCGCAGAGTCAAAACTGAGAAATCATCATGATGTGCAAAGTTTGCACGCTCTATATAAAAGAGTCTCCAAGGAAGTTTATGGACCTCCTCCTCTGTCTCTCATTTGCCAGAACGTCACGTTGAGCTGCAACTGATTGTACTTACAACACGAGGAAACAGGCACGCTGATGGCCAGCACGATCCACACGATGTCCATCCTGCTCAAGCAGATGGTCATGCGCGACGGCGGGGGTTCGACGGTGGGGCCCGAGCTGTTGCGGGGACTCCAGGGGTCCTGGGTGGTGGCCGGCACCTGCCTGTTCAGGTAGTTCCCGCTGGCCGTGGAGAGGGGCTCCGAGCTGTTCCCCGGCGGACCCTCCTCTGTGGAGCTGCTGTTGGAGAGCGGCCCCCCGTGTGCAGTTACGTTCCCCGCGTGGGGAGCGTCCGTGCCGTTGCCTCGGACAAGCAGACCCCCACCGTCCTCGGTGGTGACGGCTGCGGCGCGGCTGTCAGGGGCGACTGTTAGATTCTCTGATGTGAGGCTCTGATTGGTGGACAGAGTGGCGGTGGACGCGGTGGACGTGACGTTCTCTGGTGGGCTCTCCGCTGGGCTGACCACCGCGTCCTTTGGCTCCACCACCAGCTCCTCGGTGGGGGGCTCGCTCGCTGCGTGCAGCTCCCGCAGGGTGATGGTGTGGTGCGCGGCCGGCTCCGGTGGTCTCACGACGCGCTCCCTGAGTTTCAGACCTCGTGCGGCATCAGCCTCCACTGAAGAGGAGAAGTGGGAGGGGGGGTCTTTGACCCCCTGCTTCTCAGGCTCTATGTGGTGTGCATCAAGTGCGTCCCCTCTGTCTGATATAGAGCTGGACGTTGGAGCTGGGAGGTTTGGGGCCGGTTTGTGCATGAGGCCTTCGCTCACGATATCGGAGCTCATCCCCTGCGGCCGACTCCCTCGGCTGTCAGCGCTCACAGTGTTTGGAGTGACGGGGTCTCTATGGTAAGCGGGAGGGTCCTCGCGAGCGAGGCTGGAGGGCAGGGTGCTGCGATACAAGGCCAAAGAGGGGAGGAGGGCGACAGTGGGGAGGAGGACGTTCGACGGCGGAGCATCTTTGGATGACGGCTCTCCACTGCTGGAGCCCTCCTGATGCCACTCGGAGGGGGAGGGTTCGGGGGGAGATGGGAGACTGCGGTGGGTGGCTGCCATGGAGACAGAGTCCTGGGTGGTCTGGTGGAGGTACGGCTCCTGTGCTGATGACACCAGTCCTACTGGCAGTGCTAGGATTGCTAGAACACCTGCAGGAAAAGCAGAGGAGGGCTCGTTATTGTCATATAAACAACCAGGAAACACCATTAACACTCAATAATCTCTTAGGTGAGACCAAGGTATCAAATTTTCAAATGCATCATTGCTGTTAATTCAGTCGTCCTCGAAGACCAAAGTTGAGAAACTTTTGTTTTGGTTGAAATTCTAAAAGGAAAAGTTTTCCTCCTGAAATGATTGGTCCAGAGTGGCTCTCAGAAGTAGTTATCACATCTGAATCACAGCTCTTAAAGTGTTCACAGACTTTTCTTTTTTCTCCCAAACTGAAGGCGTTTCATCCGTGGTTACGCAGCCTTGAAGGTTCACCACGATAGATAGAAAGAGTAAAGCTTTTACTGGAGTGCCAAAACCAATTAAAAACTAATTATTCTCCAAGCAAAATAACTCAGAGTTGTAATCGTGTGATACAAAATAACTTATTCGGAGCGAATGAACGTGTTGCCGTTTTGTTTTTCTTTCGTCTCACTTTCACATCATGATGTTACCAAACGATTATCTGAATCTACAATCGGTCCATGCAAAGTGTTTGCAACATGTTCCAATATATTTGGGGTTTCATTTGCTCCGTCATCAATACAGCGGCCGACATGAACGAACAAAGCTCGTGTGTAATTTCACTCCGTCCGTCTGCCCGACACGTTCGTCTCTCCTCAGGCTGGAGTGTGGCCCGGCAGCTGAAATTGACTGCTCAGGTGTTCGGCAGAGACCCACACAGCCTTGTCTGGCGCTCATTATTCCACTGAGCCTTTAATCTACTGTGTTTGTCACTCACTTGCTTTAACCAGATTGCTTTATTAACTGCATTATTCACTAGAGGAGTTCCACTGGGTGTAACAGGGCATGGACGGAGTGGCAGCTGGAACCGAGACGCCGCTCGCGGTGACAGCCTTTGTGCTGCCGTGCAGAAATGCTCCAGAAAAGCTCATCGCATCCTCTGCTTACGTAATCCAATAGTAGGAGATGACTTGACTTTTTTTTCCTCCAGAGAATACCGAGCAAAAAGGATCATTTCATCTAAAAGATTCAATCCATTTGTTTCTATGTATTTCACCAAAAAATGTCAGCCCAGTAAATGAACAAATTCTCTCAAAACGTTTTAGTTACGGACAAAATGACCCGTCAGGACACTCGTATGAATACAGTAAACATACACACAACTGCCTCAGTGACATAACGAGCCACTTAACATGCTACGACCGTCACCGCGGGCCTGATACTCTTGCTTTCTTTATCACAACCCTGTAAGGAGGCTGTGTGGTGACAAGCCATTAGCAGGTGCCTGGAGGGAATACTCGTGCTATTATGTTATCCAGACAGCAAGAAATCAAAGAGGAAGGGAGGCTGAAGAGCTTATTAATTTCCCCTTTGCTCCCTCCTCTTCAACCCATATTGACATATTAAACATGGCTAATGTGAGACATCAGTGGAGCTCCCACTGAGTGTTGCCCGTCCATTCAGCTGTGAACTCTGCAAGCTAATGCTATCGTTAGGTGTGCGTAGATGGAGCTGTGGCGTGTTTTGCTCACACAGGATAATAAATTAAACAAGGGGTTATTTTTCTTGGACCTCACTGTGTACAAGCTTAATCAAATTGTCCATTTATAAAACGGTCTGTTCTATAACAGCACATATAAAACCAACTGAGCTGCAGACGGCATCGCTAATTTCATCTGGCAGCGTGTGAAAAGTCAGAGGTGGTGCATCGATTGGAGCCTATTTTTCAAGTGTGGTTTGGTGCATATTTGGTTTGTATACAGCTACAGGATAATGTATGTTGTTGTGAGTTAAAACAAAAGGGTAATAAAAGAGTAGGTCATCCTGAGCTGTGGATCACTGCTGTGGTTTTATTAGTTTCTGAACAGCAGAGTGCGGTGGCACAGATGAATGAATATCAGCCTTTATTGTTGGTTTTGCCCTTTAAATGATATTTCTTGGATCTATAGGAAAACTGTAGAATATCATCAGGCTGATCCTCTAAAGCAGTGGTTCCCAGTCTGGAGTTCACGGTGTCTGAAGGCATTTCTACCTGCATGTTGTCTACAATCTGTGTATGTTGGGATAAGCTTAAGGAACTATTATTATCTATTTGCATCCTTATAAACAAATTTATTGGTAAGGAGGAAAACAAATGACACTGAAATTAAAGACCCAAAGAAGAAATAATAGCAGCAGACTCACAGAGGTGAGTATTCAGGAAAAATAAAAAGCTTTCATGGGGAGAATTAGAGGCGGCGGTTGAAAGTCTATTATTGTGGCATTAACAACCTCTGTGCACACAGGACTTGGGAAAAAAAACACAGAGTCTGAACCCAGCAGTGTGACCTAGATGATATGGCCATCATTTAACTATATGCCTTCAGTAGCTATGGAAACCAAGTTTCCATTTCCAAGAGGGACAGAGGAGAAAGGAGAGGTGAGAAGAGGAAATGTAAAAAGATGGACGGGCAGGGGGAAAAGAAACAATCATCATTTTTTTTAAATATTCCACTAAAACAAGCTGAATTTGAAACATTCAACTTCTTTGTCGCAGAAGCCGTCTACGTTTCTCCGCTTTGTTCCCGGAGTGAACAGCAGCGAGCAAAGCCGCGACTCCTCCAACTCAGCCTCTGAATCATTAATCATATTCCTCCATACTCAATCACAGACTTGCAGGATAGGAGGGTCCAGGGCCCGTCTTCCATTACCCAAGTCTGTCACGTCTATAATCCACAGAGCCCACTCCAGACCCCTATCTGAGGAGACAACACTCACACATGGCCACTGTTGATTTATGGCCGCTCGATCTTTCCGGCAATGATCCTCAAAGGCAGGAGAAAGAAGCCCAGTCAGACCCGATGCATCAAAAGGGTTTAGGCTGCTGTTGACTCGGGATAATGGGAAGTGTGGAAACGTGGACAAATGTAGAGGAGACGGTACGAAAACTGTCCAGAAATGATATGCAGAAAAAAACACCAAAACATTCGAGCAAATAGCACAACAAAGTTTGTGCTTTTTTTATGCTACAAATTAAACTACAATGAATAATAAAAGGAAAAACAAAAGGATTAAATTGATTAGGACATTGTCTGGCTTGGCTCCTACATTCGATCAGTAATAAAAACCCTGCCGTCACAATTTGGCAACCCGACACTCTGACGCTGATAAATAAATCAACACTCGGGCTCCTTTCGCAAACAAAAGTGTATCAGGAGTAGGTTGGCATGATTTACAAGGGGGGATTAACGTGATGAATAATGCTCATTTGGGACTTCTCAATTTCCCCCCAAAAAACATGTTTCAGCCACACCTACGCTGTGGGGGAGCTTTTAACCAGCCACCTCAAACATCACAGCGTCCAGATGCTCAATACAACAAAACAGACAGAGGCAGCGATTCTGTCTCATCTTTGACTGTTGGTCATTCGTACAAGCCATGAAGTTATATGTGTGAGTTTTTTTGTAGTATATTTTAAAATAATTTACACTGTAAGACAGTATATTCACATTATTCTGTAATTGCAGTGTGGGAGAAAAGAGAGAAGCTACAGCGCTGTTGATGAAACCCAGTGTCTTCGTTTAGCATGATAAGGACATTCAGTGCGAAAGAAGAAACCTTGAATGTTTAGGAAGTAATTTGTTCATTAGATCATCTGCTTAAGAAGGCTTTAACAGGTTTTTTTTAGCAGGCCAACAAATTTACAGCAAGGTCAAAATACCTCAAATAAAAAGTCACCGGCAGCCTCTGCTGCTGCAGCATCTTAATGTGTCTCCAAACAGGGACTATTCATCTGGACTGGTGGAGGATGTGTGTGTATTAATACAGCCTCCCTGTTTTCCTTTGCAGTGGTTACATGAGCATCTGTGTGTTTCCAGTCATACACTGTGTGTGTGTGTTTCACACTGAGGCAAATGGGAGTAATTTGTCACGGCCGCTGTGTGTCTGGCTGATGGAGTGAGAGTGGAAGCAGAGTGAGCGGACGGAGTGGCCGACCCGGCCTCTTCTTTAAACATGTGGCAGGAGGAGCGGGCGTGAGGGGGTGGGGTGGGGGTGGGGGGGGGATTAAAAAAGAGAAATGATTGAGAAGACCCCGAAAGTAACCTGAGCTTTATGAAGAGCCATTAGAGAGGAGAAGCACCGGGAAGAATGCGAGAAAATTGGATGCGAGAGGGGGGAAGAGCGGTGAGGTCGGCCGGCGTGAGCGCAGAGGAGGTCGGAGGTGTCACGCAGAGGAAGAGATGTGCGGCTGGTGCATCTCGCTAAGACAAAGAAAGATCAGACCCGAGGACTTAAAATGACGTACGACGGGAAACAAGATTCAGGAGAGAGAGAGGGAGGAGTGATGCAGATTCTTCTACGATTGTCTTAGTCAGGATGCTTTGTTTGATGAGATCTTCTCACAAACATCCAAGCGAGATTATTTTCAGTGATGATGCAACGCGTCAGTCGGAGGCGACTAACAATAGTCTCCACACTGACGGGACAAAAGGAAACCAGTGACATGGAGGTGCTCTCTCCCTCTTTGTCCTTTGACTACACGCTTCATGAGGCGACAGCAGGCGGCAACACTGTTATCAGGCACAGCAACCTGTTGACTTTATTATCTATATCATCCAGCTGACCGGCCCAAAATAGCACCGGCTAATATGATGGAGACAAACAGTGCCCAGGTGAGATTACCATGATGCCTCCATTTGTTTGACTAATGGCGTCAACCTGTTTCCCATTATCCAAGCGCAGGATGTTTAGAGGGGAGGGGCAATTTATGCAGGGGGGGAAAAAAACCTGCTGAATTAGGGCTCTTTTGGACGCATCGGGCGCTGGTGACATTCATTCAAGTCCTCCATCGATGCCATCAGCAACATCAATAAATCATGCCGCAAAGCAGGAGCCTGCGCGCTGATCCAAAGCAGGCTTTGTCCCACCAATCATTCACTATTAGAGTCAATGTCAGAAGCCAGAGCGCCGGACGCCGAATCTAAAGTTACACTGGCGAGTTGGACAAAAAAAAAAAACAACAAAAAAACAACGGAGCGTTCAATCCTGCTGATGAAATTCTGCGTTACGTTTTTGGAGGCATTCAAAAGCTCGGAGCCCACGTGAACAATCCCCTGGATCATGAAACCTGCAGGCCGATCAATCAAACAGGAGCACTTAGCGTGTGGTATGCAAGGCTATCAGTGCGTATGCACTTGCCAGGCTGCGTGATCAATCCTGTGGAAGTGTGTGAGCATTTGTGTGTGTGTGTGGGGGGGTGTTCACTGAGGAGGTGGGGGATATTCGTCTGTTCTCTTTTTCAGGGGTCACCTCGCGCCGCGACGTAGCTCGGGGACGCTCGCGCGCCCGGCTGGCGGTGCCGCATCGTCGGCGGGGCAGCTGGCTCGAACGCGAGGCTCCACGGGAGGCACGAAAACAGGAGCCGCGCCGCCGTCCATCAGCGCAGCTCGTGACGCTTCGTCGGACCCCGCTCTGCTGAGCTGCTGCGGCTCCGTCACGCTCAGCGGCACGACAGGCAGAAACAGAACTGTGAGTGCGGAGAACACAATGTCTACATCCAAAAAGGGAGACGGGCCAAGGTCACATTTCTAAATTGGAAAAAAAAAAACCCCAACCCACTGCAATTCAGTCATGAAAAAGGAAACGTAGTAAGATCAGAACACTATGAGAATGTTCTCTCTCTTTTTTTGCTCTCTAGCCTTTATTTTAGTTTATCGTACATTTGGTGGTATTTTACTCAGCAAGTGATTTGATGGTTGCTCACCTGTTCTTTGTTTACTAAAGCAACAAAGTCAACAAAACAGTTATTTTCAGGGACATTTCTGACCCAAAAAGTACGACTTAAAACCAATATAATTCAATACACTCTTGGGAACTGACTCTGTGTTCTCAACATGGAATCAACTAAGTTAAATGTGTGATTAACGAGTGTTATGAAATAACTACGTCTGTAATGTGTATTTCCCCAATGGGACATGCGTTCCTACCTGCTGCTTGAGAGGCCATGAGGCACTGAACCTTAGCTGCTAATTGAAGGCGCCCCCCACCCTCCCCTTCCCCCCACACGGCCCTCCATGAATCAGCCCCGTTTATGGTAATCACAGCCTCTCCACAGGAGCAGACAAACCTCTGTGGGATTCCCCCAAAATCCTCCGGGGGCAAATGGAAAAGACTTTATCGCCAGCACCCATCAGAATACCAATGAGCCTCCATCACATCATACCGGCGCGGTGCGGCGCGGCGCGGTGCGGCACGGCTCCGCTCCCTTAATGCAAAATTAATCCATATCTCGCTTTTGACGAATAAATCCTGACAGGCCCGAATCAAAGCAATCAGGCGACGTGAATGGGGCGTTTTGTCAGAGGGAGTCCGAGCCTTTAATTTAAAGCTTTGAGGTACTGTCAGAGAAAGCCGCGGAAACACATCAGATCCATCAGGCTTCAGGCGGACAAAACCCTTTATCAGCAGCCCGACTGGAGAGCTGTCGGACTAACTGCTGGTAAGATTGGATTATCACGCCTGGACAGGGAGCTATCTGCCCCGGCCGACTCCACCGAACCCGCTGCACTTCTCCAACAATTACCTCTAACAACAGGGCCGCTGTGGAGCTCCTCCAAAACGGTGGCACCAAGACTGACGCCATTTGTTACTCACGCTGCTGCAATCCTACGAGTCCTTGTATCTCTGTCAATCCTGCTTGTTAGCAGCTTCCCTCAGCAGCACCGCTTCCTATTCTCGGCTTTTGAACTGATTCATTTCACGCCACAGATGATCAGAGTCTGAGTCTGCCCCATTTGACGCTGGACTAGAGACGGGGTTCAAGAGGAAGTCAATCGCTGGGCTAACACACACACACACCAGTTTTGGGCCGGGTGCATGAGACCACATGAGGGACCGAGGCCTTGCCTGCTCTGAGGCGGTTGGAGCAGAGCGGA
>JAUESE010000002.1:10430946-10445812 GCA_032274725.1 Malacoctenus triangulatus
CCCCCCCCCCCCGCCCCCGCCCCCGCCCACCAGAAGCGGGAGCAACAATACGTCGATGTCACAGCAGTTCGCTCTGCTTTGTGAGAAACCAAATACAGTAGCTGTCAGCGGTGACGCTTTGCTATCTCAATACCCATATTGTTGCATCCCTAATGCTTTGTGTGCCGTTTCACTGATCACAGAACGCGTGGGCTGTAATTCGTGTAGCAGTTTTTATTCGGACTTTTATTTTTTTTGTGCTGTCAAGTTATCGGCGTACATTATCCTCAGCTTTTGTGGGCCTCCCCCTGCAATTATGACCGACTGACCTTTTAAGGCTTGAATGCTCATTTTAAGGAAAGGAGAGCGGGACAATTATGACCACCCAAAGAAAGGATGCACGATTATGAATGAAAATCTAATTGCAGTCACCATGAAGCTCAAAAAAAGTAGGTAGATAAAAAAAGATACATCCCATATTTTCCTTGTATTGTTTTTGTAATACAAGTACATTTTACGTTTTAAAATGATTCACACTTTGGGCAATAAATACTGTGAAATATCGCAGAGGAAACACTGAATATTTAATATTTGCCTGCTCCGAGTCTCCGTCCCTGACACCCAGTGATAGCAACTATTCAGCTCTAAGTCGAAGGAACTGAATAATGGATCCAATCCTCAGTAAATAGGATTAGTAACCTAGGTAACACCGATGTTGTGGGATTATATTTTCGCGAGCACGTCCTCGTATACACATCGTACACAAACGCATTCTCTCTCTTTCTGTTTATCCAACGTAATTTTCCACCGCAAAGAGGCTGTAGATTCCCGCAGCTTAGCCACTTTGACACCGCGTTGCCTCAGCCTCTTCACAATTACATAACGCCGATTTTTTTTTTCTTCTCCTCCTTTTTCGTGAAGTGCTGTACCATAATGGGTTTGTTCAACAAATTACATGGCATGAGATTATGTTGAGAATACAGTGACAGGATGTAATTCACAAACTGAATGATGACTAAACTCTGCCCTAAGGTTGCTCCCTGTGAACCGACAGAAGATGAGGAAGGAAAGCGACCCAGTCATCCAGGAAAACCGGCGCGGCCACGTGATTTACGGAGGAGACGTTCTCTTGCCAGGCAACGCTCCAGTCAGAGAAGCTCCCGATGCGTTTCTCCCAAATCGACGCGAGCCCGAAGCGGTCCGTTCGAATGCCCGTCGGTTCCGCGTCTTCTCCGGCCGCGTCGTTATTTTTCGTGTACCGTTCTGCATCGGCGTGCCGATTCTCCACAGGGGGGGGGGGAAAGAGCGAGAGATTGCTGCCCGCCATCTTTCAAGTGGCCTTGACATTTATCAGCGGCAGACTGAAAATGAACGAGGCGGCGGCACAAAGGCATACACGTGCTCACACAAATGAGCGCCGCGACGGCCACCTAACGGTAGTTTAAATCCTTTTGTGTGACACTCATCCTATATTGATGCACGCAGCCAGGACGCCGGGACCAAGACAAATCAGCCAAGAGGAATTGCATTTCCTCCGCTTGTCAGATAAATCAGGTGTGGGGGACTGGTCACGGATCCATTTTACAGCTTCTTACAGATATATTTCATGTTGTCTCCCCCTGTTGTTTTCTTTAGAACGGGACACTAATTTATTCCATCAGTCGTTTTCCTGCTGACCTTGCCTTTTAGTATATTTACAACCTCCATTACGCGTCTCATCCTGGGAGGAGATAGTGTCACACCAAAAAACACGGGCAAAAAGCACAGGAAGTGATAGGCACCGCGAGCGTAATTGGCAAAATAATTGTTTTCGAGGGCTTGACATTTGTTATCGAAGACGCACAAAGGAGAGCTTCATCCCAGAAATGCAGTCTGCAAACTGCTTTGAGTGGGAAAATGACGACCTGGTGCTCGAAGCCCACTTTGAAAAAAAAAAAAAAAATGATTACAGCTTCTGCGGGACTGCCTTTTGTCAGTTAAGAGCAGAAGACAGATAAGTCTTCATTTTCGCTTTCATGCCCGGCGTGGTCGTGTCAAAGTAGGTGTCACATTTTTCAAAAGGTCTCCTTCTGGAATGAAACACTCGGCGGTTTCGGCGAGCACCCCGGCGAGCACCCCGGCGTGAATATTGTCACAAAACAAAATCCCAATCTTGTGCCAATATCAAAGAAATATGGGCAAGGTCGGAGGAGAAGCTCGCCAAGGTCGTTCGGTCCACAGCACTGCTGCATTGTTGTACTGGCTGAGTGTGTGTGTGGGGGGGGGGGACCGAATGGATTTAGTGCAGAAGTGGGCGTATTACTGAGCTTTCCCTCGCTTTGTAATGCATTGCGCCTTGGTAGACAGGCTCTTAAAAGGTTGTTGTTTGGGTCCCGCCACCTGCCTGATTTATAGACATTTTTTTTCCATGGCGGGAGGGGAACTCATTGAATTGATTCCCTTTGTAATTTCCGACCACTCCACCACTGTACATTTCTCCCGGCCGTGCCTCAGCCGCTTGGCCCCCTGATTGTTGCCCGGGCAGCTTGACACGGCGAGGGGGAAGGCTGGAGAAGCTGCTCACTGGAACAGAACAGAGCAACGTAACCCGATACACCTCCTCCAAAAGGGTGGGGGGGGGGGGGGGGCTGCCATGTACCGCTGGGTTCGGAATAATTGCCTCGGATTCCTCCCATTTGTATCTTGTCTTTAAATGTGTCTGTCTGTAGAAGTAAAGGCACCAAAAAAAAAATGCACCACCCAAAGAAAAGAAAACAATTTGTGAATCAAATTCGTATTTATAGGCTGCTGAGCGTCTCGCTGGTGCAGCCAGCCGGAAAGTGGTGCGGTTTAGTGAATGGTGGTCAGACGCTGAAACGACTCTCCCCACTGAGAAGAACAGCTGCAGCCACATGCATCTTATCTGACACCGGAGCAACTAACAAAAATCCTGTTTAAAACGAACAGAGGAGAGCGTACACAAATTAAATGTCACACAGCATTCAGTATTTCTGTACTTGCATCTTTAAAAAAAAAAAAAAAGAAGAAGGGACTAGATAGATACTGGGACGGTGTGACTCACACCTAATATCCCCCACATTTTCAATCAGCTCGCTGCCCTTTGGCTTCACGAGACAAAGTACAGAGTGCTGGGCTGGAATTCAATGCGGTGAGACAGCTGCAGCAAGCCGGCTCCATAAAAGGGAAGAGTGCAGATGATTCAAAGTTTTCTGCTCAGGAGATTTTCGGGGGTATTGAAGGTGGGAAATAAATCACGGTCAATGCGACATTTACACAACCCCACTTTTTTTATGGCTTTTGTAGGTAATTATTTAGGGCGCCACTCCCATTAAACAGTACTTACCACCTTTTTTTTTCTGGACAGCAGGTACTCATGAAGTTACAGTTCTTATAAGGGCCTGAGAAGATATTTGCTTTAGTGTACTGCGGCCTCCTGTGATGACCGTTGGAGTTATGTTGAGGAATTTTGAGGCCACGTAGCTGAGCCATATTTCTCAAGTCCTGAATTTACATCTAGATTGGGCCGTACGTTTTGCTCCATGGAGAACCTCCAAACACACGGCGATGACAAAGAATAAATCCCGAGCAGTTTCATTCACTCTGACCGAGTGTTTGGATTTTCTTGGAGGGTGGTTTTAGTTCCTGTAAGCCAATAGTTTCCAGTATCGATCTGCTCTGCTGCCGCGTCCTAACTTTGGATTCTGCCCAACAAATGTACTGACTAACTTATTAGCAAAGTCCTTTCATGCCATGTGGGTGTTTAGGACGAGGTCCTTGTCTGCAAATTTGGCATCAGGTCTGAACTGTTCCAAGTGGGCGTTGCAAGCGGCCTCGTGCCCTTTGCTGATGAATATTGTCACAGACAGGAAGTCCAGAGCGAATCGAGTGAAAGACACGAGCTGGCATCTCTGCTTTTTGGAGGGGAACATGTCGTTCTGTTGGACCAACCGAAAGAGTTCAGCAAAGGCTGCGTGTCCTCTTCAGGCCGGGGATAGAGTCCGCCTCGGGTGGAAGAATTATTCAGGGGGTGTTTACGAGTAATAGTTGGAGGGATTGTGGGATTGGCCATGGGGCGAGACATGCGGCAGCAGTAATGCGGCACCGGGCCGTCATCCCCCGGTGGAAGGTAGCCGAGCTATAAGGTGAGGCTCTGGTTTAACGGTGGGTCTATATCCCTTCCCTTTCGCCCGAGGTCATAAACTTTGAGTCATGACCTAAACAATATGACTGCGGATAAAAGCAATTGAGAGCTTCCTGCCCCGGATGGGACGGGGCGGGGAGTTCAGCTATGCAGAGGGAAAGCCCTAAAGCAGAGCTGCTACCCCCCCCCCCCCCTCCGCATGCATACGAGCCATTCAAGGTGACGGCGACCTCTGATCAGGATTTGTCCCGTTTGGCCTCCTTTTGGAGGTGCACCAGAAAGGATTGACTGACACGAGGTCCTATTTTCAGCCAAGGACCCGGCGAAAAATGAGCTCGCTCGCTTTGCCTGCGACTCGAAAAAAACTCAATCAGGTGCAGCGAGACGACGCGAGGTCTGAACAGAGGAGAAGATGAAAAGATGCTCTCTATTCTAACTCAAAGTGATTACACAGAAAATACCCTTCATATTGATTTAGTATGGACTGTAATAGCGGCGAGGCTTCGACTTGATTAGTTTGGTAATGTACAGCAGTGGTTCCCAGCTTGATGTGGTACAACACAAGGACAGACTCCAGAGCAGACTGAGGACATTGTGCTTTAATTTGAAGCCTCCTGCTCTTGTATGTTGGTGACAGAGTGTATTTCTACCAGTGTTTGGCTTCGCTGTAATGTTTTGGCAGAATAAAGACTGAAGACAAGATTCTCTGTCTCTACTTTACTGGTGTTGTCAAACAAAACTATATCAATACCATGTCATGCCATTTGGGAAATTAGCATATATTTACATTTTGCAAGAATCTTGAATATATTGAGTGAACATGAATATTCAGGATGAACTTTGTATTTATTGATTGAAGAATTTTCAGATCAGCTGGAGGAAAGTTTCCCGGCAGCCGTCGTCTTCGAAGGCGAGGCGGTATTTATGATGCCTCACACATCTCATCTAACCGCAGTACCACTGCTTTTCACACAGGACCTTTTTATTTCCCCCCCTTTTTAACTGGCAGCAAACCTCATTTCACTACAAATAGTGGCTGTAGGCTCGGCAGCGCAGACCATTTTAATATCCAGCCGAACTCTGCTCTCAGAAAATTCATTGACGGCTAAAAACGCCTGGAGGATCTATACAATTAGCTAACATGCAAATAGAGCCGTTCCTCAGTTTGCCCCCCTCGATCACCTGCGTCAGGGACGCGGCGCGAATACGCGCGCCGGATATTTCCTGTGTGCCCGGCCGCAGCAGGTGTCGGCTAATATGCGCGTGGAATTCCTTAATGTCCACGGGGAGCGGGCTGTTTGTGATGGACAGGGAGAACAGTTTAACTGCGATGGCGTTTCAATATTTTTTCCCCGGAAACCTGCCGCACGGCGTCGCGAACTAATCTGGTCAAACACGGGGAGCTGCGGAGCGCAGAACAGATCAATCTCCGTCCGCTCCTAATCCTATTTGATTGGTCAGAATAACACCGGGGCGATATAATATTCGCGGCGCGTGATTATTTTAAAAGCTTTCCCCTCGACTATGGAACGCCAGCTCGGCGTGACGCGTAAAAGCTTTCCATCCAGTGTGCAGCTGGACGCCGTCGGCCTCATAATGGGCTTCTGGGCAGACCGCATCAAGCATCTTTATATAAAGCCGCAAGGGAGAGAGGCGGGGAATATATCGCGAGTGATCACTTTTGGACGAGGCGCAAAAAGTACGGCGTCGAAAATGTCGGTGGCAGGTGGCGCGAGGTCGATGTAATCTACCTGTTGGAGGGGGGGGTGGTATAGCAGCAACGCAATATGGCGTCTGCACTTATCAGCAAGCTGCGACGGAGTTTGAGTGATCGCTCCAAAAAGAACAAAGAGAATAAAGCGGTGGGAAACTATACAAATAGACAGGGGAGCTATTTGGCATAAGTGCACTCCTTAAATCTTTAAACAAACTTTGTCTGAGATTTCTTTTTTTTAACAAGCTCCCTGCATCTTGTGTTTGAGGGCTGCGCCCTCCGTGTCCACCAGATTTACGTCGCCGCCCTGCTCATACACCGGTTCAAGCAGTCCCCCAAGCAATGGCAGCCACCATTCATGACTACTGCAGTAACGAACGGGAGTGATTGCATGACTCATTTGCAGACATAAGTGGAGCCCACACTTCAAACCGAGCAGAGTGATGCCGCGTCCGGCTGGTCATGAAAGCTTCGTGAAGGACTGAAGTCGGTCCCAGTTGTGAATGGTTTTGAATCCAGTTTAAAAATACTTTGGATTATTTTTGGTTTTTCCTCTTTCTCTGTTATGACACGTTATTGACAATCTTACCCCCTCCAAAAATGTGTGGTCCTTCATTTTTTTTAACAGAAATGGGCAAAAACAATCACATCGTTAGTCCCTTTGAGGTTTTGGAAATGATACGCAGATAGAACAACATGAGCTCGGATTTAGAGTTGAGTTATGTGCTGATTAGCAGAAGAAAAAAAACCTCAAATATCTTTCAGTGAAATTCCCCAAAGTGTGCAGGCTTTGGCCTCTGACGTCACGCCGCTGCTGTTGTTGCTGAGCTGGTACAGCAGGGAAAGTTTTTAGAGCCCTTTCAGTGCAAAGAGCCGTCCACAGCAGCCAGAACCCACACTGAGGGAGAAGCGGGAGCAAAAGTAAGACTGCAAAGTTTACAGTTACAAAAGTGCAACTGAATACGGACAGAGTTGCACTGCAGGGATTGGGCTAATAAATCCATGTGGGTTCATCACGGGTCGCATTCCTGTTGTCCCCTTTCGATTATTTGTGGTTTAAACCAGTAAATAATGAAAGTATTGAAAAGACAACAGAACAGACCAGCAGTCTGAGACACAGAGAGAGATACACGGCTGTGGTACTTCCTAGAACACATATCAGCACTGCAACTGTAATGATAAGCATATATTATTTACTGTAAGTGTACCAGCTTTTTGTCAGAATTGGTTTGAAAGATCTACAGGCTACTGTTTTTAAGCTGAATAAAGAATGAACATAGTCCTGAGTGTAAGTCATTTACACACATCAGGGCAATATGGAGTCATTAGTCAGCCTTTTAAGACTGAATGGAAGCCAGAGTATGTAAAGGAGAAGCAGGCACACGCAGGGGAAACCTGCAAAATATGCAGTGAGACCAAGTCGCACAGCAACTTTTAACCAGGTGCCTTCTGGCTATGTTGCATTCGATAAATGGTGTCAAAATCGTTGTTGTTTTCCGCCACATCAATTTGGTAAGAGCTCAATTGAGTCAAACTGTCCGGACAGTGTCATAAGAAATGAAACAACTGAATTCTAATGACTAAAGTGTTTTTTTTTAAGTTTGCTTGAGTTTTAACCAATCCACACGAGCACGAGCCTCCCCGCTGTAGATTATGGAACTCCTATATCTCCTATATCAGCATAGTATTGCTAAGGTATGCTTTGATTTGTTGGTTCCCACATATTTGGTCGCTGACCGTTCTGCTCTCCTCATTAAATCCGGATGTGTCATCATTAGCACCCCAAGTTACAGCTGCAGCTGGGACAAATTTTTAATGGGGGCAAATTAGCATTCGTTAACATCTACTCTGCAGGAGAGGTACGACTAAGTCCCAACTCTTCATTAGGAACATTCATCTCCACTTAAAAGGTGTTTGGCTGTGATAAACACAAACTTCAGCCAGAGCGTCTCCTTCATGTTGCTAAAGAGCAGTTTTTTGTCACAGAGAGGAGCATTCCCATTCATTCTCAGCCGCGTACAATTAAGTGTTTGTATAAGAATATTTCTTATTTATGGGCACCCCATCGAGCGGCACAGTGCTGCATTGTAAGAGGATGACAGGCAATTTTTTTTGGCTTCAAAGGCTTGGCAACAGCTCACTGGAATTTAAATGACCCTAAAATGCACAGGTTTTGTTTATGGGATTAATGTGCAGAAAATCTGGAAAACGATTTGTATAATGTTTTCAAAATAAGTTAATTTCTCACATTTTCCGCACTTTGCTCTCACTCCGTGCTTCGCCTCCAAATGCGTTCCGAATGTTTTTTTCTGCTTCTTGACTCCAACCTCGGAGAGGTTACCGGGAGGATATATTTGGCCCGGGCCCTTCCCCGGTGCGGCTGCACAGAGCGGCTGGTTGGACCATCTGCGGTCTCGCTGTGACCTCCGTGTCAGTGAAGGCCTCGTCTGGCGGCAGCTGCCCTTGCCTGTAGCACCGCCTGGCGCCGAAACGGCCGCATGAAACGACGCTCGTCTGACACCCTGCCTGGATTTGTGTACACATTGCTGCTGGTGGCACGAAGCGGGGGGGGGGTTGGGGCGCGGTGCCTCGGCTGCACCGCCAGGCCGAGTCCCCCCCTCCCCCCGCTCGCCGTCTGCCGCGCCGCGCAGCTGGCCCCGACCATACGCTCGCACCGCGAGCAACGCGATCAATCACCGGAAATTCATTAGTCTCATATCAAGGTAAGCGGCCAGGGATGCTCTGCCTGGACGTGGAGAGCTGCCATCGAAACTCCGGCTGTAAGTTTAGCGCGCGTGACCATCAGGCTTCAACGGCCAGGTTTTCCCTTGTCACCGTTTCCAATGTCAGTTTCATTTTTATTCATAATCACTCTGTCTGCCAAGTGGAGAATAGATGCAAAGTTTATTCCAGTCATTCATCACCACCCACGCGAGCAGAATAAATAAATCAGAGCAAGTTGTATTTAGGACAAAGGCTAAATCACCTTTCTGAAGCACTTTGGTTAAGCAGGGCGTCTCCAAAAATAATAAATGGAGCTTTTTTTTGGGGAGTAGCACATTATATTGCTTGAGCGGTCTCCATCCATCTTACATGATCAGTCACATTCACAAAACAATGGCTACCATGCAACGAGCTCGCACATCTTGGGCAGCGAGGATCCAGTGCATTGCCCAAGGACACTTCAGTTCATAGAATCAGACTGAGGTTCCTCAGCTAGACGAACGTTATTCAAAGGTGGTTACTATCAAATGGTCTCATTTCTTGTTTAAGTATGTTGAGCGTGGAGGTTTCCACCAATGTTTGGCTTCACTGTGATGTTTTAGCATGTGAAAGACCAAAAGAAGGTCCCCCTGAGCCTCTCAAGGTAAATTTAAGGGGCTTTGGGTAAATGAGAAGGTCGGCCGACCACAGCTGCAGAGTGTGCTGATGGTGGGACATCAGTTCGAATCGCCTCTCAGGTTGACTTTGATGATCCGGATCTCCACTGTCGTATGTTTGCTACCGGCTACCTGTTCTCATTGCTCAGGCTGAAGGTTCAAAGGTAGCAGAAACTTTGTTAAACACACTGACGAAGGTAGAAGGGGGGTTAAAAAAAAAAAAAAAAGACCCCCTTCGTTTCGCAAACTTCAAAGAAGCCGTAACACTTCAAAAAGCTTCTTCATGGTTCGGTGACTAATCTTCAAAGTCATGCCAAGGATTGAACTGATAGCGCCTCTGTGCAAAGCAGGTACAAACATGCTCGTCGGTGCCACTGAGGTGTGAGGGTGTGTGTGTGTGTGAGTGTGTGTGGGGGGGGGGTGGGATAAAACCAAAAGCTAATTGAGACAGAGTCCGTCCCCGGCCTGGGTGACATACAAAGCCCCCGAATGAAGACAGTCGGTAATTACAACTGCCAGTGAGACAATCAGTCAAATGAAAACGCCATTAGAGGCTGAAGCCCGACATTAAAGTAAATTGGGGAATTATTGGTGATCCTGGAGGTTCATCCAGTCGCCGCGACGCTTAGCCTGGATTTATTTCATCTCTTACCAGCATGGTGGGAATCATAAGACACTCCGTGGTGGGAAATGGCCTTTTTTTCACATCTTCTACAAAGAATAGTCGGGGGGGTTTTCACAGGTTTTCCGGCTTCACTTGCTAATTCATCTTTTTTGACCATCTGGCAGTGGAGTCACTCTGGACGGTGTTCAAACTGTCATTTTTTAAACCCTAAAATCAGTTAATGAGCAACAACAAAAACACGATGATAAAGATTGTATTAAAAAAAGCCTCCAGCAGTTTGGATTACTTAGTTTTGTGATTTAATTTGTGAATAATCCAATAATCCTGCTCGATATACATCCTTTATTAATCCCAATTCACAGTGCAGTGGGATCTCCAAGGTGCAGTTATCGCTCAACTCTGCCATTCATCTCTCCAATCGCGCTCGCGCCGAAAATGGAAAACATACTGATCATTTTTGAAAGTCAAATGTCCTCCATATATTTTAAATTAAATTTTATCATACCCAGAATAATTCATGGAGCCCACTTGGCCCGTCTCCTCTTCTGTTTCGCAAATTGGTGAATATAGAATTGTGTGGAATAAAAAAAAAAAAAGTGTTTCATTGCAAGCATGAATCAAATCAGGACAAAAGCAGAGCTCGCTGGGTGTCCGGTTCAATTGATTTCTCTCGGTTTAAAATGTGCATATCAAAGTAGGCTCTTGTCGTGAAGGGCCTCTTGTAGTGAAGGGCATAGCACCCCCTCCCTCCCCTCCCCACCCCACCCCACCCCCCTCAGCCCCTAAAAATCAAAGGAGACTTAGCAGGCCAGGCGTTTAAGGGGCTGAATCTCAAAAACCCAGGAGTCCCCAAAGAAATATATCAGTGTTGCTACTGAGAATATGACACGTTTCATATTCTCACCAGCGCACGCCATGAATTTAAATGCAAAAAATTGGACAATGTCTCAGTGAGAGCCTCCAGGCTGAAATGACCTATGTTTATGTAGGTAACCTCGCTTACCACGCGAGTAAGTGGGTGCAAATTCCAAGGGTGGTCTTTCTCACATCCTGGTTATAACATGAAGGAACTCCGAGTACAAGAGAAGGTGGACGCGGTCGGTAAGATCAAAAGCAGCCGTTTTATCCAAGAAGCCACAGTTCAATAAAGCAGATGAACTGGCAGGTGAAAGCTCGTACATCAAGAACAAACTTCACTCGCAGATGTGAACGAGTTCTGGTGTGTGTGATGTTTCACAATAGAGACATTCATCGTTTTTTGCGGCTTCTGGGAATCGAAGACAAAAGATTGCCCGTGTTTACATTTGCTAATTAGAGATTTTTTCTCTCTGAACGTGTAGGCAACAGTGTTGTTACAGTTAGAAGCCCTCCCACACACAGACACTCACACCTCTGTAATCACACCCTACAAGCTGTAATTTACCTTTTTCTCCCCCCCCCCTCCGATCTTCCTTGTTAATTCGAGTGCAACGCGAGCATGTTTCGCAAGTCGACGTAAATAAAAACAGAAACAAATGACATGGCAGGAAATTCATATCCAACGTCTATATTTAATTGGCTGACTGCATGCGGCGTCTCCATTGAAAATGGCTCCCACCCTCTCCATCTGTAAATAGACATTTCATTACGCCCCCTCCATTCATTTCCCTTTAATTGCACCGCATTCGCCGAACAACCATAAAGTACAATTAAATCGGTCTCAATATTTGCGGAAGAGCCGTGGTCCTTAAAGAGTTTACCGCCCGTCTTAAGTAATTCAGAATTAGGAACTGTGCACACAATAAGATAAACCGGATGCTGCTTTTACACCTATTTATGTCCCTCTAAATTGGCGACTGCGAAAGCTCCAAAATGCCGTTAATTCTCGCGGTTCCCAGACAGACCACAGCTCAATTACCCCAACCAGTAACCGAAGGCACGGATGCAGATTTGAAATAGGGAAAAAAAATAACACATCGGGAGCCCGTGGGAGCCCTCAGGGGCCTCCCTGGGCAATGAAGCCGTCATCGTGCTTCATGAAGTGAATCAGTTCCTTTTCTCCCGCTTCTCTGGCATATTTCCATTTATCAGGTCTACTGACACACGCTGTAAGAGCCGCAGACTTCAGTGAAATGGATCAGAGTGGAGTGCTCGCCAAAGAGGAGAGAGATATTGGACGCACAAACTGTGCATACGCCAAAATGTCGATGCGTCGCAAAGCATGCGAACATACGTAAACGTGCGTAACCTGAGTCATGCCGAACTCTGGCATGAAGTCCTCCGCACTCCCAATCCGTGCGCCAGGACCAAACAAAAAAAGCACATTAAAGCGGCGGCGAAGCTCGCACGGCAGGCTGATCACAATCCTTGAAGTATAAGTTTTGACAGTTTGACAACGCGTGCCGTCTTTTGTGTGGCAGGAGAGGCTTATGGAGGCTGTCTGCCGCCCTCACCGCTTCTTCTCCTCTTCGGAGTAATGAAATGAAATGAAATACGTGCGCCATATGGCTTCACGCATAACACTGACAAGCTTGAGCAACTGCACTTGCACAAAATTAAACAAACACATCCATAAAAATAGACTCGAGAAAGAACCTTGGTTGCATGGTTCAAAAAAATATCATCACATTCGTGGAGCTTCTTTTCATAACAGGACATCAATCATAAAGGGGGGGAAAAATGACACCGCCTCTCTCAGAGTGATCGCTGTCAGAACGGCTCAGATGTTGCTAACAAAGGTTTAAAAGATCACATCTGAGAATGTATTTATATCTAAGCTAAATGTCATTTGTGCTTCAGAAATGATAACTAAATATAAAATATGATTTAAAGCATTTGAAATGACAGGAAGCCTTCAGATGCCGCCGCACGGCACAGGATGACATGCAAGCCTTCGAGCGCCATGCAAAAAAAAAAAAAGCCAGACACATAATGACAAGCTAGCTGTGGATGAATGCTCGCATCCTCTTAAGAGGAATACATGAACTGAGGCAATCGAACGGCACAAGAGTTCACAAGGGGAAACGTTGCTTTGAGGGTTGATGGGCCACCATTGAGTGGAAGCACTACTTGGGTTATTTTTTTCTTTTAAGTTGCACGAAGACGACTGTCATCTGTCAGCGTGACAACTTCTTAGTCTCAAAAGCAAATTTATCCCCATGTTTTTATCGGGATTCAAAGGTTATCTTAAACCCTTATATTGCAATCTTTTCACTGCTGACAGGATTTAGTATGGAAACTTCTCACCGACATCACAGAACATAACCAGAAAATACAAAATAAGAGGGCAGTGGTCATCTTTCAACCAGGACTTTTAAATGATGACCATTCACACATCAGTGAGTAAATGCAGTAATACTGAATAACTGCTATATATTTCAAAGCTTTTGTATGAAGTTTACCACTGAAATATGGACTGAATCTAGGCTAGCTTGATGGACAGTCATCACAGACCTAAATATACAGTATATATGGGGCATCATGGTGGGCTAGTGATTAGCAGTATGGTCCCTGGTTTCTGCCCGGATATTTTCTGTGCAGTGTTTGCAGGTTTCTCCCCGTGCAGGCAGAAACATGCACATGGAGTCAATTTGTGACTCTAAACTGTGCTGAGGATTGTATGTGTGAGACTGTTAGCTTGATTCAACTCCAGCATGATGCTAAACTTACTTAGTGTTCAGGAAGTAATTAAGTTACATTAATATATCGATAAAATAACTATAGATACATGTTGCTGCCTTGCCAGTCAGCAAAAATGACATTTGAAATCTTATCCCTGAGGATTTGTGACTCACTACCTGTCAGATATTAAAACAGCTTCATGTGAAGCGTAGCGACGAACCTTCGATCCCTCTGCATCCGAGTCGGTTTGCCTCTCGCGCCTTATCACAGCATCCGTTTCCTCGATTGTTTGTAGCCGTGAGTGACACCTCGCACTCCTGCCGTATACAGTACGTGTCAGAACACATTCCTAATGCTGAGGGATTGTCAGATGAATCATCCCGTGAATAAGCCACCTTGGTGGAGGAGTGTGTAGGAGGTCACGCGACGATCAAAGAAATCTGAGGAGATCGCTGACAGATGGGGCGTTTGGGCCCCGCCGGCTTCTCCCCCCCCAGGGACTTTAAAACACATACTTGAACTGTTTTTTTTTCATGGGCAGGTGAATCCTGTTAATTTGTGGTTGCTGGTGGAGTAATAACAAGTGCGAAACAATGTTAGGCGACCGATGTGGTTTTCCCCCGGTGTCACTTGTTCAGTGTTTACAATCCTGTAATCAGCGTTAAATGAATCACCCGAAAAATCAAATTCCAGCTTATCACGTGCTATTATTTGCCCGGCCGCAAAGTTGTGGATTTACTTCAGTAAAACTATAAACACTGCCATGCGATAATCACTGAGCGCTGATTCCCTGCTTTGCCTTGCAGAGTTGAAGAGGATTAAGCCCGGGCTCCCTTAGCTAACCCAATAATATGTATGACAGAGCTGCAGGCAGCTTAGTGTTTACTGCCTCACATCTCTCCGAGGAGCTCCAAGTACAGCGCAGACAGGCCTGATGTTTTTCTCTCCATCACCTCTGCTCCTTCTCCAGCTAAATCACTGATACCTACTGCATTGCACCGCTCCTTCAGTCTCTACATTACATCTCAACAGCTCAGTCTGACTGCAGCAGTTGTGGATTGCCTCATAGACAGTCGCACTGAACATACAGTACCTGAGTGAAAACTACAAGAAGACAGTTTTTGAGGTAAATTGTTCACCAGGAAGAAAAAAAAACCTGCCTTAAAAGCATACAGGTCCGCTTACCTGCCTATAGCGAAGCCAACTTTTAAGTGGATTAGCAGTTTTGCTAACTGTGAAAACTGTTAGAGCTACAATTAGCATCTAATCCACTAATTTTAAGTCTGTTAACATGTGTAGTGCACAGTGAATAGGTCAGATATGGGATACATAAGACATAACTGGTCAACACTGCAGCAGATGAACAACATTATGTAACAGGTTTTATGCACTGCTACCAAAATTCACCCGAAATTTCCAGCTTGTGG
>JAUESE010000002.1:10445912-10472978 GCA_032274725.1 Malacoctenus triangulatus
CTGCAGCAGATGAACAACATTATGTAACAGGTTTTATGCACTGCTACCAAAATTCACCCGAAATTTCCAGCTTGTGGATCAACGAAATGTGAAGCTAACTTTTTGGTGACACTGACAGCCTTTAATTTGGAATCATAGATCCAAATCCAAAATGACAGTTCAACATCACTCAGATTGCCGTCTGCATCTCCTCCTAAGGAATATTTATTTGCTAATTTCTCCACTGTGCTCAATAGTCAGTGTCTCTCTGTGCTGCCGGTCGCTTCAGGGCTGGTATTCAACAATGAGTCCATCACAGAGGATTTTTTTTTAGAAAAGGCGGCAGCCGACAGCGACTGGAAACAAGAATGATGAGTCAAATCAAAACAGGAAATTTGCAGGACAAAAGGAAAAAAAACACAGGAAGAACAAAAGGTTCTTTGAGCTGGAAGGAACTTATAACGTAAAAGGACGTAAAAGGTGCACGTTGCTGGTCTTTTTTTTGATATCTAATACGGTATGAAAAATGAGTCTGAGGGTTGTTTATGCATTGCATATTCGTGAAATACAATTCATCCTTCATTGCTTACTGGCTTGGGAAATGTTTTGGTCGTTGTCTGCCGTCCAAGTTAGTCATCAGTAGTGCTTGGCTACATGACATACATTTTCAAGTCTATCACTCGTGACAGCAGCACAAACAAAATGTGGCTGACAGAGCCTTCCTTTCATGTGACTGAAATATGGTCTCTTCTAATGAGCGTTAAGGGAAAAACAACCCAGAAAACAGCACTCTGTCATTTTAAGATATAGTGAAACGACTTTGTCATGTAACTATACATCCGAGTTTGGGTCGACGTTGGCAGAACGTCTGTCAACACGCCCACACAAATGGAGACAACCTAAACCTTTTTTTTTTTCTTGTAGGTTGAGGCTCGAAGGTGCGTCTGGAGGTGCGAGCGGGTACCGAGAACAAAAGTGCATTCTTCCAGCTGCAATGTCACAAGCTGTCTATGCACCTTTTTGACACGGCTGTCATTTCAGATTACGTCCTGGTAGAAACGAGCAGTGACGCACAACAAAACTCAAGTATGAGCAGCAATTTTAGCTGGAAGCCTGCAGCCCTCGCTGATAATGAAAACATTTCAATCACATTTAATGTCTGTTTTGGTTTTGGAGCAAATGAATCACCAAAATAAGTGGAGTTTTGGGGGGGTTTTTTTAGATGAAAATTTTCAGTATCCTCCTGCATCCACATGGTAATCATAGAAAGGAACATTTTAATGACAAAAATCACAATAGTAGGTCTGCTGCCGACGTCTAATAATCTCCTCACCTTGGAGCTTTTTGATGACTCTGTTTGGTTGGAGTGGACAAACAATGAGCCAAAACATCACGAAGAACACTCAAATGTCATTTTCCGAATAATCATAATATCTCAATAGAATGTGTTTTTATTTTTCCATCAGTTGATGGGATTAGATTGGACTGTATGATTGGGTGTTTGATGAAAAGCTCCCCGCTACACTGTAGTCAACCCCTGTTAAACCCCTATCGGAGCCAGACTGCAGCTTTGTTTGGACCTACAACACAGTCCCAAGTGAAAAAAAAAATGGAGGAAAGCAACTATTTAACTTCACTAAACAGGTTCTTCACACACCAAGTGGGAAATCCTCTGCATTGGTGCCTGAAGACGCACTGCAGGACACCGTGATGTCCCGGTCCCGGGCGCTGTCTCGTCCCTCAGACGATGCCAGCGGGCGTGCTGGCAGCGTGCCAGCCTATTGATTTTATGGCAGTTGTGACAGTTGTAACAGAGTTGTGAGCAGCGGACGACCGGCGCAGCGGCCGTTCACCCTGCGGCTTGACACACTGTATACGGCTTCTTAAGCACTTTGTTCCATTGTTTTCATTCCGTCCTTGAAAGTGTGTTACTTATACTCTGAGTGGGTCCGCGGAGCTTTCATTTGATAGACCTAACTGGGATACTTGTTCAATACTTGCTACAAGGGCTTTGCTGCTTTAATGTTGAATTATGCAGTCATTATTGTCGCAGCCGAGGCCACTTTCTCATAGTACACGCTGAAAAAGGAACAAGTTTGGACTCAAGGAGTCAATGTTTGATTTGAGCTTATGTTATATCCATTTGTTTTCCTGCTGACCTTGTTTTCAAACCTTGCTGTCCAAAAGTTGTGTGTGCATTTTCTGCTCCTATTTTTTTTGCCTTCTTCTTTTTTTTTTTGCTTTTCGGTCGGTTGATAATGGAGCCTTAAAATGGAAGTCTTGGACAACGTCCAGGCTGTGCTAAAACAGGATGCCCAGAGAGCAGCCGGTTTGTATTTGTGTGGGATTTTATTCTTCTTTTTACGACCTCGGTGCCAAAACCTCTGTCTTCTTTCAAATAGATCTACCAGACATTGTGGTCTTATAAACATCACCAGCGATGCATCATTTTTAACGGCCTGGCTCATATCTATGAGACTACCGGCTATTTTAGCATATTTTGATTTTATATGACTCACAGCATCATTGTGAAATCTCAAATATGTGTCAATAAAAAAAGCCGAACCGCTCCGATGACAGACGAAGAATAATAAGGAGAATCTTACCCTCTATGTAGGTTGTGTAACAATAAATTTGCACCATGCATTTTTGCATCACAGCAGAAAATCCTGCTTGATTTTTGCTTTTTATTCTGCGTGGAGGTTCACATGTTCTCCCTGTGCAGGTATCCTGGCAGCCTTCCACAGCCCATCCATCGATGATTGGTTGGAGTTTGTGTGCGATCGTGCTTCTGGCACCACGTCCAGGATGCACCGTTGCGTTTTGCCCATAGCAAACTGGGACCTGCTCCAGCGACCCTGCGGTCCTCAAGTTGGATGAAAGCGCGTGGTGGAAGACGAATGGATGGACTGACAATGAAACAATAAATCTTAGCTGAGCTGGTTTGTCGACACGCAAGAAGCACACATCATCGCGAGCAGCTGTTCCGAGACCTCTCTCTTTGCCGTTGTGGAGCATTATTGGACTTCTGTGAACCGCACTGGCGACACACCAGTTCTCCTCACAACTCAAAGCAATATGGCAAAGTGGGAAGCACCATAAATGCATACTGAATATCGACATCAGATCTATTTTTTTTTTTTTTAGTTTTGATGTAAAATGGATCACAATCAAATCCATTCTTCACGTGGACGCTTGGGAAAAAACATCGCCTCTGTACAGTGCGTCAGAAAAAGACGAGAATATTAATGTTCAGCTGGATTTACTTGCTCGTGTCCGAAGGGGATGTGTTCATCAACACCCTACCGAGTCTCCAGATGCTGCATTCTTCATCCTTATGCCGGTAATCAATATGATTGCTGAAGTACGCTACTTTGTGCTGCTGGGTCGTGTTTACTATGCAGTGTATATAGCAGACACAAGTCTCTGGTTGCCGGCGTAGAGAATTCTCTTTGAACAACAAAGAGCTGGCAGAAAGTGATGCTGCTGCTGCTGCTGCTGCCGCTGGTCTGCAACGCCATGTTTTTTATTTAAGTGCTGCAATTGGTGATGGTACAGCGACACATGCTGTGGGAACACCTGATAAAGCCACCATAATGATATCCTGATGACACTTGATGAAAGTAAAATTACACTGCAGCCATTTTATACGATTTTCTGTGGCTGTGCGGTCGATTTTGGCGGCGTTTTCATTTGGAGTGCTAAACTTACCACGGATAACAGAACTGAGACGCGTCTAAAAGTTTGTGGTCAGAAGGCTCTTATTTGTTTTTGGAACTTTACTTCAAAACTTCTATTACCCATTCATCTAGACTTTGAATTAATGGCTGATGTTGTTACGACTGCCTTGAACCGGTGGTTCCCAACCATTTTATCCTGGATTGCTTCTAAAGAGGCTACCATTGATTTCCTAAAACATTACAGTGAAGCCAAGCACACTCAAAAAGTAAGAACCTTCAAAATAAAAGCTTTGGGTGGTTTTACAGGTCTACTCTAGATTCCAGAAGGTGTCAGACACACCCCCATCTTCGGTGAGTCCTCCCCCTCTAAAACAATTCCATAAGGGTCTGAAATTCACTAGATCAACATTGATAATCTGTGCCAGCTCAAAGACTTTGGAGGAAGTGATTACATTGTTTGAATCACTTGGGTCTATTTGCTTTTGCAGCTACGTTTTTCTTTGTCAGGATCTCACTCAGGATTCATGCGTTAGACACAGAAAACTCGGCTAATGTGTCTTTGGGTCTTATTGGATCAAAGGCTGATGTGCTAGAAGGTGTCTTTGCACTTTGGTTTACTCAGTGTTGTTAGGGTACTTAATAAATTTCTGGAAATTTGCTTATTCGAGTTACAAGAAATGATTGATTATGCCAATATTGCTTCCACCATCAAGCTAGCGGCGCTGGCTGATTAGCTCATCTGTTTCACATTAAGAGAAGCTGAGCGAAACAGCCCGGCTCGGTCTGAAAGCCTCCTTCTGCCACATCTGAAGCTCTCCAGTGAACAACTTCTTGTCTGATCTGAGCTCAGCCAAGGTATAAAATTGACAACTTGTGTTTTTTTTTGTTGTTTTTTTTTTTTTTTTTTTTATGGGCTATGACCGTTTCTTTCTACTTCCTGGAGTCTTGCCAGATGAGCCAGAGAGAGACTCCGGGGAAGAAACTGCACCTGGCTGTGGATCACCAATAGCTGCAGTGAGCAACTACGTTTTCACAGTTTTGTTATTTTCACGTCTTTGTTGTGCGTCTCTTTATACACGATGATAGGCAGACTCGGTGAGGCAAGCTCCTTCTCCCTCTCTCTCTTTTTTTAGGGATTTTCTGCTGCATATTTAATGCTACGAAACTGGTATTAAGTCTTCTCATCGTATTCTCTGCAGAAAAGTAAATATGCGTACATCCCAATTGGCTTGTTTATCTTTTACATGTCATTTTAGAATCTCTGGCATTTCCCCTGCATCATATATCTTCAAGAGACACTTAAAAATCAGCGCTTTTGCAGCATGAAATAACGCTGAACTCGACTCGCGGTCGTTGCTGCTGCCGCAACGAAAATCAGGGCAGAGAGCTACCAAATGTCTGCACTAAAAATGTCATCAGTGTTGTATAACAACCAGGGAAATATCACTTTGCAGATCTGTTGCCGTCTCTCGCTCATGTAGGACACTGGAAATCTTCTAGTCTTTCAAAAACCATGATGGAAGCTCATGAAATATTTATGGATCCAAGCAAAACAACAGGATATGTAATTATCATCAAACACGGGAGCGCACAATGGCTGCAATCAAGCCACTTCTGCCTCCCCGTCAGTCAAGCGAGGGAAAGGTTAAGTTTTCCCTCCTACTCTGCTAATTTCTGCTGACCTTTCAGGGGTGATGTCTGGAACCCGGTGAAGTTTCTCCAAAAATCCCCCCCCGCGCTTATTAAATCTCCTCCAATACAAATCAGGGCTAAAAATACCCGGATCCTGATGGCGCGCGAGCGACTCCGCATTAGCCGCGCGCAAAAAAACAGGAGCCCTCAACATATTCCTGTGAAAAAGTGTTGCCTGGATGAGACGATGACACATCCTGCCACGTTACTATGACACTGGCAAAGATCCAAAGCGCGAGACGAGACTTGAAAGCGCGACAAGGCCATGAAAAACCATCTTGAGAGTTTACATGGAGTATTTCTGTCGCTTTGAATGTGTTGATTTCCCATATGAGGGAGCATGATTCAGCACCGCTTGAAAGCGTTTTGCATTTTCACCTCGCCACGGAGACTGTTTGTCAGGAGAAATGAGGTCTAGTGACGAACGCGGCGCTGCTGAATTGCCATATCTGATTAGAACAGTAAAATATGCATCGGTACACTTGCTATGAATACTCATTTTGTCCGGTTTCAGAAGGCGGGTGATGCTGCATTTACATCTGTCATAATTGAGGTCAAAGATCGAAAGTTACCCAACAGAGTTGAGCTTTTTTTTTTTCTTCCTGTGGTGCAAAAAAAAGATGATTTGCAATTCTGATTTTAATTGGACTTAGAGAAGTCAAGAAAGTAAGGGGCAACTTTTTCTGCATACACATTTTGAGACACAATTTTCCAACCAAGACGCAAGGCGAGCCACAGAAGCCAATACAACTCACGTCTCCGCTGTTACTCATTCATCAGGACTAAGCGAAGCATTCGAAACTTCACCCACTCTCGCATTACGGAGCAACGCTGGCGTACACGAGTGCCGGCCATTTCGGGAGTTGTTGTTTGGGTTGCCGTTTTCAGTTTGTCAGTTCGCAGCCCTCATTGCGTTTTGGTTAAGAAGCAGTTTAGCCTGCCAAAAGCACCCGGAATTATGCTGTGCCCCACACTTTGCCCTCATTAATACCAACTTGCGCAGCAAACTCATTCAAATTCAGTTGCGAGAGTATAATCCATCTTTGGGCTGCACTGGAAAATGTTACTTTAAAGATCTTGTGTCTTTTGCCAGCAGCTAGTGGAAATCCTTAGGTGCCCTCTTTCTTTATGGATGTTTAAACCTGACTGCAGTGCATGCTGGGAAAAATGCCACATAATTCTTCAACTTTCCATCCGGAGCAAAAACAATTCAGTCCTCAACTGAATTAAAGGAAACAGGCTCTGTTAATGAGAGTAACTGACCAAAGTAACGACAAATTCCTTTGAATAAATAAAACTTTTCCAAAATAAGAGCACAATTATTCCTTTAAACACTGACATTAGTGAATGATGACTTTACATTGATTGATAGATCAAACCTCAAGTTTAAGGCCGAGCGATAGAGACGACGCGTACAGCTAATGCCCGATTATGCAGCTCTGGATGAAAATGAATGTATTTATTAGCCGCACATCACTTAGGAAATAATGGCCTTTCAGTTGAGCTGAAGAGTTCCTCCACAGTGCTCTCCAACCCTTTACATTTTAAGGGTCATTCAGCTGATTTATTTTTTATCACTGCATTGTAATAGGCTTGGTCACAAAAGAAAAATTAGATAAGATTCTCCTTTTGTAATCACAACCGTCTCTTCTGCACTTCACCGCAGTCCTGCCAGAGCGAGTCTGACACCGCGTCACGTCCAGACGATGGACAGGCAGGTTGGTGCTAAAGCCAGTTCAGAAAGACGGACCAGATATCAAGGTTGTAAAAACAAAAGGTGTGGCTTTAGGGTCACGTATTAAACTGTACTTTCAGTTTAATGGCTAAATAAATGTGCAACACTCAGAGAAGGCAACAAACTGTGAATCCTGTTCACTTTTTTCAAAGCATCATCGTCACATCAAGTACATTTATAACTGAAATAGCTTCTTTAATTTAAAACTCCCTCTCACACAAACCTGGTGTCACACTTAAACTATCCAAAATACTCTTTCTACATTGCCAGGTAATTTGTGTTCAGAACATGCCTTCCTGCCTTGCTTATACATGCATTTATCGGGCTCTATCGTGCTGTACTGCTGCATGAGACCAGATACAGTTCAGGAGCTGCCGGTGCTGCTCACAACAAGCATCTCTGGGAAACTGTTGGAGATTTTCTCTGCCACCGTGACTCGGAATTGCGTGTAATTTTGTGAAAAATATACGGCTTCCAGTGAGCATCGGCGTCTGTTCACCAAAAAAAAAATAAACCACAACCTTGCTGGGTGAGAGAGGTAAGAGGGGAGCGCCCAGACTGGCTGGAGCGAACACAAAGGTCACGGTACCTCAGGTGACTACTCTTAACAACTGCGGTGAGGAGAGAAGCGTCTCTGAATGATTAGTGCGGTTCGGTGTTGAGGCAGATGGGCTGCAGCAGCTGTTGGGTTTTATTTCCGTCAGTCACAACTCGATATCTGGCGCCGTGGAGGGGAACAGACTCACCAAAACAAGACGAACCGAGGAGTTTTAAAAAATGTAGCCAGGACGGAGAAAAAATCTCACAGCAACATGGATGTATCGATCCAGGCTGCAGCTCCGGTGGCTCCTGGTGGTGCGATAACTGCAGGGATAGGTTGGTTTTTTTTACTTTAAGGGGTCATTAACACCAGTCAGAGATGGTTTAAGTGGCCTGTCTGGATGTGGCTGCGACCATGTGCATCCTTTTTACGGCCCCAGTTTATCATCTCACAGTCACAACTGCTGGCGTGACAACGTGTCAGAAGTTATGCGAACCTGACTTCATTAGGAATTCAGCGGAGTGCTGTGGCCTCTCCAATCACCACATCAGAGTGCAGCACGGCACCTTTGAAACGTGGTCCAACAGGAGATTCACAGCGTGAAACTTAAGATGAAAACTATGATGAAATTATTTGAAGAATATAAAAAAGAAAGATGGAGAGAGAGAGAGAGAAAAAAAAAATAAAACGAGCTGGAATAATTTATCGTCAAGATGTTGAAAAGGGAGGTTGGCAAACATCGCTGCGAATCCGTGCCAGCAGGAATCAAGGCAGTTTGGCAGGCAGAGAGAGAAGCTCAAGTCAGTATGGTGAGTCTGAGAAACAGGCTTAGGGGTATGAATATACTGTGTGGACATTCAATCTCCTACCCAGCCTCTCATTGTTAACCACTGCAGCAAGTCTAAAGTTCAGTGCGCTGTGACTGATGTACTCTGGCTGTGTTGTTGCTCGTGCAACTGGATGATAGATGCCCAATGCTTCCTCTGGTGGAATAAGGAGTAACGGAGGTGGGGTACTCCTGGTCCTTGAGGGCCGCAGTCCTGCTTTGTTTCAATGTGCCCCAGCGTTTTAACATGCAATTTGTTTATATTATCGTCTGATGGTTCATGTTTTTTATCAAAAAGTCGCAAAACGAGGAAGAACAAGTTTAGATGTCGCAGAACACTGCAGAGGGCGAGTCAAACATGTGCCGACTGTACACAGTGAGATGTTTACTTGCACGAAAATGGATGCAGGTAAATTGTTTGCTGCCGTTTCCATCTGCCATAACAGCTGGTGACGCTGTTTCTTCAGAAGGAGATTGTTTCCATCCAGGCGTCATTTTTATCTTTCGGCTTTTTTTGTAGAACTAAAAAATGTGTTTCGATGGTCAATTGAAACCAAATAAATAAATAAATAAGCACTGCATTTGTATAGGCAGCTTAGAATCAATTGCATCAGCCAGGAAAACTAAACATTACACGTTTCTGTTTTGATTTAGCCTCCATTGTTGCTGTAATTCATTATGTTTGGTACAATTAAACGCTTGGGATTTGTTTATTGTTTGTGATGGAGCCATTATTGTTTTTCTCCCCTCCATGAATGGGACCCAAAATAGACCAAAATCTGGCAGGTCGATCACTTTGAACTCTTGTCATTGTTGAAGGCCGTCAGGGTGATGTTGCTGGACGGGGGTCTTATCTATGGATGTTCCACCGTCCTGAGCCCCTGAATCACAGCTAACGCGGAAGAAGTGGCTTGGCAGGAGATAAAGAGGAAGAGACAGGCAGCTAAATAATCAGCCTGCAAAGAGCTGGCAGTGGAGTGTAATTACCGAATGAATGGACAAAGCATCTGTCTTTGTGGGGGCTTCTGGTGAGGTCTCAGAGGATGGAGAGTGAGGAGGCGATGTGGGAAGGAGGAAAGTGAGCATGAGGCTAATGTGTTGGGAGAGGTGGAGAGACGGAGGGAAGGAAGAAGTGGGTGAGAGTTTTTGAGGGCACGTCCGAACACATCACACACTCTAATTTGTGAGAGCATCACATATGTAAAACAGAGTTCAAACAAATGGCACAGAATTTGTTGAGCGAGTTCAACATTTTCTCCTCGTGGAAAGTCAATTTTCCTACGCTGCGAAAAAAAAGAAAGATTTGTCTCCTGGTTCGTGTGCGATAAAACTTTGAGCTGAAACTGAACAAACTTTAGCATCGACTCTTGAAGAACCACCACAACCCGACTCCACCGCCTTCTGCCTCCATCTCTTTCTCCTAATTCTTGCTTTCCTTTTTGTGATCCGTCACCACATGCTCAGGACGCTCCGAGTCGTCATTCCTGTCAAATCCCTGTTGCTCAGTGTCGTCTTCTACATTACTCGACTTCCAATGTTCCATTTTGGGGACATTATGTTTGTGCTTGATAGCTTTCAGGTCAGAGGTGGGCATTCTTGGTGCTGGAGGTCCGCAGGCCTGCAGGGTTTCACCTTGTTTCTGCAAATGTAATGAGCCTCTTGTTATCAGGCTTCCTGCAGAACTCCATGGCGACACATTAATTAGATTCAGGTGTGTTGGAAAAAGAGCGCAAGCCGGACAGAGCGCCCACCTCTGCCTGAGATACTGTCCCCCCCCTTGTGTCATGGGAGTGAGTAAGCGGAATCAGGATACACTGTGTCTTGCTGTTTTGCTGACTCTCCACTCTGCTTACTACACTTAAAGTCCATTCATTACACACTGTTCAGCCTTTCGCTGGCTCTCAAACTCTCCGTCTTCCTGCCCGTTGCTCCATCAATCCCTCCAATTCATTCTCTTTCCCGTTCGTGCCTTCTCCCTCCTTTGTGTGGACAGAAACTGTTTGATTTACTTGTTTTCACTAGGAAATATAACTAATTTTGTATATGTAGCCATCTGGTGTTCTGGAGGGAAATCTGGCCAAGCCCGTCTTGTTGGCCCAATTCTTTCAATCACAAAAAATATGGGTGATTTATGGGCGGAAAAACATTCACACTGAGAAAGATGGAGGAAAATATGGCCAAATCTTAAGATAAACAGGAAGACTGTGGAGAATAAACATAATTTATAGTAAGGTGGCTGAGCACAATTTCACATTAGGGAATGAATGTAGCCAGTGATTCGGAAACAATGATAATTCTCCTCTTTCGTTTAGCTGATATAGCCTTGAAAACACCAAACAAAGTGATATCAAGAATGAAAAAAAATGAGTGAGCGCTGTTCGTTTGGTAGCAACATTTCAAAGTGAAATATATTCAAGCAAAAAAAGCAAAGTATTCGTTTCAGTTGCTACAACTGCATTTAAAAACCACACAAAAATGTCGTCATCATATCAAACTGCGAGAGCCGAATGAATGGGAGTGTTGGCTTTGTGTGCGCTTGGGGCAATGTATCCTCTCTGCATCTGGTTCCAGACTCACCTAAGTGGCGCGCTTTGTATCTGAGAGGTGACAAAGTGCTCCGCTTTCATCTGACACCATTCAGCTTTATAGCTCGGAGCGGCGTCCCTGAGATACCTCCCAAAAAAATCCATACAGGCCGTCAGCTCGGCACATTCTGACCCGTAAACCTTGGGAGAAAAAAAAACGGCAACGGTGGAGGTTCGGCTCGCGCGGTGAGTTCTTCGCTCCGTCTCTCGGCACGTTCGTGTCACTTTTTTCTTGACATGTTTCCGTCATTGCTGTTTTCCCCCCATTTATTTGCATCCTATATTGCTTTCATTCTCCCAGCCAAGAATTAATTGGAAACTGAAATTGCTTTTCAAATTGTTTCAACTTGCATTGACTGACCTAATTAGTCCACTGATTACACTCGCTGAGAAGAGATCCCTGCCTAAATGATGTGACTAATTTGAATGAATATTTCAAACCCATGTCTGCAATTAATGCCATTTACATATGTAATGTGTCTACTTGATTACTTAATTATGTTTGTATTTCCCTCATGATGTCACTGACAGGTGTCTCTCGGAGAATCGTGAAAAGAAGAAAGGAGCGCGAGCAGATGTCCCAGTTCATTGTGGTGTTTTGCGCGGCAGGCGGGAGCCGCGGCGCCGCTCGCGTGGCGGGGCTGTCGAGCCCCCGCCGCTCGCGACGACTTCGCATCTACCTCTGACAAATGTATTCACTTTCATCTGCCGCCTCGTCTCCAAACTGACAGGAATGGATTTTTTCCTGCGGATCGCTCCCCGTGGGTCCCCGCGTTGCAATCTACAGCGGGGGGAGGGAGGGTGGGGGTCAAATCAAGTGGCCTTGACTGAATTAAACGGCTCCTTGTGTTATCCGTGTCAAATGTGTTTGAATTAACTCCTGAGTTTGCTTCTGAAATTGAACATGGAGACACGAGACGACCTTTCATACGTCCAAAGGGAATTTGTGCAGAAATTTCAAGTTGGAATGAACGCTTCGATTGTTTTCTCACTACCAGAACACCTATTTTGCTTTATAACTGTTTTGTCTTTCTTGCTGTAAGTATTAATTCACAATATAACATGCCTGTTAGAATCAGTCTAATTATAAAAGTGAAGTCAAACACTCACTCTGGGTTTGGTGTTTTAAAAGGTACGAGTCTCAGGACTCGATTGAAATAAGCATCAAGACAGGTTTGAGTCTCACACTCACATTTGTTTACAAGAAACTTTACTTTAAAATCTATTTCTTGAAAAGCAAGGAGACAGTCTTGTTGTTGTCGAGAAAAAGTTGAACTACTTCTTTCAAGCGGCTGTATTCCCACTGTACCTGGCTGTGCTGCCGTACCAGGCTGGATTACCAGTTATCCAGAGCCGCCGGCTGCTGCTGCTGCTGCTGCTGCTGCAGGGTCTGAGACCCTCGGCCGCCTCGCGTTTCCACAGCAAGCCTCTGCATCACTTCCGAGGTGTTTCATGATTGCCAGAGACAATCTGCTACCTGGTGTGTGTCCTCGGCGTGAATTTGAGCCACACATCTCAGAGCCGTGTTTCCAAGCTCTGTTTCTCTTGTACACCGAATCATGTTTTCTCCTGTCGGTTGTTTATGAAGCCAGAGAAAAGGAAAAAAAAAAAACAGCATGAAGATGAGAAAAAAAATGTTGCAGTAACTGTCATCTGTGATACGGTCGTCACTGCTGTGCATCGAGAAAAGGTCACTGAGCTACTAGAGTTGATGTAAAAGCATAAATTCAGTGGTGTAAGTGATAATTCATACCCAAACGTGAGTACAGTATTTCAGGCTAGAATATGGCAAGAGAAGCCTTCTGATTGGCTAAAAGTCCAAACTTGAATCTACAGAGTAGCTTCAAGCAGGAGTTGTCCACCTTTTGGTAGAGACGCAGCCGGAACTCAGGCCTGGATCCGAGGGAGAAACTGTGCAGTGAGTCATTCGCAAACGAACATCATGAAATATTGTTGAGCCAAAGTAGTTCTATGAGGAGAACAGTACAAAAGTCTTGTAGCTTCCCGCGCAGGTGAAGCTTTTAGTTAAGGTTAATGCTGTCAAAGGATGTCCAACTAGCCTTTAAGTTCATGTTCACTAACTTTTTCATGAGCAGCACTTTGAATTTTTAATGGGCGTGTCCACTTTAAACAGGAACTTGTTTGTGTTGCATTAGGCGAGCGCACAGGGGCTTCTTCTGTACGAGTCATTGAAACGCAGAGCCAATCAGACTCGGGGCCTCATTCACTACGATTCCTAATAACACACATTAAAAAGAACTACAGAGAGATGCTTGGGTGCTTAGCCAGACTGAATGAAATGGTGGAGGAAGTTCAACACAATGGAGCAATACATGGAAATTTGAAGAAAAATGGCGAGACCGAACCAGAGGTGGGGTAAACACTGTCTGCTATAATCTATCCCAGCTGATGCAATGCCCCTCAGCAAAGGAACAGCAGCACCTCCTGGAAAGTCGTCCAGCCTCCACCGGCGCTGGCGTGTGATGAAAAGCGCAAACTCGACACGCAAAAGCTTTGAGACTGATGATTAGTTACAACTCGCCCGCGCTCACTGAGGCCCCGGCGAGGAAGCGTGGCATTTAGATTCCTAACAAGTCACATATCCATATCGTGCGCGCACACGTCGATGCGTGTAGACCGACGATGTTTATTGGAAAATGGAGGTGAGGTCTGTGAAAGCTGGCAGTATCGCAGCAACGCTTCCTGATTTCCTCTAATGTCAAAACCTGGAGAGGAAGAAAAAAATCAATATGAAGAATGGAGCCTTATTTACACACGCCACCTGATAGACTGTAGCTCACTGCGACATGTCAACAAGCTTTTAATGTTTCAGCACAAGATTGCTTCTTTTTTTTTTTCTTTGCGACTAAGTGGGGAATTAAATGACGGGAGTGCTATTTTTACCCACGAGCCCACTGGTGAGTCGCGCTACATTTTAGAGAGACAGATGTTTTTGTCTTTCACTTTTTTAATCTCCGTTTTAAGCCCGAGTGTAATCAGACATTTGCCATTCTTAACCTCAATCCAAAGAGCCTGCAGCTCTGTTTGGGACGCGCGTGGGGGGGGGGGGAGGAATTGGCGCACGCACTCAAACATACATGCGGGATTAACCTGGGCGGGGCTCAATCCGCGTCACGTGCTGATAAACCGACGGCAATTTGACGCAATGAATGAAAGACGACGCGTTCCCTTGATTTTGCTCGTCCTGGCCGGAGATGGTTCTGCATAATAAAGCAACATTTGAATAACTCTGTGAATCCCTCTCTGTTGGGAAAAAAAAAAGCCCCGAGTCAGTCCATGCTGTGGTGGGTTAAGGATTTCCTGTCAGCCCCAATCAAGTTTTGAGGGGCAGAATACATTCTCGCCATCCCCACTTGTCCTCCTGCTCCTCCCCCCCCCCGCCGCCCGAGTGAACCGTTTGTTGAGAGTAACATAAAAGGTTTGCTCGGTGGACATGTTTCTGCCCTCAGGGGTACACAAACTCAATAGCCAGCTAGCTAGCTAGCAGTCTCTCCTTGAGTGCACCTGTGCTTTCCTAGTGGCAGACACTGAAAATTGAGGTCATGATCCTCGTGAGTATGTGAGTCAAGATGCCTCTATGTTGAAATATCTCTTTTTTCCCCCCTCTGTTTCAGTTTATATCAGTTTGAAAAAGCTATTTGAGAAAAAGCATTTGTCTGTGTAACCGAGCAGAATATAAAGTGTTCCAGTTCTGAGTGACTGAAGCCAACATTTATACAATTAATACATTATATATTAATGATATTCTCTGTGTGCATTTCTTGTGGAAACTAGAAACGATTAATCATGTAATTTATTATCTGTACCTGTACTTTCTAGTAAAAAAAAACAAACACCTGAACAAGGCTGATATCTGTTCAGTGTAGATTACAGAATACTTTAGTTACTTATACCAGTAATTCATAACTGTTTTTAGTAAACCTGCCATCATGACAAAATTCACATGGTTTAGGCTACAAGTCATGTTAAACAATTTACATTTGCTCTTTGCGGCGACTTTTCTTATTATAGTAATTTTGAGACTTTTGGGGGCCACATTGTATCTGGTATTTTTGTGGCTCCATATTTGTCATCCTTTCTTATTCTTAGTGTGATTTTTGGGGTTTTTCCACCTCTCTGCAATCGTTTCAAGTCTTGTCCAGATGTGTTTTGTTGGTCAACTCTGGTTTGAATCTTCACTTACCACCTATTTTTTGTTATTTTGTAGTAGCTCATGAATGCTTGTGATAAGATTGTATGCATCCACTTATGTTTTATGACCAGTTTATGCTATTTTGTAGCCTTGGCGCTCAAGCAGCAAATCCAATTTAAATTCAGGTCCACATGCTTCCTGATCATGAACTCCCCCCTGTGACCTCTGCTCTGGATCAATGTCCAGCAAATCTTTCACGTCCATGAAGAGCGTCTGTGAGCAGAAATCAAAACCCCAGCAACGCCGTCAACAAACCTGCAAGGGCCGCTGCCGTCGCGTGGCAAACCCGGCCGCTGTGTACTGTATCATGTCTGTTGAGACTTCGGAGTCCGGTGTGTTGATACAACCGGTCACAGGCAGGTGAGAGACAGCTGAGGCCAGCAGGACGACAGCGAGAACAGCTGATCCCTGCAGAACCAGCCTGGAGCCGACCCAGATGAGGACTCTCCACTGTAATCGGGGTCCCTGAGGTAATCTAGGCGGGACATTATCTGCTTCGCTGCTTCCCTGCAGCATCTGGGGGTGGCTCCGCCACCTGCTCGGCAAGGCTCCGTGCCACTCCTCGGCCACTTTTTTTTTTTTCTCCCTTTCTCAGATTTGTTTGTTTACGTGTTTTTCCTCGCAGACTCCGCAAACACCACAGAGCCACTTAGACATGCCAGGTATGCGCCTGCAAAACATGGATCAAGTCATCTGCACCAGCGTCTCCTCGCTGAGGTGTTCTGACAGACAGTGAACTGCACGCCGACTCTCACACAGCCGATCGATGGGTCACACAGGAACAAACAAAATAATCCCTCCAATTAGATGTTTCCCTTGCATGATGTTCCTACACTTATTACATGCCTGCGTCATCTCTAAATTGCCAGGAGTACTTGCTTTTGCATCTTAATATTAAATTTATGAAGAGGGCCCAGTGTGTTGCCCCTGGCAACCCTGGATGTTCTTGTTTCTCATTATGCAATCAGATCATAACCTACACAAATTGACCTGTGAGGACTTCTTCTCTGCTGCTGTTATGATTTATCTTTCTAATGCCACTTTTTACTGTCTTTGAGTGTGCTGTGTTTGATGTGGGAAGTTTTTCGACTAATCACATCGCAGTGATGAGAGGTTTTATTTGCTTCAGTGAGGTAAACGCAATCCACGCCGAAGGCAGAACAATGCTCGGAGACACTTGTGCCTGCTCAGGGAAATTAACAGCAACGCGCTCAAGCAGAAAAGTTATGATTTGATCTCCACACTCGGTGCTCCTATTTTTTTTTTTTTCCTCTTCTCTTCCTAACTTATGTGTAAGTTTGTGCACGCGTCAGAACCACATTCGTGGCATTCGTGGAGCAACACTGTTGCATCCTGCCAAGACATTTCCGCCAAAATTTCCATAATTTCTATATTTACCCGAGCGGAGACTATCCATTATGTTCCGAGGAGACAGGTGCGAGCCGGGGGGAAAGCGGCGAATCATCTCCGGCGCGGTCATCTTCCTGCCTGAGGGTTAAACTTTAATGATGATGTTTGGCAGACTGATGTGAAAAATATGTATTAATGTGCCAAATAGTTAAGTGCGATGAAACGAGCTCGCACATCCTCAATGAGACTGAACATTTTCTAAAATTGCAGTTTAATTACGAGGTGTTGGGGGGGGCGGAGGGGGGGCTGCTGCGGCGGTGGAAACGTCCGTGATGTGAATTTTGATTGGTTGGAGAAGAAACAATGACCGTCTGTATCTGGAGTAGTAACACTGAATCTATATGTAATGCGAAGGCTTATTCCGATGTCATGTGATGTTGAATTTGCTGAACGCTGCCATTAGGGGGGATTGTATTCAATGTGCTAACTCGAACCGACATGAATGTGGCCTTTCTAAGATTGGATTGGCTGGATCAATGGCTGCTCGGCGGGCTGACAACACGCTAAAAGGGGCATAAACTTTACTTTGCTATTAAGCACATCTAATAATAAGCTGTGAAGTCATGTAGTCGCTCTCCAGTGTCGCTACTTTACTCCTAATCAGGCAAAATGGACCTTATCTTGCCTCAAAAGAGGGAGAAACTAATTCCACTGTGATTCAGTTTGCACTTAATAGGAGGAGAAAAAAAAGAAGACGTAATCGCTGCTTAAATGACCATTTTTAAGCACCGATGCTGCCTGTGGATTAACGGGTTTCACATGTACTCGTGGATATACACGCTGTTTCTCGTGGTTTTTTTTGTTGAGATTGTATCAAAAGCCAAACAAAACACTATTCAATCACCATAAATCACGCTTTTCAGACTTCCCCCGGTGGCTTCATTAGTTTCTTAGCGAGAACAAAGACAGATGCACTCAAGTCCAAGTGGTAATGAAATGTAACTAAAGCGAAACTCGGCTTTCATCTGAGATTCTAAAATTACAATCAGGTCTCAGCACGTCGATGCAGAAGTCTCATTCCGGCGATGCCCCATAACTCAAATGGTTCCCATAATAGACACTGGAAAGTCATTCAGCCTGACCCTATTCTTCTGATACGAGCTTAATTGCCCAGAATATGAAGTGTGAGATCCCCTCACTTATCAAATTAACAGCTCAGAAAAGGACAGTAAAGTACTTAGCAGTCGTTTCAGTGGGAAGAGTCATGCCAAAGGTAAGCTGTTTATCTGGCAGAGGAGGAAGAGCGCGAGCGCGATTCTACATTAAGGGAGATGAGACGCCATCCACGCGCACTTCTTCGTTTGGTACTCGGGGCCCATTTAGATACACGCGTGTTTGTCAGGCTGCCAAAAACGCAGATTGAAGATCTTCTAAGTCGATAAAAATATTGATATACTCCCATGAGTTGCCTTTATTACCACGCAGTTACAGAAATTCTGCTTCAGGAGCAGCAAACTTTGTCCGACTTCACCTCTCGGGCTGCGAGGAGGAAGCTGGACTGAAAACATCTCAGCACCTACGTTGAATCTTGATGGGGAGAACAAAAAGATAATTTTCATTCATGATTTAATGATGGAGTGACGACCAGCGCTGTGCACAGGTTATCTGTAATGATTCCTATGCAGGTGCAGCACTTTGTTAAAGCGGTTTCTGCACTGTGGAGCTTTATTTCTTCAGCTGCTCTGCTCAGTCCCAATTCTCTTCATTTCTTTAAGTGATAAAGAGAAAATCGCAAGAGAAATCTTTTCAACAAGTGGTAAAAAGTAGATACCAGTCTAATTTAAAATGCAGCGACTGTCTGACACTAAAGCAAAACAGCACCTGTTTGATTTACTCGATATGTTGATCTAATATCCTGTTGAAAAGGGGAAATTACCATTAAAAGTACAATTGAAGGGTCTTTATGAACTGGCAAATCCCATTTGTGCTGCGTGGCCCCTTCACTGATTCTCATACATCTTAAAAAAAAAAAAGCGAGGTTCCTTTTTCTTTATATCTTGACCAATATAAACAGAGATGTGACCACATAACTGTGAAATTGTTTATATTTGTTTTTCATGGCTCTCTGTTGATAGCAGTGATTTTGCATTAAGAACTAAGTGCTAAACCAACACCAAAGTGATCTTTTTAACACACTTCCAGTACTGGATAAAACACAATCCTTGGTGCTCATATATTACATAAAACACAATCCTTGGTGCTCATATATTACAAACTATAATAGATTATTACTACTATAATCAAGCTTCTTTACGACTGGAACGCAGATATCTTGAGCACAGCAAACTATTCTCTTGTGGTCTACAAGATAGATTTTCTTCACCATGACAAGACACAACACTGGAACTCGAGGCCACCATGTACATCTCTAATTCTGGTTTAACACATCTTATAACCCTCTTTATGCCGTTTCCAACATCTTGAAGAACCCACACTGAGGCTTGAATGCTCCCATCTCTGTAAAGATACAAAACTAGGTTTCTTTTTCTGGCCTTCAGCATTCACAGTGGCTGTATCTCTTTCAACTCAAAGTTTACTAGGCTGAAGAACAAAGAAGTACCTGTACTTTATTATTTTTCACTCAAGGAAAAAATCGAATTTTTAAAAATGCCTTTTGTGCATTTTAAATGTTTCAGTGTGAGATTTTTTGAACATCTGAACACTTTTATTTACACACTTATCTTTCGACTTCCCGTGAAGCTGCCATGTTAAAAACCTACTTTCAGTGACATTGAGACATAATCCCATCAAGAAGAGAGACAGAAAAAAAATAGAAACGCAACTTAAACGTCAAATTTCTCTCATCAAGCACGCATGAGCTTCACTTAAACACGTTTGGTGCATGAAACCAGGCCTCTGTGTGATGTCTTGTTCGAGGTGGCAGAGGTATATCCTCGCACAAGCTATCATACTTTTCTTTAGGTGCCCTGCGCGGCTCTGCTCTGGCCCAGATAACGGGGGAGGGGGGGGGGAGAGAGAAAAAAACCTGCCTGGAGGGGAGACACAACACTGCGGGACGTAATGGAAGCTATCATAAAGCTTAGCAGGAGAGATGTCCAGGAGCTCACACCGTGGCGGCGCGACAGAAACACCTCTCAACGAGGGGCGTGAAGACATGTTGATGTGTTGTGGCGCGGTGATTCCAGGCTTGAAAGCCAACAGATGGGGTTGCTTTTGAATGAATGGCTGGATTAAAATGTATGTGTGTGTGCAGGAGGTATGTCAGTGAGTGAGAGGGGGGGCTTCTCGGGAGACTTTGTCAAAAGACAGCTATTTGCAGAGCTAAAACGTTGCTCTAAAAGCTTTGGTATGATTGAATTTAGCCAATATTTGTGTGGCACTCTGCAGAGAAACAGAAAGCGTGTCGCCTTGAAGAAGTTGGTTGGAAAAAAAAGGAAAAAAAAAAAAAAAGAGTCTAGCTCTGCTCAAATATTTTGGTTGGAGGCTACGGCTGAAGGCCTTGGAAAGTTAAGTCATTTTTTTAATGAGTCACTTTGTGGGAGTCTGAAAAGGGATGAATTATTAATAACCAAGCCATTTGGTTGCTTATTCTCCAGTAATTTTGCAAGTATTTCCAGCAGAACACACACCAAAACCGTGGCTAAGCTGTGATAAACGATGAGACGCTGGCCAAACGCGTCGCGCTTCCGAACCGCGACGTCCGAACCGCGACGTCCGACTCTGGATCTCTGGCCGACTAAGTGGCAGAACTCACATCAGTGCTCTCCCTTTCTTTGACAACTCTGTCTCCAGAGAGACGTCCATACCACCAAACTCTGTCTCCTCCAACACTCCACACACTGTTTCTAAATTGTCTTGCAAATTGAAAACCATTAAAAAAACCTCCCCGTGGCTCTTTATCTACATCTGCTTTATGACCTGCATAGATTTAAAAGGTGGGCAGAGGAATCGATACGCGATAACAGCTTTCCGATAGGCGGCAGAAATGCGTCCCCCTAATTGCTCTAATCAGTTTGTCTTATTAAAAATGTAACTTTCCCCCCGCGGGGTGCCGCATTCAATATTTATCCAAATTCCACTTTAATACATTAAATAGTTCTGATTCTGATCCTCTGTGGCAGCTTGTTTAATGATGCTGAGGTCTAACAGTCTATACTCAGGCTTAATGGTCCACTCTGGTATGTTTTATAGGCCTACAAAATTACACTGACAGAACTGCTGTTCTGTTAAACTTAATATATAAGGAGTCAAATGAAGCACGCTGATGAGAGCTAAAGCCGAAGCCCGAGTGCTCTGCTACAAAAGGAAAAGCTGATACCAGGAGAATAACTTAGCCAAGCAGAAAAGGACATGGTGAAGGATGTGGTTGGAGATCTCTGCCGAATGCCTTCCGATGACAAACTCACCTCCCGATTGGCTAAACTTGGCAAAGATGTGTTATTTATGAACACGCTCCGAACGCCGCGCCGGCTCAGAACACTCCTACACACAGAATGTAACTAATAAACAGGTTTTCGCGAAGCCTCGTCGCTCCTCAAAGGCCACTTCTTTACACCGTGTTTGCGTTCCCTGTCGAGACGGCGATAATCTGAAGCTCAACCTGACTCTGGGAGGATTAATTGGCTGCGAGTCTCCCTTTCAGTCCTGTCACTCACTCCAATGAGGGAAAATCTGATTTGATAAATCCGCCGGTTTTCACGTCGAGTCTCGGGAAGCCGATTTCAGTTTGTCCGGGGGGGTTGCAAGATATTTGCCCACGATCCCCTGCGTCGCTAACTGAAATCTAATGATCTGACCCAAACTTGTGAGACACATTCAAGCTAAGGAAACACCTGATGCAGCAAAGGGAATGAGGGGGAGAGGAGGAGGGGGGAAAGGGGGACGGGGGGGATTCTTATCATATAGACAGATAGAGTTTGCCTACTTCATCGGTGGGAGGTCATTCCAATCATTACAGTGCATCCTTCCCAGGGAACCCGAAGGGAGCTACTTACATTTACTCCTCAGCTTGGACGGCGTGAAGATTGTCGAACTTAAGACAAGGAAAACATTGTGTCGTCCCCCCCCTCATATCCGATCCTCGAGGGGGGGGGTTTGACCATGTGAATTTTAATTCTGTGTTGATTGAAAACATTAGGAGACGGATCGATCACAGCATGTAACCTTCATATAACATTGGTGAGAATTGCCCTTCTCCAGTGAAACATTTCATCCAGCCTCACAAAATAACACGTCAGCCACAGGTGCATATTTCTGTCACCTCATTCTTTATTGTCAATACAGAAACGTGTCACTCATCCACTCGGATCATATACCTGCAAGGGGGAAAATGTCTGTTCATCCTCGTCGAAATAGAAAACAAAAACGCATCGAACTCTCCCAAGAATCAAAACTCCCCTCGTCCACCCAGCATCATCTAGTCAAAAAGGAAAAAAAATAACATCCAAAAAGACTCGACACTGCCACCAGCAAAAGTATAATAAAATCGGGAAAAAGAGAGAAACACAAAAACAACAAACCTGTGAGCTCAGCTGCAAGAAAAGTAGCACGTTAAAACGCCGTGGGGCTTTAAAAATGACTCCCTTTTTACAAAGAAAAGAGGAACAAAGTAAAAGCAAAGGGGGGGTTGGATCGGTGGGGTTCACCGAGACATCAAAATCACAAAACTCGAAGGCAACAAACAACACTGCAAAATGCAAACCAAAGCATAGCAACAGCCAAAAGTCGACAGAAAACCAAAAAAAATAAAAATGTTTCAAAACCACCAATAGATGTGTGAAAAATCGCAATACCGCACCAAAACCTGCTTGGTTTCGACCCCCCTCGAAACAAAACTGCAAGCAAGTAAAGAGGCTTCCTCCCCTCAAGACCGCAAACGCACCCGATTCCCCCCTCTTTGGCACTCTCGATCAGAATAACTGCATGCTAAAAACTTGAAGCCTGGATGTGAAAAACGCTCAAAACCACCATGTCAACGCTCAATTCAAACACCAGCAAAAGGAGGAAAAACAAAAAAAAAGAGGGCAATTAAAAAGACAAAAAATGCTTACAAAAAAGCCATTGGAAAGGTACTCACCGAGCGGGAGTAAAATGTTGCAATAAAAATGTGATATGGCTCAAAATACAGTATGGCGGTGCGAGCCGAAATGCTGTGCCTTTTCTCTAGATCTCTGCCTCCAGTTCTGTCATGTGACTGATTCAGCCCCGACTTCCAGCAATGAGAGAGCAGTGTTGAACAGCTGATGCTGAATGCTCTCCTCACGGCTTGGCTCTCTCCAAAAGTAAAAAAGAGGTAGTCCTTATCATCCCACAGTTATGACTGAGCTCGTTGTGTGTTTTTCTTTTGCTTCTTCGCGTTTTTTTTTTTCCCTTTTTTTTTTTTTTGCCCCCCTCCTGTTTTAAAGATGCAGAGCTCTCTCGGTGTCGGTATCCAGCCGTGCTTTCGGGCTCATTCACCGAAGAAGCTCGTCTCTATCCAGCACCGCGTTCTCCTAATGAGAGACGAGGGGAAGGTGCGGGGCGAGCGCGTTATTGCAGCAGGGCTTTGCACAACGCACGCACGAGGGGGAGGGAGGGGGGGTGGCACACACACTCCCCCGGACCCCGGAGAACAGGGCGCACCGCGCTGGCAGGGAGAGCTCGCCGGCCGCGGCGCCCGGGAATTGCGTAAGCCGCGAGCGCGGCAGCACGCGCGGTGGTGGACGTCAAGCCGGCGCTGTCCGCGGTGCTGAAATTTGCCAAATAAAGGAGCCGCTGGGGTTCCAAGGTGCTGAATCACAGCGCGGCACGCCGAGAGCATGCAAACCGAAAACAGCGACTCAAAGGCATCGCGGTGTCATCCGCCTCCGTCCCCCGACGCGTGCACTCACATCGTCCGATTCATTAGAACGAGGCACCGTCTGCATGCGATTCACATGCTTCTCACGTGCAGTGATGTACGGGTTTTTTTTTTTTGCTGGTCGTATTAAAAATGCAAAGTATAGTTTGATCTTTCAAAAGGTTACTTGAGGACACTTCCTTTTCTTCTTGATGTGCTGCACGGGGAAAATTGCAGGAAATTGCGAAGAAATGCCACCGTGAACACCTGGTGTCAGATTATCCTCAGACGCCATCAACAAGAGGAAAGAGAAATAAACAAGTTGAAGAAGAAGAAGAAGAAAATTAAGGGCAATCTGCATCCTAAAATACATTTTCTTACAAAGAAACATAACAACAGCTCCTCAAACTAGTGAGGAATATCAAAAATGAGCCTTATCAAGAAGAATTTGAGCCCGAGCAATCCGAGCCTGCGTGTTGCCAAATGACAGAGGGACAACGAACTCCACTCGTTTTCATTGTAACTGGATTTTCCCTGCGTGTACGATTTTGTAAAATAACACTCAGGGAAGAATTTGCTTATTGTCCAACGGGGCATTGGTGATGGGAAGCGGCGCAGCGTGTTGCGTTGTCTAAGTGGGCTTCATTGTGATTCCAGCATCATCCTGACAAAATGCCCCCTGAAGAGGAAGTGAAGCCCACAGCAAGAATCTGCAGATGCAAGTGACCCCCCCGTCTTATCGGAGGGCTTCACCGTGATCCTTGACTTGCCAAAACTTTACACTGAAGCCAGACATCGGCTCAAGAGGAAGCAAGTGCAACACATAGACACCTGTTAAACTGGAATCATGTCCCTTAAATGCACCGCTTCTGTTCTTTTTCATCTATTTACTTCAAATTTGTGACTCTTTAGAGAAGTTTTATCATCGTTTTCTATATATGTTTGACTTGAACTACACACACAGCCTCCCCTCCCTCCCTCTCATTTGCTAAATACACACACCTGAGAAATATAGGTTACCACTGATTACACCAGACAGGAAAGTAATAATGTGCTATCGATGCACGAGTGTCTGACTGCAGTTGTCAGACGGAATTCGGTACAAGTTCATGTAAAGCGCAGTGCTGGAGACAACTGTCACCATCCATTCATCATAGCTGCGCTCGGTGCACTGTTTCCACCTTAAGCACTGTCTAATTTAATTCACTTTTCAGATCACATCCAAGCCTTTGGGAGGCGCAGCAGAAAAATGCCTCTCAGCCCCCTCCGAAGAATCCACTCAGCGCTCGTGAACTGTGATCAAACTTTCCTCGAAGCAAATTCTGCCGCCTTAATCACCAGCCGCGCCCACCTCCTCTTTCATCCGTCCATTAGGGCTCGTTCGGTCCCTCGGGTGACGCATCGCGCCCGAAACCGCCGCCGTCTTCAATGTTTGGCGTAATATGTCAACGGTGTCACCGAGCGACGGAAACCAAACGTGACGGTCAGCGTGTTGGGGCTCAGGACGTGTCACGTTGTAATTATCTATGGCCCAAGAGAGAAGGGGGGGGGGGGGGGTGCTGGTGACCTAACTTGCCGTCAGGGAGGTGATTAAGAGGACGACGCAGGTCTGAATTAAGAATAATCAGAGGTGGGTGCCAACATGTGAAAGGAGCAGAGGTGAGGAAAGAAAATGATGCAATTAAGCCAACATAATTCCGTCTAATCCGACACCGCAGTCTCTAATAAACTCTGACTAATGCACGACATCGTCGCCGACATGATGTCATTAAAGGAAAGTCGACCTTTTCTCGCCGATCGACGCGGCGTAACTTTCCGTATCGGCTGCGGGGAGCGTTCGGGTTCGACTTGATTTATACACGTGTGACCCGAAAACGCTACCGACGCCGTCGTGCTGATTGTGATGCACGCTCGACATCCTGCTCCGCGCCGCTATCGGGCCGCGCCGGTGCATCAGAAAACAAGACCTGCAAGGTTAACGACCTCCATGAATATCTAGAGAACAAGAGCCATCAATCATATCAACCTTCGGACATGATCAGCAGGCCCCGCACGGCCACAGATAAAAACCAGAAGTCGGACGCGCGGGGTTCAAGCTGCGGCAGGCGATTCCGTCTCGTTCAGCGCGACTCTGTGCCGCAAATTAAAATGAGACAGGGAACTAAACAGAGCCATTATGCCGTCTGCCCCGGAACGAAATCTTGCTTAATAGAGTAAAGTGTGAGGACCACACGTTGCCTCTGGCCATAAACATCCAATCAGAGGCAGAGCTCGGAAAACATTGGGGCTTCGGAGGCCGACGGTTCCTCTGGAGGTGCGTTAATCGATACGTTTCTGTACATTATTTATAGGCTGGAGCGCAACACGCAGCGGCGCCGAGAAGAAAGTTTGGGTTTTCATCACAATTCAGAGCACAGCTCCCTCCAATGATAGGATACATCCACAACCTCTTTCAGTAATAAATTACAAATGTCCTCCGTGAGAGGTTGGACTTCGCCAGGAAAATATAACATAACTTGTTTTTTTTTCTTCCTACTTTGTCTGATTCTTCGAGTGGAATCGGAGTCTAATCCTCTCACAGCTGAGGTCCTCTTCGATGTGTAGTGGCCCGCGTGTGCGACAGAAAAAACTACAGACTGGAAAAAATTGTCTTTATTAAACCAATAGGACCAATTTCTTGAAGGAGTCGGCAGAAATTGTGTGGCATATTCCAATCAAAAATAAATTTAGTGTGCAACACACAACTGTAAAGCGATTTAATGCTCATTACAATAAATGGGTTACGTTTACAAATCTCGAGCTGGAGGTGAAAGGATTATTTCAAATAATGCTACGAGGAGAATGTGCTCGAAAGCTCGTCTTGCTTTTGCCTGTGTTGGCTAATACGAGCGCCGCATTATCGGTTCTTTCAAAATAATTACAGGAAAGGCCTTTTTTCCCCCCTACGATTACACACTAAAAGGTTGAGAACGTGCCTGTGTGGGATGGATTGGTGAAATGTCAAAAAATAAATAAATAAGGTGTTTGAGGTGTGTTGAGTGCACCTCATGTGTATTGCATGTGGCACCTCCACTTTCACCCCCCCCTCTGTCTCTTCCAGTGTTTCAACACGCTGACCCACACGAGCCTGTCGGGACATAAAGCAGGATTACTGACATGATAGTAGTCACCCTGCGGAACATCCCGTTTCCACAGTCAAACGTCTCTACTTGTCTCCGTTTAACCATTAAAAGACCTGCTGTGGAGTTTATTTCCATTAATACGGGGACTTAATGGCTCTGACCCGCTTTGAAGCAATAATCTTCCAGCTTCTTATGATATCTGACACAAATTACGATGTCATTCTTCTCCTCTATAGCCATCCGGTGTATCTACATTCGGTAATTATCTCTTTGTAGTAGTTTTCTTTGTTAAGAGTGGGGTTCATCATTGCTGCGCCGGGTTTAAATAGGCTCCGATCGTAAAGGGGATTCAAAGGGAAACAATGCACGTAATCCAGCATTTACATCCAAATGAATGTAAACGCTGGATTAAATTACTTCTTAATGCCGATCTAATGTTTTAATTCAGCCTGCTTCACACTGAAAGAGTTCAATTATGAATTTATTGTCGAGCAGGGAAAAAGAA
>JAUESE010000002.1:10483659-10508248 GCA_032274725.1 Malacoctenus triangulatus
GCTGAGTCTGAGTGGGAAAGAGCACACACTAAAAAAAATGACCAGCGTAGAGTAAATCTAGACTAATTTTTGTTTCCAAACCCTCCATTTACGTTGCCTTTCAATTGATTCGGGCTTTGTGCCTACAGGATCTATTCAAGTGTGGTTAGTGAGGGAACCAAACGCGTTATCTGAATGAATGTCAAAATGTACTTCCCTCTGAGGTCTGACTCACCGGAGGCGCTAAAGCTTAAAAAGCAAACTTTTTTTTTCCAAGGACACAAAAGGAAACGCTTAACATGAGCGAGCAGAGCCGACGCGGTCCGCGCGCCGTTTTTCGGTGGGAACACGTGTAATTAATTCATCGCCTCGCAATTCCGTTGCCTGTCAGGTTTCCCTGTTGCACGCTGAGCCTTTATTATTTTGCCATTAATGACAACCCGCCATCAATCACAACAAGTTCCTTAACTCGGAGCTGCTTGATTGCGAGCCGCTCCTCTCCCCCATCTGCAACAATGAGTAATTGCCTGGGATCAGCTCGGGGAGTTCATGACAAATGGAGGATCGCAAATAAGCACTTCCAAGCATCTTCTGCAGGAGAGATTAACAAGTTGACGAGTTGTGAAAGGGCACGGCGGTGAGATGTTGATGTGGTGGAGAGAAAGAGAGAGAGAGAGAAGAAAAGGATGCAGAGGAATGGCGTTCGGTGTTAACATATGTCCAAGGTTTCAGCGATTATCATCAGAGTTCCAGAGATTCCGGCTCGACGAAGACGGACCGAGGGGGAAGAGGCGAGCGAGGAGCCATTTCTCCACAAAGGCCTTGAAAGAGTGAAAGGCAAAGCTCAGATAAGGCCTTGAGACTTCGAAGCCCCCTCGCCAGGACTTGCACTGTGGCGAAAATTGAATCATAACAGACAAGAAAAAGATAAGCGAAGAAAATAATCGCGCTTTTCTTCTCGCGGCAACAACACGCCGGAGCCATCAGTCTCACCCGCGCAGCTATTAAGACTTAACACAGCGCCGGCGCGACAGTCAAAACAAGCGCTTAGTCCATTTAGGAAACACTGAACATGAAATTAATTGGCTTAAGCAAGACAAAGCAACCCGTGTTTGAGCTTCTAGGGGGGAAAGCAGTGTGCACTCCTTTAATCAATCTTTTGTGCTCGGGACTGGTAAAAGTGTTTGATTTGAAAACGCAAGTGGATTTTAATGAAGCACCGACAAATTCCACATTACTCCCTTTCAGATTTTGGACCCCCGGATCTCAGCAGACGCAGCCGAGACCACCGGTGGAAGGAATCTTAAAAGAGAAATCCTGCTGGATGACAGATTTATCTCAATTTTCCATCAAAAGTCAGATGTTTGAGTGAAGACTGTCAGGCAGACTTGCAGAGCTTAGGAACCATCAAAGTTTATGTCATGAATGTTTTTCTGTTTATCGCCGCGAAACGGATGATGGAACCAATTTACATGCATCACCTCCAGAGGTGACGAGTAAAGGCTGCGAAATCATAGCTTCAAATCGTAGAAAACAAATATACAAAGTAATTTTTTGTAGATTTTGCAGTGAGTGATTTTAGCAACCTTTTTATGTCTTCTTTCCTATTTGGCAAAAACATAGAATGAGTGAAAAAGACAAAAATAAGGTGCAGATAAAAAAGGGATGCAAAAAGAATAAAGAAAGCTTGAAAAAAAAGTTAAAATGGAAAGAAAACTTTCAAGAAAAAGGGAAAATGTGTCATTTTATTCCACAGAGATTCTTCCACTGATCAGACTTCTGCATGTGGAGGCACAGAATTGCTTATTTTCTGGTTAAATGACCAAACTGCGCTGCACTCGTGTCAGCTTAATACTTTTTGATAATCAGCTATTAGCAGGCCAGATATCGCGCCGCAATAATTACATTGTTGAAAAATGACTTGGCACCACTTCAAAGGGAGAGCGGCTCTCTGCGGGAAACCGCCAGGAAACACATTCTAACGTGAGAAAAACAACATGGCTTCAGCGTGTTTCTGCGTCGACGTAACGGCGTCCCGGGTTTTGCGCATCAGCGACCCGACCCCCCCACCCCCGATGTATCTCCAGCCGGCTGCGGGTCCCCCGGGATGAATAAGCGCCCCCTCTGCTACAGTTAGAGCAAAGAAAAATGTCCGACAGTGTGATGATACTAAGTAGAATGAAAGCGGGGACAGGAGCTGTGAAGTATCAGTCTGGCTCTCAGCACAGAGCTGGTGACTCAGCACTGGCCAGCAGTGGATTTCAATAAATCAAAAAGCTAACTGGACTCTCGGGGTGGCCATGGCTGAGTGTTTCTCATTACAGCTGGGTAAGTCAACAAAGAGCCGAGTGACAGCTTGGAAAGGCGCCAGGGAATAATCTACACACATTTCCAGCTTGTAAGCATCTTTACTGTGGATTCCCGACTTTACTTGTTTTCCCACAATTCATCAACACTCCGCTTTGATTTGTCTCCACTACGAAGGCTCCCTCAGATTCACTGTCCAAAAAAAAAAAAAACCCAACACTTCCTGTAGCAACATCGTGGGGAAATGTGATCCAAGGAGAAACGCTACATAAAACCAGCTACTTTGAAAAAAGAAAGAGAAAAGTTCACTTCAGTCAAATGGAGTATTTAAAGCGCTATTATGAAAGTTTCTGAGATACACATCAACCAAATAGCACCAGGGGATGAAATTAGCTGAGCAATCACGAGCATGAAAACACATCTTTCTCAACCATGTTATTTAATCAAAATCAGAGGAAGGTATTAATAGTAAAACACCAGAACTTCATTCAAACAAACTGCTGCCTTGATTTTTCTGTATTTTTCAGGCAGGCAGGCGAGGGAGGGGGGGTATTTGGCTGCACAGACCATGAGGCATTAATGTCAAAGACAGTGATGCAGACAGTTAATGCGCCTCATCTCATGCTTCAGCTAAGATTGATGAACAGTATTAAAAGCTGCATTAATTGATTTCTGGGCCCCCCCCCTCGGGCCCGCCAGACGTCCCACAATATTTTAACGAGCCGTTGAGGTGGGCAGCTTCGGCTCAGGTGGGGGCGCAGGACACGCCATCTCGGGGTTGGCAGTTCGGCGCCCAGCTCTGCCCGTGAAAGAGTCCAAGTAGCATGAAGTCTGCAACATGCAGAGCCGAGAGAAATACGCAGTCCTCCTTCACTGTTCTCAGTTTTATGTTGCAGCCTGATGGCCTCAGTCTATCATTATTCCACACAGTTTGCCAAATAGAAAGAAGCTGAAATATCACATTAACATAAGTGCTTAGTTACTTTACTCAGCGTTTATTTTTGAAGCACTTTGGCCGTTGAGTCAGCGCCGAGGCTCCATGAGCATGATGCAATAGGCTTCATACACCTGGATTTAATGCAACAGCTGAACGAATCGCTCCTGGACAACACTGATGCTTTGAGGTCAGCTGACTGCTCGAGTTTGACGGGGTTTTATTTTCTGCTTTGGGGATGAAGAGGTGTCAGAGAGCGAGACCCCGTTTTCAAGCCGGGGCAAGTTCCTGTCTACATGAAACCACTGAAAACACCGCAGCGTATATAACAAGCCTGTAAGAGACACTTCAGCCGAGAAAAAAGACACAAAGAGCTGTTGTAAATAAACTCGACACAAGCCGATGAACAACGCAGGATTTCGGAAAGTGTTGTTTTTGCTCTCTTGGTACGCGAGCTCTGATTAGACAGAACGCTAATCTGATTCTGTGTGGGCGGGGCTTGTGTTTAACCACTGCAGCTGGAGAACGCCACCAAATTGACTACAGTATTAAAACAAATGCCCACGTCTTCATTAGTGTTCATGTCTGTGTGGAATGAAAACTATTTCTAGACTCATCACCACATGTTTACATTGAAAACAGTCTTTGACTGATGTGACCTACTTCAATAAATCATAATAAATGCATGAAATGGTAATTATGTCTCACATTGTGAAAAATGACAAAATAATTGTTAATTTCAGGACACAATTATTGCAAACTGTTTACACTAAAACGCTTGTTTACACACAGAATATGATTATTTCTCTGCTCGTCTTGATTGCAGGTTTAAATTAGTTTTTTTCATGACAAGAATGACAGAAGTAAAATATGAAGGGAAATTCAGTTGGTTCACCACCTTGTCTTTCCCCGCCCTCAGTAATGGTCCTAACTGGGACAGGCTTGGTGTTATAGGTGGTCCCCGGGTCCCCACTGAGTGTCAACTTCTCTTAGTCTCCTTGAGTCGGATACTAAAGCCTTAATTGCTCTGTGGCTCGCCGCTTCCAGGCCAACTCCCCACACTCCACTCACGAGTGACATTCATACATATGCATGTGCGGCAGGGTATTTTTATGTGCTCGGAACAGATGCAGTGTACCTGTTTTTAATATGGCGTGATAAATCCTAATGAAGTAATCTCATCCCTCTATAAAAGAAAAAAAAATATGGATCAAACACAAGTGACACAAGTCAAACAAGCGTGATTTTAAAGGATGACATTGTGAGCAGCGTCTCTCATTAAAAGCCTATTAAGACGAGCTTTGGTCAGGCTGAAACTAACCTGCGTGATAAAGTGTTGGGGCTGAAGCGACTGAAGTGACGCTTGTCGCTTCCTGCGCCGGCGAGAAATCCATTTTCTCCGGTTTAATGAATGCGAGAGAAGCTGTGAATGGCACTGGAGGAAGCAAACAAAATTAGAAGCTCTACTTACACAAGCAAACATAATTAACAGAGACAGAATCTGACAGTGCACCTGTTACAATCCTAAAAACCCACCCTGCCTGAGGAGGAAATCTGCTTCTGATGGAGGCATTCTCCGATGATAAATCTCTTTGTCTCCGTTTTGTTCAAAATACGAGTCATTTTCTGTTAATGTTTCCCAACAAGCCACAGCGACGAACCCCGATTTAATGCATTTAGCAGACTTTTTTTCTTTTTTTTGGGGGGTTGTTGTTTGTTTATTTGTCCTGCCTCCTGCTTTGTAAAGCAAATTTTGCCCTCGGTGCTCATGGACCTGCATCCTGAGCGGCTGCAGTGTTTGTATGCGCTTGGTTCTTGTTTTTTTTTTTCCTTTTTTTTTTGTTTTACTCTGTGTGTGTCTGCACACACATGTGTGCCCAACACTTGACAATAATGAGCTCAGGAAATCTTCCGGACGGCTCTAATAGCTGCATTCTAAGCCATACCCCTGGGCGAAAGGGGTCGCGCTGCGTCGGTGGGAGCTGAGGCAGAGCACCGGCGCCTGGCAGCCCGCAGCCAAGCCATCTATCAGCACAGCTTAGGCCATCGCTACTGCTCAGCACCATGGCAAGAGGCGCAGGCTGACACACACACGCACATGCGCGCGCGCGCACACACACACGCTCTGCCCGGGCTGGTAAAACGCAGAGACAAATTGCACTCATGCAGTACGTGTTGAGTTTCATTATCTAAGAGCAGCATTCTGAGGGCAAGAAAGAGGAGGCAGAGTGGGAACATCACACAAGCACGACCAGCTGCATTATATTCTGACATTTCAATATGCTCCCAAAATAGCAGCAATTACTTATCCCCCCCCCCTTTAGATTAATAGTTGCTTTTCAAGCTGGTTACTCAATCCATTAGCAGTTTGTGTGCGTGTGGGGGGGGCGTCCGACTTTAAAACATGCACCTGACTCTAAATAATTTGGCACCACAATGGAAAACAAGTTGCTCGGCGTTCCTGAGATGCAGTTGAGCCACTATCAGCAGAGCCGTGGAAATGCCAAGCTCATTACCATCAGCGGGCCCGGCTTGATGAAAACTAAGCCGCGATTTCAGTAGGAGCCGATATGAGAGCGGGGGATTAACAGGCTGTCAGCGTGCTGCAGGAGATTTTCCGAGTGCCGCGAAGCTGTCGGTGGCATCAAAGTTCATCTCTATTAAAGGATCTAATGAGCGCGCGCGAGCGCGAATCAGCCTCTAATAAATCACCCACCATACAAGCAGTGGATACAAAGTTATATCTCAGTCCGATAAATATTCGACGCCGATTCATAGCCTCGGATTAGGGAGACTCGGCAGGACCTCGGCTTTTCCCCGCGATCGATTTTTTTTTTTCTTTTTTGCGCGCGCGATTCCTGACAAGTTCATGCATTCATTGATCATAATCGTTGGCCCATAACGAGCGCCAACGCTGGCGATTAATCTCCCGGAGTTATACATCCCGAGCTTTCATGGGCGAGTCGGACGCTTTGTTCTGAACTCCACTCTAATGTCGCCCGATGTGAAACAACGCTTGATGAGGAGAATGGTTAAAAAGGAAGAGAAAGACAAATGTGGGGTTTAATGCAAATTTCTGCACAGGGGGGGAGAAATTTCATTCTCTGTAGCTGATACAATATTGGATGTGAACAGCCAGCGAAGGCAATTAAAAGGGAACAAGGTTCTGAATTTAAATATCTGTGAGCGTTTTTTATGTATGGCTTGTTAAATAATACGGTCAATACATAATGCATAACGCAGAAGATAACAAAAAGCGCGGCGCCCAAAGCCGGGGGAGGGCTATCGGTGGGCGCGCCGAACCGCCTGATTCTTAAGAAATAATCAGATAAATCTTCACATTATATTTCTCTCCTTATAGCGCCCGAACAATCTTCCGCCGGTGACAGCGGGAAGATGGGGGGCCGCGATGGCCATCGATCGCGGCGGTGATTGTAAGGAGGCGCCCGCGATTGAGTCAAACAATCACCCGCAATTACATTGATTGGATGAATCTCCAATGGAGCGCCGCGGCTAAACAAAGAGGAAGCAGTCGGGGACCAAGGACGGGCGGCGCGGGGGTGATGAATGATTCACTGTGTATTCTGCACCTGTAATTTAGTTTGACAAGCTGATGAGACGGCGCCGCGCGCGCCGCGCCGAATGCTAATGCTGCTCCCCGCCTGCTGCTGGCCGTGACCGGCGACGAGCCAGACCCCCCCCCACCCCGAAATGAAGAACGGCCGTTTGATGAAGACGGGAGCGGGCTGCAACCTCCTGCGAAGGTTTAATTAGGTGTCAAGAAGTTTGGACAACTGTACATTATCGGGGCTCCATTATGCAGGAAGGGAACAGAAAAGAGGCGACGGCTAACACGCGCAGGGAGACGGCCTCTTCCTATTCATCGGCCAATCAATTCCGTGTCAGCGTCCTATCTTCCCTACACCTGTTCATCGCTCGTGCCAGCGCGCTTCCCCAGAAATCACACGCTATCTTCCAAGACCGAAGCGACTGTCTCTCCCCCCCCCGTTTGGTTTGTGTGTGTTTTTTTTTTCGTTTCATCCCTCTCCCATATGTTTAAATCCGTCCATCTGGATGAGGAACGCGCGGCTGAGATCTGCCAGTCGCGGGGACGTTCGGCGTCTCAAAACTGGTTCGAACTGGTGAGCACACAAGCCTCTCGCGCCCCCCCCCACCTCCCCCACCTCGCTCCAGCACTTCAGAAATTGGCGGTTCGAAGAGGCTGCATTGTTTTGGTTCTGACCTAGAGGAATAAATAATTCCCTCATAATAAAAAAAAAACAAAAAACGCACGGGCCCTTTTTGAAGCGTAATGCGAGAGTGGATGCGAAAATTGGTTTTCCTGTAAATGGATTTATTTCCACTTCAGCAGTGACGCTCACATTTTTATTGAACCTTTTATCTCCCCCGCTGCTTTTAATTAGAGAGGAGCAACACGGGACATGTTCAGGTAACATTAGCACATTAGGGTTTTTACATTGGCGCACTGTATGACTGAGTATATCTCGCCATGTCACAGACGATTCCATGGAAAATGAAGTGAAATAGACTTTCTTTCCCTCACAGGGAGTCTGTCTGGAAGTCAGGAACGATCCGAGCATGATGGTGTTTCCTGTGAGACTCCATTTAAACTCGGTGAAAGAGCGACTTTTAACATGGAAACATCACTAAACCCAACTTTGGCTTCATGCTGACTGATGTAAGTGAGCATAATGATAAAATGATGATTATAAAGGCAACATTATTCAGGTACTTTGTGTAATTGTATATCTTGTGAGGCATATTGAGTTGTTTCCTGTGTAAAATTTGCTTCACAAACAAACATATTTTTGCCTATTTTCACTGTGATTGTTTTGGTTATCACAGTGTGCATCAATGAGAATTAACAAGCAGGAAACGATTCATCTCAACACAAAAAGTAGCTCAGTGTGGCGTGACAGCAGCAACGTGGACGAACATTTAAAGTCTTGAGTTATCAAAAAACTCATAAAGGAATTAATTGGATTTTAAATAGTTTTTGTGAGTTTGGCGTATGAAGCAGCTCACTCAGAAACAGAAACTCTTGGGTCGCATTTCTCAATTCGTCATATTTCCGTGCGCTCAGAGACACGCCCACTCAGTCCATCTCACTTCAGACGCAGTGGGAACGACGTGTGCACACATGGCAGCCAGGCCCCTCGAATTACAAATCGACCAAAAAAAAAAGAAAACAAGCCTCCCAACATTTGCACTCTCTGTTTTCAATTTCTTAGCAAAGTGGATGGAGCTGGGTTTTTTTCTTTCTTTTTTTTCAGACCACTACAATTACTGCAAGCGTAAAATCAATACTCACAGCAACAGCCGGCAGGCAGCACTGTGTCCGTTTGGCAGGGCCAGTAGTTAACGCCTCATCAGTTTCCCGTACATGGCAACAAGCAAAAAGAAACACTGTCGCTTTAATTCTCATATAACAGATATGCAAACGAACTTTGAATATACTGAACCAACTACAAAGCGTCTTCTTTAACTCCACAGTCCAATTTGTTCTCCACACTGCCTCTTTATACTCTCAATACATTTGTGTTAAGTCATTTAGATAATAAATATTCACCAAACTTTGTACCACACACAGTTCCTTCAATTCAAATTTATGTAGCCAGTTTAGCTGCTTTGTGTTGGAGCAATGTGACATTTGGTAATAAAGGACAAAATCTACAACTGAAAATGTGTTTGAGGCAGAAGAATTAACAATAAACTTCAGGGACTTTGACACGAGCCAAATTCTGGAGGCTCAACGGCTGAGCCGAGTGTTCCTCAGCCGGCGGTGGGCAGGATCGATCAAAAAGTGGTCCGAGGAAGGAAACGAGCGGCGAATCGGTGACGAGGTCAAAGGCAGCCGAGGCTCACTGATGCGTGTGAGAGGGGGGGGGGGAGGAGTGAAGGCTGGCCAGTGTGGTCCGATCAAACAGAGCGACGGAAACTCAAAGGCTCAAATTATGTCAGAAAACCATGTCGCTAAGTGTCAGGACCACTCGACTGGTACAGTTACACCACACGGCATCGATGAATAAATCTTTACTGATACGCTCACTGTATTTCAAACAAATAAGACGAAATTCCCCAAAACAAGCGCTTTTACAACAAGACTGGCATTGATTGTGTAAGGGTAATAAGGTGACACAGAACCCATCAAAATAAAAGTCCCTGCAACGCGATATGAGAGGCGCAGGGACGAAACCCCGTGAAAAGTTTCTCTGTTCATGACAAGAATTATGACTCGAACTGTGCATCTGATGTAACGCCGCTCTGCTCACTGAGGCAGCGCTCCAGATGAAATGAGAAATTTAACAGTCACTGAGCTCCTCACTGGCTGCAAATAACTGCACGCAGAAAATAAAAGAAAAAAAAAAAAGTGAAAATAAAACGAATCCTGATATCTGACCGAGAAATACTCCGGCTCTTTAAAGTGCTGTTTATCGTCCCATTAAAGCACGTGAAACTTTGAAATGCTTGACGCGTCCTTGAAATGTGGAGAGGATTATCAGGGAGACTTGTGATCACGGCGACGACAGAAAATGGAGCAAAACACGGCTGAAATTTCACTCAAAGAGCGGCACCTTTTATTGTGGCACAAATTCTCTCTGAACAAACAAAAAGCTTATAGGACCCTCAATTTAGAGCTTGCACAAAAAACACACAACTCTTTACACATGCATCATTAAATGGAGGTGTGGACTGGAGAGTTCAACGACCCACAACGAGGCCTTTCACATCCTGCTCCTCTGGTGAAGCAAACTTCGAGCCACTGATTCAGACTCCCTGGCGGAGTTTCACGTCTTGTTCTGTAAAATAAATACATAAATAACCCCGTGTGATTTTTTTTTTCTCTCTCTGGCTTTTATGTCCTGGAAAGGGGCCCAGCTAACAAGTCTCTGTATGATATTACAGAGGCTGTGAGTGACATTACATCAGCACATCAAACACCTGCGATTCTGCCCTTATAGCGTCGCTGTCTCTTTACTTCGGCTTTGACAAAACTGCACAAAACTTTCCAGCTGGATTTACAAGGTCATGCAAGTGAGACAAACTAGCCCCAAAATTAGGGGAAAAACTGGAAACGCAACAACACTGGTTGCTTGTTGAGGCAACCGAGGTGAAGGGAACTTGTGGGTCTGCTGTCCTGCATCATACATTTGAAATAACATGTTTGCGCGAATGGGTGTGACCTGACTTTTAATCAGTGAACTGATTCTTCTAAATGCATTTGTTTAGTTGCACAAGTATGAGCGTTCACAGTGTTGCCAGTGGGACAAAGTTATATAGATTTCTTTTGCAAAGAGCCATGTTTGCTTCTCTATCTGGAAACACAAACAGATGTGCAGGAAATGTACATTTAATTATTGACGCTGTCCCCCCGGCAGCCTGCTCAGGCTGTTTCTGTTTGAGCTCCATAAAAAAAAAAAAAACGATGTTCTTTGATTGTTTTCCTCCCCCCCGTTTTTATTAATCTCCAACGCGGCCGATTGATAGCGGACTAATTCATCATTTATTCTCTTTGATTTTCTGTCAAGAACAGTAAAATAAATCCGTTTGAAGAAACCTCGCGAGTCTTCCTTCTGCCCCTCCTCTGGTTTTCCCACCGCCGTCTTCCTCAGCAGACCGGGTTGTGCGTGAGAGGGAGCGGTGATTTCAGGTGGACTGTGAATGTTGCTACTCCCTTGTTTTTTTTTTGCTGGGCGCGCAGTAGAGGGAAAAAAATAAAAAGCCACCAAGTTTATTGTCTCCACAATTTGACTAAAAGCTGGTGATTTCCCCTGAAAGCATCGGGCAGAACACATTACAAAACAAAAATAGATCAAAAAAGACCGATTTGGTTGCTGGAAACAAGCAGTGCGGTGTTTCGTCTGAACAGTGCCAAGAACAACAGAAGCAGCAGTTGTTGTTTATTTCATACCAAGAAACCAAAACGCCGGGAACGCTGTCCTGCCCGTGTTTGACCATAATGTCTGTTGGAAGACAGCAGGTATTCAATGGAGATTTTCCCTCAGTGCAAATATGATCTCTCAACTCAAATGGCGTTTTAGCCCAACGCGTTTTCTCAAGGATTCTTCTGGAGCAAAGGAGAGCGCTGATCTCAGATTGTGGGAAACAATCTAATTTCTGAATTTTCTAGGAAAACCTGCTTCCATGTTTTACACCTCCATGTGACACACAACCACTGATCGAGAGGCGACGTCTCCTTCGAAGGTTGAACTCTCCCTGAAGCCGAGGCGCAGTTCTCTTGGGTTGTTTAGGCAGTGAAAACAGGCAGCCGAAAGTTTGCACCTCTATGCTTGGAATGGATAATTTGCCATTAATGAGTGCAATTTTACTTGGTAATCGTGTTGCGTTCGGAGGGAAAATTGCCAGACAATCAGTGACTAAAGGCCTATTATTATTGTAATGATAGGTGCACCCCGACTTACACCTCTGGAATGGAGCTTGGCTCAATAACGTATTGGAATTCAAGAGCGTTATTAATACAGTTAGTCATAAACACACACCCATACTTTGCAAAATATGTGGATTTGGATCGAGGAAGAAGAAGAAGAAGAAGAAGAAGGGAGAGTTATGTTGATGTTTACCAGTGGAAAACCAGACAAACAGACTTGTTTACTCAGCCAAACATATTGAGCGAGAGTGTTTTCTCCCGTGTAAATTTTAACCTGTTCCAGCGAGGGGGAACTCTGCATCAGTATCGCATCTATTATAACATCACAACCGGTCCCATTTTTCAGGTTGTCACGCTGTCAAATTCACTGAGAGAGGCCGGCCAGAGGTGCACTGATTAAAAGGGATGCTGTGTTTGTTCTGTCTCGGCTCCGTTGCATTAGATTCTGGCAAGCACTGACACTGTCATAACACCTCTTTGTTTTCCCCGGTGTTATGCTGTTGTTTGCATCACTCAGTTTTTTTTTCTCTTTTTCTACAGCCTTCACTCTTGAGGCTCTGCCAAGCATCCTTAGGTCTCAGTCCCTCGCTGTTCCTCGTTTGGTCATCAAAGTTGTAAAAAGACGACAGCACTCTGGGTGTTTTTGTGTTTTTACAGTGTCCCATAATTGGTCAGATTATGCGATCTGTTTTGCATCTGCGGGAAAAACAAAATGTGCCCGATCTTTGTAGCACACAAATATTTTTTAAGATTTCATGGCTTTGAAGGGAAGAAAAAGGAATCCTGGATATGAAAGCTAATTAGCACCTCTTTTGGCTCATCAGCGAAACGCTTCTGGTTGTTGTTAATCAGACCAGCACGTTTCCTTTATTTTCCTGTTCTTGCTCACAGAGGTGCTGCCTTCAGCTCAGTCATCTTCAGAGGTAATTTCCCAGCGTCACTGTGTGATCTCGGGGCCCAATATGTTCAGATTCATCGTGCTGTTAAAAAAAGCGCCAATCCTACCGATGCTGCGTCCTGCGAGCCAATAGTCGCCAACCTCCAGCCACAAAGGCGCAAGAAGTGAGAGCGGATAGAAGAAAAATCGTCTTACGGATGAATGGACTGATCTTTACCACCTCCCACGCAGGTTTTCACCTCCCACATCAGGAACCAAACCCATGGTTTCTCTTAGAGACCAGTGGGTATAAATGTGAAGTCCTCTTTGGTGCATAAAGGCTGTGACAGTTCATGCCCCCCCCCGGTGACCTGCAGTTTTACTGCATTGATCACAGTTTCATCCCAAATGTTTTGTCAGGCGCTCCGTGTTTTCCGTGTTAACTGATAGAAACGACAAATCTGCTCGACGGCAAAACGACCGCTGACATTTGAAGACGGTTTGCACGAATCCATCCGAATTGCAAATCAGGTTTGTTTGTGTCCCGATGCTGAACCGGCGTTTTTTTTTTTTTCTTCTCATGAATGACCTGATTTAAATACCCACAATATAAATATTTCATGTCAAAAAATTTGTTTAATTGTATCCACGTGGGTGTGCAGTGGCCAAACAGAAATATTTGATGGAAATGAGATTCAAAGTTGGAATAATCCGCTCGTCTCGGGAGCTGCTGTGGGTTGAATGAGGTAACGATCTGCATACTGTGGTTAAATCTATTAGTCAGACCTCGGCCCAATAACTGCCATATCGCTGAGTGATTTCCAGCTCGCAGAGGATTTTTTTTCCTGGTCTCTTTCTGGCCATTTCTTCTCTCTTTGGCTCTGTCACAGCTGCAGGTATCTGAAAGGCTCTCGATGAGGAAGCAGGAGAGTGGGAGAGAAGCAGGCAGACACGACAGCGGCGCTGGAACATCAGGGCCAGTCTGTTAGGGCTGTCTCTCTCTGTCACAGTCTCAGCCACTTCTCTGTTATCTGCACCGAACACATGTCCACCCGTGCTATTACACACTGACTGCTAATGGAGCATAAGACTGAGGTGGACCTCCCATTCACTGGTGGCTCCAGCAGCGACTGCTCGCGCCGACACGCCGAGAGAGAGAGATACACGCGCACAAACAACTTTTGGGAAAATCACACATTTTCCCCCTGAAACATAAATGCCTTTTTAGATTTGTTTGTCATCAAATCTAAGAAAAAAAAATACCCTTTTTTTACTGAGGAAAAAAAAAGATTGCTTTCAGAGAGATGGACTGCTTTGCTGGAGGCAAAATAGTTGTAATAGAAATGCTAATGTTCTCCTGCTATCTGATCACGTTTGGTTTGAGATGCATTGTCTGGCTGCCAATTTGAGTTATAGTGCTTTCCTATTTCCTTCCTCTCTGTCTCTTTCTGACTGCTTCTAATAACACAGAGGGAACGCTGAGCGACAGAAAGAGAGAGAGAGAGAGAGAGAGAGAGAGAGAGAGAGAGAGAGAGAGGGCTGTTTAGAGCCTGACAGAGGAGCAACTCAATGAATTTAATGTCAATCTCTGATCTTTCCGACTCCGTGCACACGCACGTACGCGCGGGCCTTTCATACCGTTCGGAGACACTTCATTGACTCAAATTCATCAGAATCCCAGAGACTCAATCAGAAGTGGGCCAGAACTATTTTTGCTCAACCCGAAGCGAAGCCTAACAACACATTAACTCGCTTTAAGCCTGAATCAAACGGTGACTTAACTGCGATTGAAACACGTGTTTCGGTTCCTTACACAAGTATTATAGACCCTCAGGTTACCCCCCCTCCCCCAACACACACACACACACATTTGCTCTAATCTTTGTCATGATGCCGTGGGCCTGTACTCACTCCCAGTATGTACTGGGCAGAAATCTGGTAAGTACTGTGAGCAGGTTGCGAGTACAAAAGGAGGCCTAAGCGAGATTAACAGGCACATTCTTCGGGGAAGACTCTGCTGCTTCATCTGTTTTACTTATGAACCTGCCAATTAAGAGAGACGTTCCCCCTCTCGCTCTCCTTAAATCCATATATACGCTGACAGAACCACTCAACTCCAACCTTTTCATGAACTCATTCATATTTTTTTCCACACAAACCTTTCCCTTTATGGATTTCAGATGATAATGTACACTTGGCATCAAACTGACGTAATGTAGATTCTTCCTGCATTATTTATCAAAAAAGAAAAAAAAAAACCTTCAGTGTGTCTATGATATCTTTAGATGTTTTTGTCTGTGGATTGTAAACTCCACTATTTCTGGCAGTGGAACTGGAAGTTCCTGTTGGAGCTACCGTTCGTCTCCAACTCCGGTTATGTTTGGAGTGTGTGGATTAGCCTGCTGTCTGATGGCAACCTGTTTGTTGTTCTCTGTCCTGCTCTCCTCCAGCCTACCGTCGATCCTCTAAGTCACACGGGTCACAGCAGAAAGCCGTCTCCTGAATCGGGTTGATTCTTGCGCGAAAAGTTTGTTATTGCTGTTCCCCCTTCTCACTCTTACTCATGAGTTTTTTAACCAAACAAACCACTGATCATCAGTTGAACAAAATAGAATGCAATTTGAGCAAATTAAACAGAAGGACGAGTAGGATCAAATCAACAGGCAGCGATATCAGTGATAGTGACGATGAGGACGAGACGACGGTTTGGAGACTGGGATCACAGCGCACATGTAGGGACTGATAAGCAGAGTGAATGAGTGGTGTGGGAGGAGGCTTCAGGAGGAACTGGTGACACAGCTGGCAGGTAGGCACAGCAGGTGGGAGTTAGTACTCTGAATTGGAAACAATCTGAGCCAAGCAGTCTCCAGCACGTGTGTCAAAACTGTTTTCCGGCTCACAACAACGTATCACAAAGACTTAAACGAAGAGGAAGATGCTGACGGAAATTTGTGATCTAGTTCACCCTTGAAGACCTCCGATCGCTGTTCCCTCTCCCTCTTGCGCAGCCCCGCCTTACAACACCTCGGCCTCTTTAACATCACGGCGCCTCGGAAAAAAAAAAGGAAGAAGAATAACAGTTCAAGAGTTCCCTTATGTATTGCAGGGAAAGCTTCACATTAATAGGACGAAGCCTCCCGGAGACGCAGACACGGAGGTGGGCGGCCATCTGCCTCGCCCGGCTGGGCCGAAGAAGGAGCAGGAAGAAAGAGGAACAGCATGCTCCTACTTTTAATTTTCGCCTTATTCTCTCCAGGTCGCCATGTCTCATTATGTGGAATCCACATGGGTGACAATTCTGTTAACAAGCTCATCGAAATCTTTTTTTTCTCTCGCTCTCTTCACTTATAAAATATATAGGGTCAGAAACTGGAGCTGGTCTGTTCACATCCTCCAGCTGATTATCTATTGTTTGTCTGATTGTCTTGTTCTGTCCATGTGTTGTGAGCAGCCACTGTTCTCCTATTTGACATTGTGTCTCTCCCCTGATTAACGAGAGCTTCGTGCATTGTTGCAGCTCTTGCACAGAGTTACGCGTGCGTCTGTAGGTGGGGCTTTAAAGTTGCAGTGATTGCCTGTTAATCACAGCAAATAAAAACAGATTTGAGGAGCGACGCCGCTGAGGACCATGTGGCATCCCATCCATCACGCCATTTTAGAGTTATTCCCCGTGCCAGAGTGATCCCAGAGGTCGGCAGCACAAAACAAAAAGCGGCACGGAGACATGGGAAAGGAGGCGGCGGTGGGGTGGAGGGTGGAGGGGGGGAGGGTGACAGTGACCAATGAGCTCCTCTGCACCCTCCGGCTGAACCCTGAGCCCGTTTAATCTGGTGTTCCTCACTTTCTTATCACTCCTCGGGATGGACACAGCGTGTTCTCTGAGATATAATAAACCACATCAAAAAGTCCTCGTTTTACACAAACTTTTCAATTCTTGTCGGACTTTATAACAAAGAAAAGGTTGTGGAGAGACAATTGTAAAAGAAGACAAAGGATTCGGGGATGTGTTGATATTTTTTTTTTTTGTTAGATTTTTCAGAACACAATTTTTTCTGAGTGGGTATCAACAGAAAATGAACAGCTTGAGTGTGAAAAACATCACCTGCTGTGAGCAGAAAACAAGAAGAAAAGAAAAGTTATGAGAATAGAAAACTTTTCCTTCAGATATTTTCTGGTTGTGTGACCTCCAATTAGCAGATTGTGCCTGCAGATTCAGAGGAAAGCCTTATTTTCTTCCCTCCCCAACAAATAAATCAAGGGGTGAACTGAAGACGATCAATGACTGCAGCGCGGGATTTCTCCAAAGTACGATAACCTACGTTTGAATTACTTTCGGGGTGAACAACGCAGCACCATTTGTGTAATGTACACAGTGTTTTGAAAGAGTTTCTGTTCATCCAGAGGTAATTTAAGGCTGCAGGAACACAAACGGCTTTCAAAAACACAACGCTGAATCCTCGCTCAGAACTATTTCCCGTTTGTTTGGTGGTGAAAGCAAAATACACTCATTGTCCAAAACATTTGGCTCACTTTTGACAATTCAGACCCTTTGTCTTCTTCAGAACTGCATTAAAGTTGGCTGGCATAAATTCTTGTGGCATGAATCAAAGGGAATGTAGAAATCGATGTTGACAAAGTCGCGCGGGGCGGCAGTTGCAGATTTCTCTCAACGCGACATCACGAACGGGGTTTTTGGGGGGAACTGAGGAGGCGATCTGAGTCCAGGTTTTTATTTTTGTTGGGAACGTGATTTTTTTTTTTCCAGGCTTGTGCAATGGTGCAATATCTCGCTGGATGTGTCCATCCGAAGATGGATAAACCAAACTTGGTCACATGGAAGCGCACTGCCTTTGAAAAAAACCCAGGTAGTGCTTTTAAAAACAGTGCATGCAGCTCAGAAACCAGAAGAGTGCTGAGAGAGAGGGAAAAAAAAATCCCCCACAGCATTACACAATCAGCAGCAGCCCGAAATGTTCACACCAGGCGCGGTGGGTTTCAGCGAGGATCCGCTTGTGCATCATGTTTACAGCCGAGTAGATCCTACCTCAGCATCGACGAGGAACCTGCACCTTTAAAAATACTGCTTGTGATACTTTTCTGTCACTCCTTTTCCATCAATAACACTGTTGATTGCAGAGAGCAGGACATTCGAGAAGCGTCGTGCTAACGATTACCTCGTGAGCGAAGTTCCCTCGAGGAGCGACGCAAAGCAGAGGCTCCGTGCAGCAGGATCCTTCCGCGTCACTTGAGTTGAAACCGATCCCAGCTCGCACTGTGCAGATCGCAGGCCTGTCAGAGGACAAACACAGAGGAATGCACAATCACACTCACACCACAGCTGTTTTACAGCCTCCATAGTATAGAGTATAACTATATATATCAGAGGTGGGCACTCACAGGGTCTGCAACGCTGCTTCCCTGCATATTTTCAATGACTCCCAGCTTCAGCACACCCGAGTGCAACGAGGCTTGTTATCAGGCTTTCCGCAGAGCTTCAGGTGTGTCGGAGCTTTGCATGTTTTCATTGTGTTCCGGCGCACCTGAATCCGGTGGCTGTGTCGTCACTGAGGCGCCGCAGAAAGCCTGACAATGAGCCTCATAACAATCATGTGTGCTGGAGCAGGAACGCGTTGAAAACACGCAGGAAATTCAGCCCCGCAGCACCAGGAGTTCAGCATACAAGGTCGATCAGCGAGTCTCTCGGCTGTCAACACGTGTGGGCGCGTTTCAGGAAATATAACCTCTTTTTTTTTTTCATGACTAGCAATGAACGAACGGATGAGCGACGATTTGACTCCGCGAAAGAACAGGATCACTCTCCGATGCATCACAGTTTCAACATTGTCTCTGCCACAATATAATTGCAAATTATACATTCTGTTCCCAGCCCATTTTCTGCCAGCGTGAATGCAAGTTCGCCGGAACAATTTAAACATGTGCCGGTGACTCAGAGGAATTCTCCAGAGATGGTGGAAGAATAATTACCACTTCTATTCCAGGGTGAACAGCAAAGCGGTCGCTCAGGGATTCTCAAGTGGCTCACCAGTGCTGAGAGCCAACATGCTCGAGCTTTAAACGCGATAAGGCAGCAATTGATTTGCATGATCCACTTATGATGTTCAAACTGCCTGCATTCTGAAACTCAAGTCACTCTGGAAGAGGAATGAGGGAATATTCCTCCTCTCCAGCAAAATTAGTCAACTGTGTTTCTCTTGCTTGTTTTTTTTTTCCCCAGGAAATTCACTTATTTATTCTCCGCATTGTAATTGTCACATCGTCTGTAAATACAAGGCCAGCATCTCGCACATGCTGTCTACAGGTGAGGTGCTGATTGATGTTGTGCATCAATATCTGCTCACAGTTCTCCCGCTCGTCTCTTTTCAGCCTCAGCTCAGAGTTGCATGTCTGGCAAAGGGAACAACGTGCATCAGCTCCAGTTTAATGACTCCTTGGGTTCGGACCGCACTCGTTAGTGAAGAAAATAATTTAATGGGTTTTTTTTGTCGTTGACAGTGCACTGAACAAGCTTATTGCACTACGGAGCAGCATGAGAGCTTGAGGGGCGTAAGCTTCAATCGGGGCCCGTTCTTGTAGCCTTTCATGTTTACTTTGTGACCCCTGAATAGCAGCTTTGGCAGAGAAGGAGCACTGGCTGATGCTTCAGCGATAAGCTACATCCCGACACAATGGACTGAAAGATTCAATAAAGATCTGAGCATTAGCTCCAAGTTTCAGTCGAACCTCTGTGTTAAAACGAGAATCAAGATGTTCAGACGCAGGATGTTTTATTTCATTGTAACAAATTTCTTCAAGGCGCAGTTTGTAATTTATTAATGGCAATAAGTCCAGTTGAAAACGTGATTCTTTTGTCAACCGACAGAAATCATAACCGTCAGAAATGAATAGGATCAAATGTGAAAGTAATGGATTATGTTACAGTTTTGTCTGAAAGATAAAGCTCAGAATCTGGACCGAAAGTTTTAGCACTAAACTTCAGCTGATGGTGATAAATTCACACCTTTTAAATAGCTTGAAAATTTAATCGTGCAAAAAAGCGCACAGAAGGGGGTCTGATTACAAGTGTTAACGTGTTTTATTCTTTTGAAACACATCTTGGTCGAGTGTCCAATCAGTTCTCGGACGGTCACACTTCCACAGGCAATAAAACGGATCGAACCATTCTGAGACAGACTGGAAGTGATATAACGATTATGAAGCTACATAACTGCCACTGATGCTTTCATTTGATTTTTGTATATTTTTATGTATTTCGATCAGGAGACAAACCGAAAGGAACAGCTTTCTGCTTTTTCGAAGGAACAGGAGGTCCAGACACGACTCCTCCTACACTTCTGCTCATGTGTAAAGGCTTTTGTGTAAAGCAACAATTGCTCACTTCAGTGGGTTCAACGAAGTCGTCAAATGAGTGAAACTCATAATCTTTAGCTAGTTATATAAGCCTCTGTTATTTCCAGGGCAAAGCCCATATGGTACCGTTTCCCAAGCATGCTTGAAAAATAAGAAACGATAAAGGCACCAAACACTGTGCAGGGTACGTTAAAGTAATCCGGGCGCCACCATCACCACCATGTTCCTGCAGCATATAGAGGTGAGAGGGTCTCTGCAAGTGGGAAAAACCATTTCTGATCAGAGACGATGCAGATAAACGGAGGAGTTCTGCATTTGGTCCCATCCAGCATGCGCACGTTAAGCAAGTAACCTGCTCAGTATGAGCAGTGCACGCTGATATCGTGCACGTGAGAGTGAGAATAAACAGCTCTGACAAATAATCCAATTTGCATTCATGCAAAAAGTCTTACGAGATGGTTTGATTGATAGGTTTCAGGGGTCGCGACCTTTCACCGCGTCATGCTGTCAATCCCCCACGCTGGCATCACCGAGAAGACACGTCGCTGCTCCGTGTGCCTGGCGCGACCTTCTTCACGGAACGGAGGTGCGCAAAGTGAAGGGCAAGAAATTGTTGTACCATTAACAGCAACCGGCCTCTATGGGCCACCAAATCAATGCAGGAATATGCTTTTATGATAGAGCCCCGGGTGATTTACTGTTCCCATAAATGTGCTTTCAGTGATATTGCCGAGCTCAAAGGAATTTGAGCGCGGCGTGCGTTCGAAATGAATTGTCTATCGAGGGGGGGGAGGAAAAAAAATCACTTAACCCGGTGAGGGTTGGACTGCGATAAAGATCGGGCTGCTGTCTGCAGGTGATGAGAGGCATCTATCAGAGCGTTCATACGTTCACCCCCCTTCCTGCTCGCTGATAGGTGGAGCAGGCAGATTGGTGGTACTTTTTAAAAAATCAGAACATCCAAATTATGAGCACAAATCTGCAGCAGTGCTTTTAGAGGAATCAATTAGTGGCTTTGTCATCAATTGATTATAATTAATCAAATTATTTCACTTAACAGTCTTTTGCTGGCTAAAAGCAACATTTCTGAGTTCGAACAGATTTCTTGCGATGGCAACAGGAATACACAACTGTGTTTGTTTATTTGTTTTGATAAACTGCTAATGTTAAGAAGATTTTTTGAAATGGAAAAAGTACTTCGGAATTGTTTATCCAAGCTTTCATTCCACATTTATTTAAAACTGAGACTTTTCCGCCAGTTGGTCCGAGCAATCTGGTCTCATCCATTACTTCCATGAGAAATTTAGCAACACCACATAATAACTATCATCTAAATTTCAAATTCCAAACCGAACATCGCCATTCCAAGCAGAACATGTTCACATTACTACAATATTTTGAGTTATGAGGGTTTTAGTTTTTCTCATAAAAGCAACAGAAACAGAAAGTAGATGTGATATAAAAAGAATAGAGGCTGTAACAGCTAATGATGTATGCCATTAAATATAAGAACACAGACGAACTATTAGCACCTTTTGCCACTAAACTTTATTGTCTAATCCGCCAACTCCCCCTCGGCTCTGTGATTCCAGGAGTTTATGAAGTGTGTTGCTGTCGGACCCCCGTCGTACTCGTGGCAATCGGCCATCAAAGAGCCGCTCTCGGCTCGCCGCCCCTCCCGTCGCCGGCTCAGAGATTATCGGCCACATGCGGGGGGGGGGGGGGGGGGGGGCCCCCCCACCGGAACATCAACCGTGCACCCGGAGGAAAATGAAGGCTGGGTGCAATCTGATGCCGCGCGCTGATAGCATACCTCCAGGTTTACATAACCGTTTCGCATATATCATCAGTCTGCCATATTCAAAGCCCGTCCGGCTCGCCTGGTCCACGGCTTTGCTCTCTAATTCCCCCTCCCTCCACGTCTCGGCGTGTTTCCAGCCCCCTTTGCAGGACCTGGACTCAGGAGTGAGATCTGAGCCATCGGGAGCCGGCAGTTTCTCCCCCCAATGAGAACATGACTAAGAATAATAGCGCCCGGTGATGCGCTGCGGCTGTCTGCGCTGTTGTGCACAACAACATTGATTAGATTACTTCCCTGACTAATGGCCACTTCCCCTCCCTCAGAGGGGGAAGTGAATCTCTATCTGATGGCCAGTCTTCCATTCAGCCCCGGCTCCATCCACCACTTCTTTATCTCCGGTGCATCCGTCTTTCGCTGTCGCGCACAAAAAAAGGAGGAATCATTAAAACTTTATGTGATATCCTCATTTTTTGGTCACAAATTCCGCTAAACGGCAGGCGCGTCCACGTCGCCGCACCCAACAAGCGTGCAGGAGAATGATTCAGCGCCGGCACTGTCGATGTGGAGGACGGCCTACCAAACACGGAGCTGTTTGCCCTTTTCATTAGAGTTTTAAATGCTCACATGAGATCGGCATCCCACCGCCGAGGCTGAAGAGTTTCAATCTCCCCGCACTCTAGCCTTTTATTTTTCTTCTTTGCTGCACCGTAACCCTGACTTTATCCCCACCAGGCGCCTCCCAACGCTTCGAGTTAGCAACTCAATCGGGATTCCTTCCCTCTCCCCGTAACTACTGAATTCTAACATCAGGTATAAACAAACCTTGGAAAAAAATTCTTTAAAAAGGGGGAAAAAAATTGAAAAGACGGCAAAAATTTTAAAAGATTGAAGACAAAAATGAATGTTTTGCAATGCATAAATACCAACATGACTTCAAAATGCTTCTATGAAACCGATTCAGTCAAGCAAAGAATACAGGGGACCATGAATGGCACTGTTACCTTTCAAATTGAGACAAACATTACGACTTCTCTAATTTCAACCAGATACTTGGTTTCTAAGGAAACAAAGTTGGACACTTACAAGCATTCAATGTTTTGTTTGGACCAAATTCATGGCGGCCCAATCACGCAACACCCCTGTTTACATCACCATGCAAATATGTCCCATCTCCGCAAGAAAGTAAACATACAATGTCACAAAGTTCTCCGTGAGCAGCTTTTTCTGCACCAAAGTGTTGGACAGAATTCCAGTCGGACCCATAAAAAAACCAAGAAAATGCAAGTTTAGCTGAGAATTTACGATGCAGGAAAAAGCTGTGGTGTTCTGGCGCCGCTCGCCCTCCGATCTGTGCACGTTGTTGACCGTCTGGAAAAGCTTTCGTGCAGCGTTCTGTCTGAGTCAACAACATTTGGTAATTACAAGGGGATATGAATCCTAATTGTTACACACATAAAGCGCACACAGTCAGGACATTTAGCCCTTGAGGCAGGAATTTGTTTTCCCACTGGCAGCCTTCTTCCTCCTTGTCTATTTTCTGCTGTAATCCCAGAGGTTGTTCCAATTGACAAATAAGCGTTACAGTGTTTACACGCCGAAAACTTCGTCCAGACACACATGGAGCCTCTCCGCGCAACAGATGGATGCCTCTCCGCTGCAGAGCGACGCCGTTTTAATCAGAAAAAACGAGTTGACACACTTGGGCAGCGAGGCGTAGTGGCAGGCGGGACGCCCTGCAGGATCTATGAGCCATCGATCAAATCTGGGAATCAGGTATCGTCAGCCGGCCCCGGGAAGGTGTAAAGGTTCGGGATCGAGGTTTGGAAGCGCTCGCAATCATCGCTTATCGCGGTTTTAATTCACTCCGTTATGAATGAGTCGCTTGTTTGATGGGAGACATCTGTCTCAGTTCCAATGTATTATCACCAGCAGCCTGTTGGTGGAGTGGACACACTGTGCTGGTTTGGCAGAGGAAACACGCGGGAGAGCGTCCCACCAAAATGAATCCATATACTGTATGCGAGTCTATCTGACCACCATCTGCCATAGCCCAGAATAGCTGACGCTGTGTGTGTGTGTGTGTGTGTTTGTGTGTATTTCTGTGTAAATGTTTGGTGTCTCCATCTGATGTTGACTCAGATAATCAATAACGGTGATGCTGTACTCAGATGACATATAGTCCCGGCGTCCCTATCTCCTCGCCCTAATCTGATTAACACTGAATACCGGCTATGTACACACTGGCCTCCTGGCCAGGATTTGAAGGATCGGAGGTGCTGCCAGCCTCTCCACAGAAGGAGAGCAAGAACGCTGTCGGATATATTGCCAGTCGACTCGAGGTCTTTGTCAAAATAACACCCGATTCCGTTGATAAGAAAAGCAATTACAGCACCTTAAGTGTTCACTTTGTGTACGGTGGAAGTCAAACAAAACGTGCGTGGACGAGATTACAAGTATCCAGGACGCGCGATGTCTCGGAGGAATTTCATCTTAAATCGTGAAACGCAAAAACGAGAAAAGGGAGAGATTATATTGAGTGCGGCAGACAGCTGAATGCAAACATCAGCGGCTATCCTGAAAGCCATTTCTTGCATGATTTCTATCAGCGAGAGTCAATTCTGCACAGGGCGGTGGCACCGGCACGTGGCGGCGTCACCTCCAAACCGGGTGAGAGAAAACAGCCCTCTCCGTTCGGAATCGCTCCGTGTTTCCATCCCTGCCTCCTCATCCATGTAATACCATTCTCTCATAATCAGTTGAGGATTTAATTTCACAGAAAGGATTCAAAACAAATGGCTCCAGCAGCCGTTTGCCATTCACCGTATTCATCCATCGCCTCCCTTATTGAAAATCATTCCGCGAGGCCTCCCTGTTCTCCATAAATCCATTTAATTTACTGAAATGGTTCCTCAA
>JAUESE010000002.1:10510918-10532820 GCA_032274725.1 Malacoctenus triangulatus
AGCTGTAACAGACTGAAAACGACCGTCGCTCCAAACTGCTTTCTTATCGATCGCTTGGAGTTTTATCGCCTCTTTTAAAGAAAATGTTGTCAAAAAGCAAACGAAGCGTCTCCTAATTAATAAAGCAGGATTTCCAGCTGTGTTTCACCGTCCGTTGGAACCAGTTCACTACTTTCAATGAATGAACGTGAGGGAATCTGTGAATCCACGCTTTATTTTTGAATAGAAATCACATTAACCCACTAAAGTAGAAAACACCGGCACGCCAGACGACGGCTGCATGTGCGTCTGTGTTGATTCTTTCCATCGTTTGGATGCAAACATTTTTTCCAAACCCAATAAAAAAAAAAACGACTCGTGTCAATAAGCGCCAGCGGGACAATAGCAGCTACAGTCTGGCATCTCCCGCACTATTGTTCCGCCGCACTAATCCGGCCTCGGTCTGAGGCTGCAGATTCATTCCACTTTCGCTCTAATTAGCATATTTGATTATGCAAAAGAATTCTCTTGACTTTGCCCGGGCTTTCTGAGAGCCTCCATTAATTTACGCCAATAAAGAAAACCTCCGATCACAATTAAATGATAAATGGTTGAGAGCTGCATATGGAAATCACAGTCGGTCTTGTTTAGACGCAGCTCGCTTCTCGTCACCCCCCCCCCCCTCCTGAATTAGCATGAAAGGTCACATCCACACCTCGGGTTGAGGATTTGGCGCGCCACGCCGCGCGGTGATTGCTGCTTTCCATAAATCATGTAGTCCTTCAAAAACAGTGTTGAGACAAAACACTATTCTCCTTAAAAATGGATTTCTCTGTAAACAAACTCCCCCCCTCCCTCCCCCCCTCGCAAATTTTGTGGATCTGCTCCACGAAGATTTGTTTGTTTCTCGGTGTGTCGCGGGCTGACACGCTAATGCTAATTAGCCCCTTTTTAAAAAATGCTAAAAACTCCTCTGTGCGGTTTTGTGAGACAGTTACGCTCCCGCTCTCACGCTTCGTCGGGTGTGAGTTGAATGAATCCATTAAAGTTTTTAGGGGTTTATTTTTTTTTTTTTCCCGATTAGTTAAAGTAGATAAAAAAAAATAAAAACACATAATGAAATCAATCTTTTGAGGATCCTCCCTCGCTCTGTCGAGGTCGTTGATGTGTGTTGCCGTTCAATGGAAGGTTAATGGCGTCTGGTGAACCTGAGGCAGATTAGAGGGGAAGATGCGTCTCCACTCAGACGTTCATAGAAATCAATTAAAGAGATAATTTTCCTGAACTCGAGTGAAAAGTGCCTCGTGTTCTCCGTGCGAGTGAGCAACACGACGAAAACACGCCCAAAAGTTTTGACGGCTAACTTTGAGACACGGTTCGTGATAAATAACGACAATCTGAAAGTAGATTTAAATGCAGAGTCCTGTGGAAACCGACTCTACCGTTTAATTTTGTGTTTTCTTTAATCAGATGTGTTTTTGATGCCGGTGCTTTTAAAACAGAAAGATGCGCTTAACAACCGCTGCTTCAGTTTCAACATGATTCTGGGATTATCAATGACAACTGTTCACCTTGGCTCGCGCCCAGTGATCCCCACTTGGTTAGAATTTGGTTGGAATTCAAAAAGCAGCTCTCGATGGTTTTTTTATGCACAACTGGAGCCAAACTTCACAGTCTTCTCTCATCAAAACTCTTCTCCAGGTCATGTCCAGGAAGCCGTTTGAAGATGTTTTCACAAGTTAGTTTCTTTTCTCCATTCATTTATAATAGTACTTTGAATAATGTAGTGATAATTTAGAAAATTCTGGTCATTGTGGATACCAGTTCAATACGAGACACTTTAAAAAAACAAATCTGCAGCAAAAACCTAAAAAATAGATTTTTTTTTCTTTCATAAATGTAGATTTTTTTTTCTTACCCTGAAGCTCATTTGTTTGCATGCAGTTCAGTGAGGGGTTGCAGTAATCCCCCAGTAGGCCACAGACTCTGATCTTCCATTACACATTGTATTGAACAGCCTGCTGGGAGGAAATACAGTTGCTTGTTCTCCCCTCCCTCGACGGGCTTTTGTGCTTTAAACGTGTCTTTGTGGTTTATTGGAAAAGAGCACAATGCAGAACTATCTCACGCCGTGTTAGAAATGTTCTCCATTGTTTCATTAATCAGCAGCCTGTAATCTGTGTTTGTTATTCAGGGGTGGCGAGTTACAAATGAGAGGGCAGCTGCAGGCAATAGCAAAAGAAAAACAAGATGCAACGATAGGAGCCCACAGGTGAAACAAAAAGCAGACAAATGCTCCCTAAGTGAGATTTAAAGGTACAGCCGGAGGAAAGCTGAAAGAAAATGAGGAAAAAAGTGCCGCTTCATCCTATTAGTCTTTCAAAGTACAATGCTATTTGTTAATAATTGGAGGCTCTTTTTTTTGCATGTAGCTCGCAGCAATCGCTGCAGTCATAACAGTAGTTCTTTAAGGATGCTTCCTCTTTAACTACAGCACTTGCATGGCAGAGGTCCACCCGACCATCTTCTACTTTACCCAGGCCAGGGGTTGCCGGGGGTGACGCTTATCCCAGCTGCCATTAGGCAAAGGGCAGGACACACGCTGGACAGGTCACCAGTCCGTCACAGGGCTAACACACAGTGACAATCACCTCCAGGCAACGTAAGGACACACACACACACACACACCTCATGTGCGTGTCTTCGTGTTATGGGAGGCTGCTCGGGTGCCTGAGGGAAATCAACGCAGGCACAAGGAGAACACGCAAACACCACGGCTTTCGTGACACTCTCGCACCTGCACGCCTCAACTCCACAAAGTATTTAAGGGTTTCGTCTGTTAGATAATCGTACTCGATCCTGAGTACTTTCCGTTTGAGCTGAGTCACGCTGAACAGGTGACGTCCCCACCTGGAATCGAACCCTGGTCTCTTCTCTGTGAGGCACGAGCGCTCGACACTCGTCCAACATGCCTCCTCCGTTTGTCGTGTTTTGCTCCAACATCTTGGAATTAGAAACACTCTTAATCAGTTCATAGAATGCTCTCAAAATGTCATTAAATTGGGTCTCTAACGAATGAACCGCCTCTAAAAAATTCAGGTTAGGCGACGGGGGAGCGACAATTTAGCGACAACAGTCTTTTGAATGCAAAAAAAAAATTCCCAGAGACTGTGGAAAAACAACCATTATCGTCGAATTGACATCTGTTAAAAGGAATAACTTGAACCTATATGTCAAGATTGGAGACACTGTAATTGCAGCGGGACTGGCGGAGGCACAGCGGAATAAAGCCGCGCCGCGTGCTCGGCGTTTCGACGTGACGTGGAGCAAGCGGAACAAGGTTGAAGTCTCGGCGCGGCCCCCCGTTAATAGGAGGCGCAGAGACTAAATGGGGGAAGGTGACTGCGAGAGAGCACTCGGTGAGTATTTCAAAAACGATGAGAGTGCATCACGAGTGCAGAACTAAAGGCTGTTATGTAAAACAAGCTCATTTGGGCATGAGAGAGAAAAAAAAACTGAAACATCCTGTGCATCCAGAAAATGCCCCTCCTCACCTCCCCCCACTACCCCCACCCCCAGCCGCGCAGTGCTCTCTGGCTTCCACCCAGACTAAAGAGGGAGTTTGTGTTTAAAATCTGTGAATAAAGTTACTGAGCCAGTTGTGGGCGGAGGAGAATGACATTATTTTGGCTTGTGCCTCGTGCCATGAAAATACACTCAATTGCTGCTCTGAATGCACTTTAGTTGGCGGCGTGATTTCTGAATTAAACGAATCAGGACCGTAAAGAATGAAAACAGCTTCGGCTTGTATTTAGGTTTTTAACTGCAGGTTTTGACTTCCCCCGGAATATGCGACCATAAAAAACAACATTATGCGCAGTTTTATGAGGAGTAAATATGGTTCTCGTCACTCCAAGTCGGTCGTTCCACAACCGGTTTTCTCTGGAGACAAGAAAATAAAAATTGTCTCTCAGAAAGCCTGCAGACCACCTCTCTGATGTGTGATTGCTCAAAGATCACGGTAAAGCCAAAGTCTGGCCCAAACACACAAACAAACCAAAGCAGGGGCTTTCAAAATAAAAGCAAAGGGGGGGGGGGGATTTTTCCAAACCTGTTTTTGATTCTCGAAAGTCTGTTGTTGTGTTTTTCTTTGAAATGTGCAAATCTACTTTCAGCAGCCTCACGCTGGGCCAAGCCTCAGGTTCCACTTGTAACCTTTGGCACCCCCCAAGGGGGTCTCAGCACCCCCAGGTTGGTAACCACTGTTTCGAGGTAGATGCCGACACAATCTGAGGCTTTCGTGCGAAACCCTTAAACTTTGGGGTGAGACTCTCTGACTCCACTTCTTCTCCATCTCCCTCACTACGTCTGCGAGTCACCGTCTTAACATTCACAAATTCTGGCATCGCCACATCTGACCTTTTGCTCCGCCAGCCTGAGCTCCCTCCAGGCAGTCGAGCTCATCACCACTATTACCTCCAGGAGATTGAACCCCTTACTTTCCACCTTCCACTTACAGGCTTCATTTCACCGCCACTGGAGTCTGGAATGTGAGGGTTACTCCTCGGCCGGCGTCCCGTCCTCATGAACCTGTAGCTGCGATTTTTTTTTTTTTAATCTTCATTCCTGTGGCGCAGTCTTTCTCCGCTTGGTTTGTGCTTTTCTTCATCTTGCATTCTGACCTCCGGTCCGTCCAGCCCTTCGGGTTCACCGGGAAGTATTTCTCACCTGAGAATGTCTGAACACTTTTCTGCCGCTTTATTTTGTGCTCTAAATGGCGATACACCGAGACAGGGTGCTTCCGAGTTGCTATAAAAACAAAACACTCGACCACCATAAGGAAATCATGTTGTTTTTCTTTTATATAACTCACTTTTACACTGTATTGTGCAGATCTGTGGGTGTGCATATGAATGCACTCGGAGAAACACACTCCAATTACCATTTATCCAGCAAAAATTTCTATTTGGGAGCTGATGACTCCTCCTGAGGGGAGGAAAGGGAGTGTGCAGTATTGATAATGCTCAGCAGCCTACAGATATTGGAAAACAAGAGCCGGCTCGTCGAAGAAAACGACCGGAGGGAGGACAGATCTCAGCTTCGCATTCGCCATAATGCGCGATTCCAGCGCCGAGTCTGACACCGAGTAAAACTTTAACACCCCTCTTTTGGGAAAACAGTACGTCTGGAAACGTGACGGTTCATTGTCGAACGTCGGGAGCAGAGCCGTTCCCGTTTTTCAAAAGGTTCCGTGGGCTGAACGGAATCTGCATTTGGATGGTGGTTTGAAACTCGAGGCGATCCGAGAGAGGATCCCATCGCGTTGTTCTCTGCTGCAGGCTCAGTTTTTGCAGAGTGGAGTGAGACAACACAACAACTTTGCTGTCCCCCCCAAAAAAAACTTCAGCAGCCATGAAAACGATGCTCTCAGTGCGGAGGACCATGTGTGGTAAGAATACTGGTCACAGATTCCTGTTCGAAATAAAAAGGTACACATATTTCTATAAATACATCAAATTGCTGTCATTTCTGAGCAGGTTGGAATCAGTTAACCAGAGAAACAACCAATATATATGCAAACGAATGAACCTATCGATTGAAATAATTGAAAACCTGAACTCGAGCGAAATACAATGTGGCTCCAACATTGTCATTCCATGTCATGTGAAAGGATCTGGCTGGAAGAGGTTTAATATTATAGGTTGCTCACATGCCGGTGAAATGATACATCTTGCGAGGCATTGAGAAACGGAGGCGAAAAGTGATACTTGATTCCAGATACGTACATATAAAAACATCGAGTGGGAAAAGCTTTGAAGTAGAGGGGGGCGGGCTCAATGTTCGATCGGGCGAATAATAGCAAATGGCCCTGATGGGTGTCACGGCGCTCAACCAGTTCGAGCGGCGACACAAAGCCGGCGCCGCCGTTGGTGCGGACGGGCCAGCTGCATATGCATCACTAAGTGAAGGGGGAGGGGCAAGAAAAGGCTGGCGCGATATTTCTATTGGACGCGGAGAAAGAAAACGGCCTGAAGTGCAGGATGAGTCATCTGGCATTTGACACCATCTGGAGGAAGCATGATGTGGAAATACTCTGATAATAATACATTTCCTTTATCAGGGTTTTATTCTGAGAAATGTGGATAAAAATTCTGATATTGTTGGAACACATTTGGTAACAAGGTGCTTTGTGAGCAATGAAATGCACATTTTTTGCTGGGGTTTGGCTCAAGAGGTCCACATACATTTTTCTATTGTTACAGGGGGCTTTAAAGCGTACTCTGAGGAATAGGAAGGGACCACTGCGAAGCAGGCGCCACGGTGCTATTTTTCCACGAGACAAACACTCCCATTCAGAGCAGTAAGCAGCTTAGGTTGCCTCCTCTGTCCCCGAATTGCACGTCTGCGAAATCCGGGAGGAAAGTGGAGCGCCGGGCCCGACATGGAGAATATGGGACCTTCGGAACGGCAGCACGGTGCGACAAACGCTGGTTCCCCCTGATGCGAGGTGACAGTGCAACCACTTAGCCGCTGGGATGCCCACACGGATCTGGGTTACACGGCCTGATGTCTCCCACTTTATCCTCGGTGGGTTCATTCATCATTCTTTTAATATCTGAATTAGACGGATGCATGCATTCCTCCCCTCCCCTCATGGGTTTCTGACACGCGGAGGGACACATTGCTGCTCCAGTTATTGGAAAACGTTGGGCGTTAATAAAGCCGATGAGCAAAAAGACGTTTGGCCTCAAACCACTGGCTGAGCCAAACGCCATTACCCGTTTTGTGTGCGGACCGTGAGCGAGGCTCGACTTCCACTGATGCATTCTGGGAGGCCCGAGAGTGAAATCAAAACCGGATGATGTTTCAAAAGGACGGGCCGTCGCGAAGAGTTTAAAGCCGATGTTTTAATGCTGTGAAGGAACAATAAAGCCGAGAGAGGAGGCAGACGGAGCCGGGTGCAGGCGGGCCGCTTCAGAATGAAAGGAAATGATGCTGAGGGGGAGAAGAAAGACCATGTGATAAAAAATGAGAAGGGGGGGAAGGGGGAGAGGTGGGGGAGGGGGGGACTGAAGCAGTAGGCGATCCTGACAAGCAAGAATCCTGGCTGATCACAAGACTTGCACTCAGATCAGATGCTGATGTCAGCGCATGTGAAGCAGCTGCAGACCCCACCGTGGGAATACATTTCTCCCGAACCAAGACAGGAAGACAGGGAAAAACAAAAGGGAGGCAGAAGCTGTGAGAAAGGGAGACGAGGGGGGAGGGGGGGAGAGAGGACAGAGCTTATGTTCTTTGCTTGTTGGCTCCTGAATCCACAGTGGTGGTGGTGGTGGTGGGGTGTGGGGGGGCTTGATGAATCCCTCAGATACTAAAGATGAGCAAAAACGAGCAGGAAAAAGTGAAGCCAGCTCGCGAGTAACTTTCATATTCTACAACTGGAGCGGATCTAAAGCTCTCAGGATGCTTCATCGGCTATATTAAGTTTCCTGACAGCGTTTTTGTTCATAAGTTAGATGAGCACTGCAATACTGTATGATATAACGCAGCAGCACTCATTGAGTTTACGAGCTCGGACCCAAGCGTAGTTTAAAACGTACCTTATTTCACTCTCGCTCATCTTCTATCCCGCCAATCCATTTCGGGGCCCTGGAAGCAGCTGGAGCCAATCCTAGCTCACAGCAGGGGGGGGGGGGGGGGGGGGGGCAACCCGGACCGGGGGGGCCCCCCGCCCCCCCCCCCCCCCCCACCCCCCCCCGCCGCGCCATCCCGGACAGGTCGCCAGTCCATCACAGCACTGGACAGAGAAATATTCTACAATTAGTTTCACAGTTTGCTCTTAGATTCACATTATTTTTACATGTTTATTCTCTTTACCTTTGTAGTATAAATTAACAAAATCTGAGTTTAGATGCACGAGATTAGATTTTATTTTTCTTTAGTCTTTTTAGAGTCAATTCAATCAAACGTTGCCTTCAATGAGGGAATGAAAAGAGGGAAGGAGGCAGGCTAAACTTTCCGCCTGGCTGCTGATCGGGCAAATGCACACAATCTGGCAACCTGGTCATAGTTAGGTATTCACATGGAGCTGATTAGACTAATTGCAAGCAGACCATACCAATTAATCAAGGCTCAGGAAGTAAAGCTAGAGAAAAGAGTTGGACCAGGAACAAAAATAAAAGCATGAAACAGGAAATAGGCATAAAAACACAAAGTGACAAGACAAAACAAAAAAAACACACACCTGACAATCACACAACAAATGCACAATTATTTAATGTTTGTGTTCAGCAGGTATCAGAGCTGTTTGTTGTTGATAAGTAAGAAAGATTAGAGATACAGTGTGAGTCAAAAATAAAACATTAAAGAGATACACTTGATTGATTTACTGCAATGCTCAGCTGGATGCTGCATTAATAATGCAAGATTCGCCAGTGTTGTAGTTTCTCACGAGATAGTTACTCCCATGAAAAAGTAATCCAGTCCCGTGTTGTCCAGATCATCCCTGCAAGTACAATAACCCAACAACCCACATTTACATTCGGGTCACCCTCATGACCGTCCTTCCAAAGGAGAAGAGACAAACGAATAATCCGGCTTTTTATGTGCTCAACAAGACTTCAGTGGCGGGCTGACGGCCCCTCTGGGGTGTCCCCCCCCAAAATCATTAAACTGGATATTTGAACAGCTGAATCAAATGCAAATACTGTGAACTACTGCCGAGAGCTTGTCAAAAAGTGTTTATTCGCCTCATAGTTATGGAGAAAGCAGGAAGTGGGGGACCCAATTCTACGCTCCTTTGGCAGAAAATTACCCCATTACGGTGTACAGGCCGGCTTTACTGTAACCCAAATAAGGTAACGGCTCGATTAAAGCGTTTATATGGTTCACAGGAAGCCCAACTGGCGAAACGCTGGCATTGGTTGCCTTGTAATAAGGGGGGCCTCTCAGATGTCTGGTCCACCACAGTGCTTTCTTCAATACGAGTGAGAGAGAGTGATAGATATACAAAAAAAATGGAAGGGCATAATAACAATAAATGTATTCATTCAACAATTGTGCACCTGTTGCAGAGACTCTCTGGAGCTTTTAGTTTCAGAATAAAAGCCTCATACTGGAACTTCAAAGTCATTTAAAGCCTGTGGATCATTTGCTAGCAATGTCTCTTATTGTGAAAATATGAGTTTCAACAAACATGCAAATGACTGTTCTGTTTCTCTTCTGTTTGACCCAGTCGGTCATTTGATTCTTTGGTTCGTTTGAGAGGAAAGTGTCGGCAGTCTGCTGCACTATCGCTTGACTCGAACTCGCGCCTGTCATGTTCGCTTGTTGACGAGCTCGCCATGCTAATTTCCACACAGAGATGTGATTGCATCGCGGGCCCCGCTTGAGATAGCGAGACGGCTTAATATCGGGCGGAAATGCAAAGATAAACCGACGATCGCGTCGAGATTACAGCCCGACGCAGACAGCACCTGGCGTAAATATGATGATTCTAATCGTGGCGTCACACCGCATGTTAAAAATATCCCTGCAGCCCAGCGTCAGCGTGGCTGTGATACTAAACTGGGACCGGAGCGTTATCTGCCTGAGAGAGAGAGAGGGAGGGAGAGGGTGAATCAAGCGCCTGGTGTCGGCCGCGTTCCACCCCTGATCACAATGTTTTTCAGCTAGACATTCGGGGGGGAAACGATAGGGCCTAAGTGTTTCATCACCCCGCGAGTTATGAGTCGAACTGCAGTGAACGCTGGCCTCCACCTGGAAATGTCAAGGACGGAGGCAAAGTCAGAGGGCCGAGCCGCTCCACTGTAAAAGAAGCCATTTGTCACTGTTCTGCATCCTATTACAGGGTCTCTAATTTGCAGCCCAAGCACAGCACAAGCTTCTACACCCACCCACCCCTCCACCCCACCCCAAAATGAAAAGGATCTTCTATCAGCTAATACAGCCCAGATAACACTTCCTCAGGACTCTTTTGCATTTTGGAAACATCCTCAGGACACAAAGTGGAAAACGCTGTTGTGCTTCGGATTTGAATCGATGGTTTGTTCACAGCCGAGCAACTTTGCTCTGTTTGTCTCGTCTCTCACCTGCGAGGGGAAAAAGTTTTATCCCGGAAGTCTCAGACAAAGCCTGTTTCTTTGTACATATATCGGTCGAAAATCCGACAAATGGGACGGCCAATTTGACAAATTGGAAAAATGCATCCCTCCCTCTCCCGTCCGCCTTTGGTTGCTAAAGTGGTTTCAGGTTGTAGCAGTGTTACTTATGAGACAATATAGTCGTCTGTATTCACCGCGTCTTGATCAATGCTTGATGATAGAGCTATTTTCTCTCTCCCGGCATTAGCCGTGCCATTACAGCTTCTCTGATGCAGCACTTTCGGAATAAGTGGACAATTTTGCTGACTTTCCTTTTGCAGGTCGATGATAAATTGGATTCTAAGTAAACAGTGATGAAGCACCTTAAGCAGTCGGTATTGGCAGTCATAAGCCCGGCTCCATATACCCAGCGATTCCTAATCATCAGTGACAAATTTACTTAGGAGCACCTTCCGGGCACCTCTGACTGAGGCATTGTGTGCACCAGAGATGAAACCCTTCTCCCCGCGGTTGATCCCTCAGCTGGCGTGACCTTCCCGAACTTCCTTGCCTCCCTGTTGCCATCTTTGGACCGTGTTTTAGCAGTAATCCACTCATCTGACAGTATCTCCGAGCCCCTTTCATAATAATCTTTAATAAGGACGACCTTTGATGCCACAGACAGCTTCACTGGGCTCTCTGATTTCTCCTCAGCATGCCGACAGGCTAGTAATCCTCCTATCTTATCTCGGCTCCCACTGATATCAAGGCTTAGTTTTTTTTTTTTTTGTACGGCTGTGCCTGCTCCTAGTAATGAACTTGGCATTTCTTACTTCCACACACCGACAGGCAAAGTTAAGAACGATTGTCGGACTATTAAGAGGGGAATTTCTGGTTTAACGGCACGAGACAGCGTCGCTCAGCGGTTCACATCAAACGGGTGAACCCTCTTCTTCAGGAGACGGACCGGGATCCGAGGCGACGCCGGCGCGAGGCCGTTGTACTCGCAAGTGTACCCGCGGATATTGCGGCGTTCAGAGCGTTCACCGTGTCGCTTTTCCAAGAAGAATACCGGCCCATTTCAGCAGAATGCTTCCTGTTGGGTAATAAAATTGAACATGTGCGAGAGTTATGCGCCCCTGAATCTCCCCGTCAGAGCGGCGCGTGTCAGCCCGGTGCCACAGTGCTGAGCACTGGAAACCACCTAAGCCGGGCTGATAGATGGCTGAGCTGCAGGCGCCCGGGACTGCCAAGCGTCAGCGCCTCGGCTCATTCCAGCCTCCTGCCTGCAGCCCTGGGATACACCGGAGAGGAGAGCTATTGGGGCCCTATCAGTATTCTCGGAGATTAGAATGTCATTACAAGCTTGTACCATTGAAACTTGGAGAACACACGCACCCGCTTCTACAGGGCGAACACTCAATTAGAATGTATGCCGCCACATTTACCCAGCGCTGTGGGGAAAGGCAGACAGGCGATGTATTAATATTCCCATCATGACTGTCACTGTCAGTCACAGTCAAGGGGGTCTCAACACCTAGCGCTCATGCGCCCCCCCCCCTGGCCAGCAATAGTCTCATGAACAGACATTCGTCGTGGTTCATTTAGGAGAGCGTAATCTGGAGGGCACCGCAAGTTCTGCACGTTTGACACCATTGAAATTAAGACAGAAATTGGAAAGCCGGAGCCGAGATAATAGTCAACACTCGGCGAGTGTGACACGGCGGCGGGGCGACAATCACGGGAAGGTGACGACAAGGAAGGGGAGAAGATGAGGGGAAGGGAGAAAAAGGAAAAAGGGAAACAAAAAAAAGCTGGCAAGTCATCTCAAGGCCGTTCCTGGTAATCAGCACCCACAGCTGTTTGCTCCAGAGAAGACACCGAGTGGCACTAACAACCAGCCAGCGCCATATGCGTGAGCTATTAGTGCTCAATGTTTTAATTACTGTACAAATCAGGGCTGTTTCTGGACCGGGATGGAAAACGCCAAGCAGCACACTTCAGCCTCACCTGAAACAGATGGCAGCGTTACATCTAAATCGGGCTGTTTACGTGTTTTCGGTCAAGGGGAATGGAGTTCACGGATTCAGGGCGGTGGCGCAACCTTAAGCCACGAAATAATTGAACTAAAACAATCCCCAGCCTTCCCAAAATAGTCTGCGCTTGGCTCTCTGTCGAGACGTGGCGCGGTGTCGTTTCTTTTGCTCCCTTCCTGCCAATTGAAGCGACGCCAACCTGTAATTCTCCTCTCCCCTCCAGATCCCCACACTGACATCAAGTGAAACAAGTCCATCCCTCCTGCCTCCGGAGGCGAGCTGCCAAATAGTTCCATTAGCATGCCTCTGGAGGAACTGGGCCAGGCAATAACGTTGCTCATTCCCCCTGCAAGTCAGATGGGAAGGCGCGACTGCAACGAGGCACCGCGGAGAGTCACTTTAGCGGCGCGATTCAATTCCAAAAAGGTGTGAACAAATGATACACGCTCACGCGCCGGCCCGTTGCAGAACTTCTACTTCTAACCCAATCTCACGTCGCTTCCAATCTCGAGACAAACTACGAGGAAATACTTTTTTCAAATCATTGAAAACGAGTCAGCTGAGACGTTCCAGTTTTGTGTGGCAGGATGCTGATTGTGTGCTACAATAAAGCAGCAGATAAATCGTGGAGCTTTCCAGCCGATTGCTTGACGATCCTCCTTCCTTTCCCATAAACGTCTCTCCTGCCAATTACCATATGTGTGTATTTTATTGCCACAGTTTGTGACTTAGTTTGCGATGTTTTCAAATCTGAGGCGTAATTTAACACGTTGGCAATCTTCTAATCGTATCCAAAAGCCAGTCAATTTTGTAGAACAATGAACCGTGTTACAAACTCAGAGGACGGATTTATTATTGCTTTTACACAGACCTCCACTCTTCTTTCTTCACCGACGACGCCTGAGCATAAATATTCAGCGGTGGCACCAGAGACACACCGGGGGCACCACGACGAGATGTTCCAGGATAACACCAGTAATTCTTCATCTTCTTCTTCGTTTTTTCAGGGGTTTTTTTTTCATGGTGCGTCGGCGCACGACTGGGCCGCGGCACACGCCAATGAAAGGAATACGCAATTGAAGCACATCCTCTCAACATGCAGCCGGATCGCCCACGCTTCATGTGGAGGAAGCGGCGCGGCGTTGATGGGGCGTCTGGAGAGCTGAGTGTAACATCTCCAACGCTGAAGCAAGTCAGCGGAGCCGAGACGCCCCCCCATCCCACCCCCCTTCAAGTTTCTATCACGCGATGTTTCAATCGCGGCTCACGAGCCATGATCAGCGGCGTGCGAACTGTAGTCACAGGATGGGTACATATTCTTGGAGAGCGTCTGAGCGAAGGAACATATTGTGAATGTTGCTCCAACAGGCTTGATAAGGTTCAAAATATGAGCCCTGCTTTAGTAAGAAAAAAAATAGGGCAAAGCAAATTGCATTCATTCCTGTCCCGCACTGCCCTGCTGAGCCCTTTGATTGCAAATTAAAGTGAACAGTTTTTCACTATTTTTGGTTTCAGGAGTTCAGAATTACTCAATGAAAAAAATGCAAATGAACAGAACAATATAATTGTCTCCTGCAGCGATGGTTCAGGTCAGAAAAGGTGAAAACTGCTGCTGTTTGTTGCTTTTGTTATTTCCCTTGTATATTTTCTGCTTTTTCTTTTAAAGGAACTAGTGAAAATGTACATTCCAATTAAAAGTGATGAAACTTCATAGATTAACAGCTATGATGCTTTAACCGCAGACCAACACGAACCTTCTCAAAATGAGAAGTGCAATTAAATCGTTGTCTGACTTGTATATTCATTTATAAATAACATCGTAACAAAAGTAACTCAACTGAACCATTTATTGAACAAACAGGAGCCTCGGTGGCTCAATAAGCTGTTTGGCATTGGAGATCTGGCAGGTTCTTCATTATGTAACATGGTTAAAAAAGGAATGAAACAGGCGTACCCAACAGCATAAGACTTACTGCCATCACGCGTCGTGGCAACGAAGAAACAATCTGGCAAAACACACATTTCTTCACTTTTTATACCAGGTTTGGATTTTTTTTCTCCTTGTAAGACAAACAGCGAGATAGACAAAGTTGTGTTGACAAAGAATCTGAAGTTTCTCCCCCAAGGAGAGCCTCAGACCCCAAAATAACACATTAGCTGCTCTCTCTCATCTCCACACCTGCGTTTTTACTGGTGGCAAACTGTGTCTGCTGGTGCATGCCTTTGAGCCATTTTCTTCTTCTCTGCATTCATTTAAATGAGAAAGCCATGTTTTGTTTTGTTTTGTTTTGTTTTGTTTTGGGGGCTGTTTTTTTTTTTTTCCAGGAAAAAAATAGGAAGGAACGAAGGTGAGGCACGGAGGTGGTAGCAGGGTCCTTCAGTGGCCCACTGAGAAGCTCATCAAATGCAACACGAAAAGACATTAGGCCGCATGCCTCACTGGCACTTTTGTGCTGATGAGTGGTAACACGGTCATGAGCACAAATCAAAAACCACTCATGTTTTATGTAGCGAAAGCTGCGTGTCAAACCTCGGGAAGAGAAATAAAAGGCGGCGCGTGAATCTATTTGATGCTTGAAAGTTTCGGAGCGCTTTGATTTCATATTTTTGCAAGGACGAGCTTCATTGTGTGGGCTTTTTTTTTCAGCCAAAGTGGACACGAGCCCGCCGGCGAGCCACGGATCTTCCCTTCTGACTGCGGATAATACAGCAGTGAAAGAGAGACGTCGGATATTACCTGAAGAAGCCTCTCGACTCCCCCTGATGACAGAAGGACGGATGAACTCCTCTTCAGTCTCTGACACCTTATTTAAATGTCGAAGTGGGAACATCACTGAACATTAGCTTTAAACTATTTCTCTGCTACGCTCCGCCGCCACATCAATCTGTCACTCAAACATTCACACTGCGAGACAAAGAGAGTCGGTTTCGATCCCCAGAGTGCCGCAATGTGACTGTACAGTTATGTGAAAAATGTATTTAAGAAGTTGTGATGTATGGTGCGTCAGAAGCTATTTGGAATGAATATTTTTATCATAAGAGGGAGCGTTACAAAAAAAGAGAGAGGGGAGATAAAGGAGAAAAGGGAAACATCCTGCTGTGAGTTTGTATAATGGGTCTCCAGTTCACTGTCAGTCAAATGAACCTGGAAGACAGGCTGAGTTGACACTTCAGCTGTGTCCCAGTTCCATACTAATGCAAGTGGGCACATGTATATGTATGAGTGTGTGGCATGTTCACTTTGGGAGAAAATGACCACAGTAAATACATTTCTAAAAAGAGAGAGAGAGAGAGAGAGAGAGAGAGAGAGAGAGACAGTCCTGCTGTCACACAGACTTAGTTTGTAGTGTTGACAGACAGTTTAACTGCAGCAAACAAACAACCACATCAACTGATGCACCAAAATCCCAGAAAACTACAATTTTCAATGCTTCTTTTTGATTTCTGACTCTGGGTGCTGCTAAACTAACATCGTTTTGAGCCCAGTATAAATTCCTTTGGATCTCTGGGTGACTGTATCGAGTGCTGGCTCGTAACTCTTGGGGGCCCCGTCGCCCTTGGCGAAGCGATGGGACGTGAAAAGTGGGGTGTCATTATCCTTTCTTTATTAAAGAAATGAACACGATTGCAGGCAGATTCGTGACACCGGGGAGCAGGAGCGATTGGAGGCCGGAGGACAGGCCCGAGTAAAAAACACTCCAGCTCCATTGGTTTGGAAGCACCGCCGCCACCGTTTGATCCAACAGAATGTGACAGAAAAAAGTAGAAACATTCACAGTAAATCTTGCAGAGGAAAACCGCCGACTCCACGTCGGGGGACGTAATTTCTGCACTGAATCACAACAACGTAATTAAGTTACAGAGAGCCTAACGTCATTACAGCTGTATCTGCTACAAAAGAGGGAAGGTAATTGTTGCGTTCTATAAAGTAAAAACGTGTCTGTTTTTTATCCTCCAAGAAGGTTACGTGGGGCCGTCATAGTCCTGCTTCTTACCTCCAGCCCATGTCACTAAAGTTGGGATGAGAAGTGACTGAATTACCCCTCGACTTGTGAATAATTCAGGCAGGCCGTCGGTAAGGTGGGGGGGGATGTGGGGGGGTTTCTGCTGAGAACAGCAGGTGCCTTTCATCATGATGACACAAGAAACAAGTGAGACACAACGGGGTGTTTGCTCAGCACAAAGACAAATAAAGCACATAAGCATGCATGTAGAGCCTGTGTGCTCGTGTTCGCCCTGCGTGTGTTTATGAGCGTGTGTGTTTGGGAGGTGGGAGACGAAGAAAGGGGGGGGGGGGGGTGGAATCGCATCCGTGGGGAAATTACCTCTGGAATGCGTTATCGAGTGCACTTTACCGATGGATCCAGAAGCATGTCTGAGTGCGGTGCCCAACTGTGGACTTGAAGGGCAAATTGTTGTCGTAGCGCGCAAATTAGTTCGAAGCAACACCAAGCGAAGGGAACTTCGGATTAATCAGCGTTCAGCGAAACAGGAGGAGACTCCTCCGCTGACGACCAACGAAGAACTGTGGGTTTTTATCCGACTTCTCCTTCCACCTACCGATATGAAAGCCGACCGGGATCAGAGTTCGAAACATTAACAGCCTTCTTTAAAATTATCCGGAGGAGAGCGGCGCATTGATGTGGGATCACTTTCGAGCTCCGTGTGTGAATGTGTGCATTCCCTCTCATCTCCAGCTACCGGAGCGAGCCGAGGCCCTTCTCGTGCTAATGAACTAAGCAACAGTAGGGCGCCACAGCGAAACACATGCGGCAGGGGGAGGAGGAAGGGGGGGGAAGCGTTGGCATTCCCCTTTAAGGATCCAGTTTAACTTTTAATCACCCTTGAAATTCCCTTTGATTCGCGTTACAGAGAGGAGAGGGAGAGAGGAGATGAGACAACCTAGGCTTTCAAGCGCCCCGTACTGTATGATGATGCCCGATGTAGATAGCTCCTCTGTCTAATTACCTTAACTCCGGCTGCGGCTCCCCTTTGAAGACGACAGCCTCACAGGCATGATCAGACTGTGACCGTAGGCTAAATCACTCTAACATTCACGGGGCGTGCCCGGGACTTTCGGGTGAAATGCTGCGGGAGATTTTCAGCCGTGATTTGTCATTTCTATGGTAATTTTCGAAAGCTGAACTTTTGGGGAGGGAGGAGGGGGGGGGAACGGTCTCTTTGAAGCTGCATCTGAGAGAAGGGTCGCGTCATCGCCATATAATGGAGAAAGAAAGAAAGAAAGAGAATATAAAAAAAAAAAAGCGCCTCGGAAAAACGCCAAGTGTGATCCGGACGGAGCTGCTGTTGTTTGTTGGAGTCGGAGCTTCCACCGAATCTAATTTCGTACCATCGAGTATCAAACAGATCCTTTTCAATAATGTATTACATTACAAGCCAACACTTGTCATCTTGGTGACAACGAGGAAGTTAAGTCAACCCCGCCTCTATCATCTCCTCTATTTAATGCCCCCGTCTTTCCCTCCCCTCTATTCCCCGTAGAGTTTATCCTATGTCTATATTAATCTCCGCCAAATCAAATCAATGACTCTGCCCTCACATTAGCTCCCCCACCTGTTCCCATGGAAACCTAAAGGCCAGCGAATGCGATGCAGGCCCGGGGAGCGGGGGGGGGAGAGAGAGAAGAGAGAGAGAGAGCGACGAGTGCCGGGACGTAAATGGTGAGAACACGGCTTTGACACCCAGGAGAGGTGGGGCGGGGGGGGGGGCGGGCGACGGAGGTCAGAGCTCCTCATACATCACATGTACAGTCATCTTGAGAGTGTCGCATTAGAGGCAGGAAGGTGAGAAAATACAGTCGGGGCTGCGATATGTCACCGATGTGCAACTGTGCGTCACCGTCGCTCCGTCCTGGCTGCAGCACGCCGCTGGCTCACTCTGCCGGCTTGTTGGGTGCAAAGTCCGTGTTTTGTTGCAGGAGAACAAAGCAGAGCTGAATCGCCGCTTGCTTTTGTGGGAAACACACCGTGTGCAGGCTGTCGCTTCGAGACAGCACATCTGATTCATATCATTCATTTATATAAAATAGAGATCGTTTTACAAAAATTGTGCTTTAGAAAGAGAAAAAAAATCACATAATGACATTAGAAAAACATCTGTTTTACCAAGTATTGTGTTATGAAAGCTCTTTTTGATAGAAAAAAATAAAACCAACAGTACTGGAGGCACTGTATAAAACTGTTAATCAGTATGATTTCCAATTATGAAGTTATGCGCAAGTCAATTACTTAATTGTGTGTTGGCAAAACTGAAAAAAAAAACATACCCGAGGCTCTTTTGCACTCTGTTTCCAACAAACGGAAAAAATGATTCCCATTAAAACTGAAATAACGGTTGCTAATTTTCAACCCTGATACTCAGACACGTTTCTGTTTCAGTAGGATTTGAAGCCACAATACTGGGAAAAAAAACAGGGAAAAGACAACAAAATGTAAAGCTCACAGAGGCTTTTTTTTCCCTGTCATTGCATCATCTGAGCCCAAGAAGAAAAAGAAAAGAGGCAAAGAAGTGCAGGAAAAAGAGAAGTTTTGTTGACAGCTTTTTTCATCAAACGAGCAGAAGACCCAGTTGCAGCTTGTGTGTGTGCCGCTTTGTGATGTTACCTCCGTCTCCAAGCTGTAGGAGCACAAAACATTAAGCCCTTTGAAGAGCAACAATAACACGTCATTTTACTGTGTTGATACAGCGAGTGCAGACTCAGAGGTAAAGCAAAGTGGTTTGTGGCTCTCGCCGCTTCTTCTTTTTTTTTCCCTCTCTCTCTTCTTTCCAGTCCAGCGTTTGTGTTGGCGAGCGTCCGTTCGCATGGTGCATCCTGACCTTCGTTGCGTCCGCTTTGATCAAAGGGTGGAAACTCGGCTTTTACCGGGGACATAAGTTACACGATCGTAGGCTTCGTTGACGCCTCCCCCCCCCTCCCCCTCGTTTTTCTTAGGTATTTCTCAACGCGTCGTGTCGCCCAAGAAAGCTGCTCTCACCCAGCACGCTGACTGATTATGATGCAAGTCTGCAGTCGTGTTGGTTTTAAAGAGGGCGGATGATAAGAACAAAACGGGAGGAAAATAGAGCATATATTCCCCAAACTGAAACTGTGTCACCTTTCAACTGCTGAACTTACACACATACAGTACAAGTGCATCCGTCAGACTGTCAAGCAGGTGAGTTAAATGTGAACTCTGAGGTTTAAAGGAGAAGAGGAAAGCTTGGAGATGGTGTATGAGTGGTTATTTTTAGGTTTTCTGTTCAGTTCTGTATGAACTTAATGGTAGCAAGCAATCAAACAGCTATCCAGTCAACTGACTTGGCTTCTCATGTTTGTGGTTCTGAGCCGCTCTTCCAAAGGGAAACACTTTATTTAGGTTTCCTGGACAGATTCAGGAGGAAACAAAGTGTAGCTTTAATCCAGGTCATCGAGGAATATCCAAGACTTGTCCTGGTAAGATCAGAGCCAACAGAGTTTACAGAGTATTTTTGTGCTGTTTGAAAACAAAAATCACCTTTCTAACCTTCTCTTGCAGCGATCTCCTCCTCGACTTCCTCCTACCGACTTCCGGTCTCATTGTGAGCGGATGCTTGCGTCGTTTTTGTGATCCAGCTCGAAGCTGCTGATGTTGTTCGGGAGTTCGCAGTTCAAACTTTGGGATCGAACAGAAAAGGAGACCTGAATATTTCATGATTCTGAGACCCAATTTTTAGGCGCTTGTGGATGTTTCTAATCACTGGAATGTCACTGGTTAATGACAAGATTAGCAGTGATGTGACAAACTCTGTACACACACTCATTCATAATTCAAACCAAGTGAAGTTTACTGGATGTTAGTTTTGACTGTGTCTGCAGATCGGCTTGTCTCCTTGGCCTCATTGGATGGCACTTAATGCATTCTGGTGTCATAAATCATATATAAATGTCAGCGAGATGGGGCGCGGTGGCTGTCGTCGTTCAGGATTAGTCACGAAGCGCAGGCCCACGCCCACCGGAGGGCTTTTTGATGTCGGAGGAGAAAACACGAGACGGCAAAAAGACATTTATCAAGAAAGCGGCCGGCCTCCTTTCTCAGCGTGGAGAGAGCTTGATGACCCAGGAGGACCTTGAAGGGAGGAAACGGTGCCTCCGTCCCGGATCGTGTAAGGATCCCCCCGAGGCGTCTTACCTGACTGGGGGAGGGGGGGGGGACTCGAGGGCAGACACAGGAAAAACATTTACCGTCTAACCTTGAAACATCCCTCCACCTGAAATGAGAGAGACTTGGAGAACGACGCCGGCACTCTTCGTTCCTCTAATTCAGCCCGATTATGCAACCTTTAGTCTGACTGGAGCTGGATTTTCAAACACATGTAAACAGCAGTACTCCAACTTAATTTGGACTATACTTAGCTGGATCAAAACACCCCAAAATCAAGCTGTTGTTGCATGTATCCACCGAGTCTGATCAGAATCAGACCCTGTAACCTGCACATGCACCACTCTGTTATGCAGATCAGTTTGTAGCCCTGCAGTAGCTCCTGGAAGCACCGTGGCAACCAAGAAACAAACGATATACTTCTGTGCAGAAGAGGAAACCAAACGCATGTTGCGACGGCTAAAAGAGCGAAACATCTGAAAGTTTTTGGATGGAAAGACGGAGCTGCCAGCAGGGCCACATTAAGCATGTCCTCATTATTTTCGAAGCTTTCTTGCAGAATTCAGATAATAGACCAACATTCTAACCTCACATACGGATCTCTGTACGACTCGGACAATTTAGCCTCTCAGCTCTTTCTGCATATTCATTAAAATGTCTCTTTTTTTTCACTCCAGTTGAACGAGATCATATCAGCTTGGTGGGGGGGGCGACGTAGCATGTTTCACTCTGACCTGGTCATCCGCAGAATAAAGGACATAAACAACTCCTGGAGGCAGCGAGGAGAGCGAGGACAAGTGGTCGACAGCGTCATCGGGAGCAACGTCTTGGTCATCAGGAGCCTCACGGCCCACTCCTCTGGTGAACCTTGGACACGTAGCCAGGAAATAGCTGGATTGATGGAGGGCAAAAGTGAAGATCTGCATCCCTCTTCTCGTCAACAGAGGCTGCGTGTGTGTGTTGCCAGACATTTATGTGGATTCATCATTTCAGCAGGTACTGGATAAAATGAGCTCTGAGATTTGAGTACCCACTTAGTGTTTTTTTATGACGGTGTAAGTCTGAAAAAGCCAATAGTTTCTATCAGCCGAGTGTCTGCTCAAATTTGACCTCACGCAATAATGTTTCGATTCAAAAGTGTGTAAAATATCAGCGGAGCCACTTTTAAATGAGGAGCAGCCACCTGACAGACTGTTCTCGAGTGTCTCCTCCAGGCACCGGCTGCAAACAACAAGGAATCGGCAGAAATTACAGTTCTGCTGAGGGATTTTAAGGGCAAAAGTGAACAAATGATGAATATAAAAAAAAATAAATAAAAAAAGATGGGAAAAAAAAAAAAACATGAGGCGGGCTGTGATTCCGCCCGTCTTCACACCAAAAAGAAGTCAAAGGGAGTTTGACAGTAATGAGTCGAGTTTGGAGGAAAGATGATACATCAACACTCCTCACTGCACACACACACACACACACTGAAGGTTACAGTCTGGAAGGGAACATATAAAGTGTCTCTGTGGAGGCGAAATAAAAAAAACCAAAAAAAACAAAGCTTTGGGACCAAAGCAGAGCACCTTCTCGTGTCACCTGTCACAGACTTCCTACCACGGCTTATCCTCAATTTATTTTGCAGAGGGTGTATCTCCCCCTCTCTCTCTCTCTCTCTCTCTCTC
>JAUESE010000002.1:10580510-10621786 GCA_032274725.1 Malacoctenus triangulatus
ACACCTATGCACACATGGTGCCAAATCCATCAATGGTGAATATTTCCTGACTAAACTGACTCAAAGTGAAAACTTCTCTTTAAGCAGGCCCACTGTGAGCCTGTCCAGCTCACACTCAATTCCAACTTCCAGAAAAGTACAAAGTAAAGTTTTTGTTTTGTTTTCAGGTGGAACGACTCCAAACAAAATGCCAAAATGTACGACCTCCATGCTTGTCAGAAGTTAAAGCTGGGCTACTGATCCTGAACCACCTAATCCCCCATGTTTGAGTGTTTATGCTGATGAGTTGGTGTGCGCCGAGCGTTTTACCACCACGCCGCTTTGAGGAGACGCGTTCACTTCACCTCCCGCGGTTTGCTCAGCGAATCTGCATTTATTGATGATGTTGCAGTTGCGAAGGTTGTCCCATATGCCTGCATGCACAGGGAAAATGATTACACACACACACACACACACGGAGCGCGTCGTGTGAGCTATTGTGTTTACCGACAGGTTCGCTTAACGAGGCTTCTGCTCGGTGTCAAATCGCAACACCTCCGCCGGTGAACGAGCAGCTGCCGCGCCACATGTCCGCGCACGCTCGCGCGTAATGCGGGAGTTATTGTTGGCTTGAATTGGACCCAGGAGCTGAGTCGCTAATTGGCCTGCCACTTCTGACCCCGTCGACGCTTTATCTCCTATAGAACCGTTACGCTGTTCCAGTCATCACAGCCATCAGTTTCCTCCGAGCGAGACGGTGCCGCGCAAGCTGGAAGCGACAGACGTGTACACCGAAATGACCCTCACCTTTAATCTGACTCAGAGACCAAATTGAAATGCAAAAAACTGAACACGACAAAGTTTCCTTCTTTTAAGAAGCTTGTTTCTCCATCGTTGTCTCCAGTTGACAGTGAGGACACCGCATGATCGATTGTTGGAGGCAGAGGAGCCAGATGGCCTCGCGGACACCCGGAAGCATGAATAACAAACCGGATCAAATATTAGATTCATTCAAAAAGAGAGAGGGGGGGATAACTCAGGCAGTGACACTGTGATCAATCCACATTCCGGGCCTGATCTATTGTGTAACAGCACAGACAAGAGAGCACAAATGAAGGAAGGAGTCGATTCCTCCTCCACTGCAAAAAAATCCATCCCTCCCCCTCCTTCCTGTTTTTGTTCTCTCACTTATTTCTTAATACATCCTTCCCATTCGGGAGCCGTTTACCTCCGAATGGCTTCAAGCCCATTTTCTGCTGCAACTTCAGTATATTACACTTTTGTGCGCGAACACGCGACGCGGCTTCACGTCGGAGAGTAGCTGACGTGTGGCGCGGCGAGAACGGAGAGTCTGAGCTCGCTCAATTTCTTTCTCTCTGTGACAGATTTCATCTTCCGCGTATCCATCTTTCTTACCAGCCCGGGCCCACTTTGCCTCCGAAATAGGAAGAAAAGGTCAGAGCGTTAATTCATGAGCTGACAGCACATACATCACTTGGATCTATGTTGACTTTTGGCGATCCACCCGACACACGGACACTCGATTTTTGTTGGGAGGGAGAGGGAGTGAAGGGAGAGATTCGGAAAACGATTTCTAATTGGTGACGGTTTCCAAAAAGGGGGAGATGAATGCAGTCATTTATTCTAATATACAATGTGATAAAATAAACTGTTCACTAGATTGAGGTTCCCTTTGAAATATTCATTTCAATTTGGATAATGGCACAACAAATAGTGACCTATCATAATGGTAACATATTTCGCAAGAAATTGTCGACAAATTAGGAATAAATTGATGAACACATTGGACTAAAGATTTGCTTTTATTTTGAAGGTGGCATCTTTGTTTTGTCTCTGCACTTTAAAGTGTATATATACATATATAAAAAGGCAGAAAGAGAGACAAGGTCCCACTTGATCCATCCCTCTGTGTGTCGAACAGTGGAGTATTGTTCATCGGCGTGATGATGATGATGACGATGATGATGCCATCTTTCTGATCATCAGTATGCTCGTCCATGAATAATTCCAGTTGAAATATCCTGCAGATTGCGGTCCGTCGGAGCCATTAGTAAGCAGGTTTCTTCGCACCCTCGGTCTCTCACTATCACTCTTTGTCCTTGTGGGTGATTAGAATGCACCCCGGTTGTCTGTCTGCTTGCTCATTAATCACACCGCGAGAGACTCGGCCCAACACTAAATATACAGTTTGTCCTCGTCTCAGCACTACACACAAAGTGCTCCTCCAGCAGAAAAACCACAAAGAGTCATAAATGACTCATGAGAAGGGCCGCGCGGCTCGCTCTTGTTATGGTCACACTGCCGATAATTGCCGCCATTTGTGTTAAATGTTACACCATTAAAAAGTGAACCTTCAGTCCAGCGACAAATCAGTTCTGACACCAGAATTTTATCTGCAGTCACAAAACATTGTGGAGTTTTTACAGATTTATATTCACCAAACTGTTTCATTTCTTAGAAACTTAACAGGGAAACGGGACGTGTGTGGCTGCTTTCAGCTCTGTGTTGATATATTTCCCTCGTACATAAAGCGCACACAGACATTATAAAAGATGCAAATGGCGGTGCCGTCTAAAGACAGCAGATGTCACTTCCCCTCCCCACTTTATTCACAGCAGTTTTAAAGACAGGAGAAGATATTTGTGATTCAGAAGATCAGACATCAGTCTGACTGCCAACACGTACCAGAAATTTGAACAAATAGACAACACGCCTGATGTGCTAAATCAAGCCGAGAGTGTTGTGAATGGAAAAAAAAAAAAACAAAAGCACACGATCTGAATCACGATGTCCTCTGACTTCAAGGATGTCATTAAAAAAAATAAAAAAATAAACCAAGGACACAGTTAAAGAGATCCTGTTTTATTCTCTCTTCACTAATTATTCTGATTTAATGGGCCCATATTCAAAGACCAGGCCAGGGGCAGTCATTTACCTGCAACTTAAACCCATAAGCCATTATTACTGCATGATTCAGTCAGACATAATGAGGCTGCCGCTCTAATGGAATCCAAACAAACTTCCCTTTCTGTTTTTTTTCCCCCCCGTCAGATATCGTCAGCTGTCCGAGGATTTACCGGGCGAGGAGGCGAATGCTGATTGTGTTTTGCATGTTTTGCATCAGATGTCGGCTCTTGGAGGAGTCGGAAAGTGACAGATATGTCTGGCTCGCACCAATTATCTCAGGGGGGAATAAATATCTAGAACAACTCCTGGCCGAGCCTTAATATGATAAGAGGCACTGAGAGTTATCTACGGGTCTCAAGGGAAAGGAGGAGACTCGTTCCCACTGGGAAACGTGGAACATGTGACCCTGAGACAAACGCTCCATCAGTTTCACGTCATCCACAATTGCTCATCATCGGCGTCGTGACACAGCTCGTGAAAACAGTACAAATCGTTTCTCCGGAGGAAGGTTCTGTCTTTTTTTATAGGTGTAGAGGAAAATTTGAGCGTGAAGACTTCAAGCCAGCTCCACAGACTTACACTGCGGAGGTGGAACGATGGGAGAGTCGACCGGGACTGGGAGGTCAAACGAAAGGTGTCGTGCCTTGGGCGGTGTATGAGCAAGTGTTTGTGCAGCTTGACCAGATCTAGTGATGGACTTTTTTGGGAAGCTCTGGGTTTTTTTGTCTCCTCTGGGAGCCCAAAAACTCTTTGAGAGTGACACAGAAGACTAAAGTCTCTTCATAAATTACATCCCAGACTCTAAAAAAGTGCATAAAAGCTGGTGAGTTTTATCTGGAGAAGGCAGCTGTGATTATTATCTGATCAGCATCAAAATTCCTATGTTGATCAAAACACTTTAAATAATCTCACCACATTATATAATTATGCTATTTGTCTGTCAAGTTATATCCTCTCTATAACCTTGATTGTAGAGGAGTTGGTTGTTGAAATAAACAAAACACAATTTGCTTCAACTCAGTCATGGATTAAATATCAAATGTTTTACTCAAAACTTTTAAATCTTTTGAAGCTCATTTTGAATTTGTTTAGAGTAAAATTGTATTTATTTGTGCTATTGACACTCATGTCAAGGTGAAAATGTTTCAGATTAAAAAAAATAATAATAATAATAATCACACTTGAGCCACTTTAAGCATTCGTGGTGAGAAAAAAGAAAAACTTGGCTTTTGACAGGAAGAAACCGTCAACAACATGGAATTCAGAGGTGAAGAACGTTGGCCTCAACTTGTTCAGGTTAGAAGACAGTACAGTTGTTTTGATGCTGATGACGTAAAAATCAATGACTGGATGGTTGCAAAACACTCTTCAAGATGCTTCTTTATCCGTGTTTCACGGCCATTTTCTTTGACGCGTTTGTGCTTACATTGTACAAGAACATCAGATGCTTCATCTCTGCGCTGTGGTGACTTCAGATATAATAGCTGCGAAGCATTGCCACTTGTGTATCTGCACCCTCGGCATGTGGCCCTAAACTCTTTACAATCACTGATGTGTTGCAGTAAAAAATTGCTTCAGTTTTAAGTAAAAACTAAGTCGTGTATCCAAAAGCAGGACGGTTCAATATGGTTGGAACAGTGTCAATCACTTCTCTCAAGTTCCTAATTAGCGCTGACAAGCAGCCACAGACTGTGCGCTTCCTTCCCTTTGATGGGTTCAAGAGTCTGCGGGGAGACTTTCTCCCTCCAGGTAAATATCTGTCCTGGGTGTGAGCGTGTGTGTTTTTCTCTGACAGGTTGTTTGCTCACAGAGATGTCAGCGCCTCTGCAGCATATTCACTCCGAGATAATGCTTAAAACCCAGCATGGGAACAGTGTATTTGTACAGGAGCTGGTGCAGAAACACGCGGCGGAACAAGATGTACTGCAAACTCGCTCCGTCTTCCGGGGAATCGGCGGGGGGGCGGCGTCAGGGGCAGGGGGGGCTTTGGTGTACGGAGTTAATCTACAGAGCGCCCAATGTATCATAACCAACATGCCTGATTGACTTATCGACCTTTACACACGTCAAAGTGGGGCCCTGATTTGTATCCACCCCACACACACTCACACACCCAAACGCCTCCAACCTCCGACACCGTTTCAATTTGAGTCGCAACAGACTCCCCGAATTGCAACGCCGACATTTCACGCTTGATATCATATTTCTCTTCGCATTTATGGAAAAGCACTTGTGTTTGCTTATGCAATTTGCGTTAATGGCTCCGGAGATTGTTTTCGTTCTGGTTCGGACAGTCGTAATGTGCGAGAAGTCGCTTCATAAGAGCAGTTGTAGCTTCTTCTCTCACAGATCACCGTGCTTGGCTTCACCTTGGAGGAGCGAGGGAGTTACTGGTGTGATACTTTGAGAGTGATACTTGCGTCAGTTTTTTAAATACATGTCATTACACCGTGATACTAATAAAAGAACAACCACTCCTGGCATTGCTGTTTCTGTTCTTTACAATAAAACAGAAGATTACACAAAAAATCAAGCAGCAAACTGTCGATTTCACATTTAAGTTCATTCATTTGACCTCTATTGATTGTAAACTAGAAATCCTTTTGAAACACATGATCTATAAACAAATAGTCGACTCTCAGCACATCTTCCTGAATGAAGTTCTATTTAAATGAAGGCCTCCCTGCATCTCTGTGCTGCGCTGTGCCCTTCTGGAAGGAGTGCGGGGGTCAACATGGCCGGTTGGGCGCCAGATTCTCCTTCTAATGACTTACTGAGGCCCGACCTTCCATGTCAAAGGTAAGGCGTGAAGTGAGGCTGAGCGTGACATTTTATGGGTGGCATCTGCTGTAAATGATCGGGGAGCCCTTTGTCTTTAGGCTGGAGTTAATGGGGTTGGAAGTGTGAGGGTGAGGCCGCATCTCAGAGAGGAGGAAGGAAACCGAGAGATAAAAATGTATATTTAAAGAGAAAAAGAAACGCTTTCGGAGCAAGTTTGGCAAAATGCTGTTCCTCTCCTCGGATTAAAACCTAAAGAACGCCACACTCATCATAACAGTGGAGATCATGACCTTTCGTTAATGCGGAGGTTTTACTAACCAGCGGGTCAGCTTGGCCACCGGGTGTGACAGCAGCACCGTAAAGGTCAGTGCAGCGTGACCTTTGGGAAGTGTCACCTTGCTGCTGATCACACAGATCTGATACACCGCGCCCCCAAAGCTGCCCTTTAACACTCCATCTTGATTGATCGACTCTGAAGCCTCCTCATCCAGAGAATATTAAGTAAATCCCATCTCTTCCTGTCCGTTACGCCCGCTAATGCACTTTGTCTTTTGGAGGAAACCGATCGTTGGGGGAGATTAACACCCCTGTAATGCACTCGCGTGAATGGCGGGTGTTCAAACCTCGGCGTGGATAATATGCATCAAACAGGTTCTTTCCCAGCTCATTCATGTGGAGGACTCTGCAGCCAGTAGTTTTAGATTTCACATTTTAATTAAAGGCTGCTTTGAACGCAGCCCCGGGAGGAAATCACTCAGACGTGCAAAAACAAAAACAAAAAAAAAAAAAGTCAACCCCCCCCCTCAATAAACCTACCACCCTGAAAATGTCACTTGCATTTATTGCTTCTCGTTTCTTTCTTCTTTAAACACACACGCGTGTGGGGGGGGGAAAAGGAAAACAGGGTTTTGACCAGTGGTCATTAAACAGCCATTAGCTCAGCTGACTCACCTCTTCAAGGAGGAGTGTGGCCCAGGGCGCGGTGATGCACTCCGGGTCACATTATGGTTCGCTCACTGCCAAATCTCAAAGGTTAATTCAAAGTCGCTGCATTATTCCGTCAATAAATCACGCTTAGCGCCTAATTATTCGTTTCCACGGCCCACACGCAGCCGGCGCAGGTAGCGCCGCTTCCCGTCCTCAAGCCACCTTGAAGCAATAATGAGTTAACAAGTGCCGGTCCGAGCAAGTCTATGAACCAAATATGATAAGCTTGTGGATCATAATGTAATTGGCTGTATTCCATTTTCAACAGGGCCTGCAGGTACACAGGGGCTGAGGGAGGGTGTTACCCATCCACCAGTTAGCCTGTTAGCCTCCCCAGCTAGTTCGGTGTCTACAGGCGAGGAGACATCGCAAAGGAGGATGCGTCCATATCGATAGAGTTTGGCGGTTTGAATAGATGAAACTTCCTCTCAGTTTCAGATTGGTGAGGTTTCAGAGATCCTGTCGGTGGGAAATGGGCTGTTTCTCTCCAGTCCTCTAGTGCCACACTGTGCTTCAGACGCAGCATGGCAGCCACTCGTGCTGCTGCTGCTGCTTTCAGAGTGCAGATGTGAGCATGTGTGGCATATTGCTGATCATCTGGCTTTCCAGGGGCTTAAGGTTAGACACATGGCGAGAGAGGGAATGTGAACAGTTGAAGGGCCTTTCAAGTGTAGTTGTGGGAGCGCGATGATGAGTGACGTAAATCGAGAGAGTCACGATTCAGCCTACATTTTCTCTTTACACATTAGTATCAAGACATATTAGACATATGTTCTTTACTCTGTTGTCAGCATTCCTGCTGTTTGCTCTTCACATGAAGCCCTTTCAAGCTGAATAGTTTCAATTGGAACATGAATAATCCATCAGTTTTTCATCTTTATGTCCTTAGAAGGATTAAAAAGATATAGATGTGTATCAAGGTAATAAAGACAAGAAAAGGTACCTTTTTGACTGTATGGGTGGTAAATGATTCACCTGCACACAGCTTCTTTGTTTCGTGTGTCATTTTTGTGCTGGACTATGATTTCGATCGATTCGTGAGTATAAGAACAAGCTTGGGAAAAAGAGCTCCCAGTACAATCTATTCAGTGGTAAATGGACTCCACTTATATAGCACTTTTCCACCACATTTAGCAGTACCCAAAGCACTTTACACTGTTTTCATTCACACACTGGTGGCAGGGGCTGCCATGCAAAGCACCCACACACACATCTCACTGGAAGCAACACAGGGGTTCAGTGTGTTTCTTAAGAACAACTTCACAATGCCTGACAGGGGATCGAGCTACCAACCTCTGGAGCGAAGGCCAGCATGCTCTACCAGCTGAGCCACTAATCAATGAATTATATCTACTGTTCGAATGAATTAGACAGTCTTTATCAGGTGCACGGTTTCACGGCTGCTCTTTCACTGTAATTAGGGAATTAGCTTTAAGTCGTTTTTAAGCAAGATGAAGGCCTAATTGGGGAATAATGTCCCCGTCCTTTGTTAAAAAGCCAGAGTTTACACACTGTCCCTCGTCTCTATAAACTGCTCCCTCACTGTTGTTTCGATCCCTTTCTCCGACGCTCCCTGTAAATTTCCAGCAATCCATCATCCACGCCGTATTAATCACCGACTAGCTGCCATCCGCGTTCTGAATTAGCTTTGCAGAACGGAACCCCTTTAGAGATAATCGCTTTTTCATCCCCGGCAACGTGACGTGTGACTAATTCAGATGTGGGTAAACAAAGGGCAGATGTGTGCAGATTGTGTCCCATTATGTGTGGGACGCATCGGCGCCTCTGCCACGCACGTGAGGTGGCATCCAGTGGCTACCTGAGGCGTTGGCGCCTCTTGTCTTGTTTGATTTATGCGCGCCACTTCAACTCAGACTGTGGAGCAGCGCTGTCCAATTAAGTCGCAGCTCGTAAGTATTTTTCAAGTACAGGTCCCTTCACTTGTATTTTGATGCACCACAAGTGGCTGACTGCACTGAGCTTTTACTCAATGACAGGGTCGAACGGGACGAGCGGTTTCACGCCAACACGGTGACTGAGAAAGTGTAAAAATAGCAGATAAAGGTGAAAATGGCCAAAAGGTCCCCTGACATCCAGAAGAGTTCTTATCAAAGGGGGCACTGGGGGGAGTATTCAGGAGGCCTGGCTTGTGATCTGGGAGAAAAACCGTTTTCCATTAGAGTTCAAAGTAGGAGTTTAGCACTTGAAGATTGAATGCACCGGGAGCTGTCATCCTCTCAAACATTTCCTTTCTTCCTGACAGTCGCGCTGCTCTCTGTATTCGAGGTTGTGTATTACACCGGCTGAAAGCTGACGTGTGCTGCTATCTCCTCAGCCACGTCTACCTTTATAAAGAGGCTCTCGCTTTCAGGAAGGAGGGGGAAAAAAAAGGTGTTTCCATGCTGCAAATACTCCCAAAATATGTCAATTTACATTACACTGACTTACTAAAGGAGCTTGTCACCTCTGGAGTGGTGCTCAAAGTGTCAAGATTCGGTTCCAATAGAATTGTGGTTGCCAGCTCAGGTCCACAGCTCCTCTGCGAGACTGACAAGTGAGCATATTTGCCTACAGTTGCGGCGCAGAATGTCAGTCTACGTCACTGAAACCATATTTATCTGTTGTGGGCGAGTGTGGCGAGCCTTGATGTGTGACACTGCCATCCAGTGGCACGATCTACAAAGTCAGCATGTCATTTCGATGGCGGCGAGTGCAGCTGACAGTGAGAAGAACTTCAGACAGAGGTGCACTGTTGGCATTTCTTTAATAAACATTTGCCAAAGGAGGAGGGACAAATCATTTTAGTACAAAAAAAGGAGGTCACCTCCTTTATGAACTTGGGTTATGCGTTTGTTTTGCTCATGACATTAGAACATCTACTGGCAGAAAGGCTTGTGGAATTCAGAGTGAAAACAGCCTTTTCTCCATTCCAGGGATTTGTTGCAGTCACCCAAGTGCTCCCAGTCCTTTTCTTCAAAGCTCCTCAACCTGATCGAAAGAGCCCTCATTGTGTCTACATTATCTTAAAAAACAAAACAAAAACAAAAAAAACAAAATGAAAAAAACTGGTCATATTCCTAATTGTGCAGGTTTAGCACATCATCCATTTCCTTTCATAGCTAAAATAGTTTCCGCCTACTTCGATCAGTAGTGCAAAACATTAATACTAGTCTGCCCTGGAGCAATTACAGAAAGGCTAAGGTAAGAGATTTAAAATTTACCCGGCCTGATAAATGTACACTCAAAAAAGGTAAAAGTTTAATTTAAAAGACAGCAGAATAGATTACAAAAAAATATGAAAATGGTATGAGCAAGAAAAGCTCCTCCGGTTTTATTCAACTGTTCTGCAACGTACTCCACTTTCCAGACTGAGGGGGAATACAATGCGTTACACAGATTTAAGTTATTACAAACTGAATGTGCAGATTCCAGCTCCCTCTGGCCTCGCCTTAGGGGGCTTCAGGCTTAACGCACGGAGTCCACCAGCCTTACGTTCGACGTCACATTTATTGTTTCCAGTCTATCAGAAGGGCAGCCCTCGTCCTCTGATTGTTGCTGCTGAGTTTACGTGTGGAACGAAGCCGAGGGGTAGTGGTGGAGCCCCGACTTGGGAGGGGGAGCCCCAGGGTTGTCCTGGTGTTGGGATGGGTGGAGGAGGGGGGATGCCATCCTTTCTCGCCATGGCGTGGTTGTACAGGTGAATGGCGCCAGGGTTGGGTTGTCCCTCAACAGGTAAAGGGCTGTGATTGTACTCAAATCGGTGATCTTTGTCCCCAGTGAACACCACTGGTCCGGCGCCTGGAGGGAAAGGGTCCGGGTGGGCTGGTGCAAGAACCCTGGGTGGAGCTGAGGAGGTGGCAGACTGTCCGGGCCCACTGAACACCTCCCTCAGGGTGTGAGGTGGCAGGCCTCCCCCTAACATGTGCCCCATATAACTATCCCCAAACCCAGCAGGAGTAAACGGAGGAGGAGGCGGGTGGTTGTACTCTCCCCCATACCCGGAAGCTTCTGCTGTAGGGAGAGGAGGGTAGTCTGGCTCAGGGGGTCTGCCTCCATCACCCCCACCTGCAGATGCAATAGGTGGAGCGTGGCCCGTCTTAGGCTCGGGCGGTGGCTGTCGGTAGTCGAGGTCAGCATGTGGAGGAGGCTCTGGGGGCTCCGGTGGTCTCTGGTCTGGTGGCAGGATGGAGACTCCACCCACCTCGGAGACTGAAACAACAACATCAAAAATGTTTTAGATATTGGTGAATTTATTTTAAGTAGACATCCAACAATCAGTTTTTATTAAGCTGATTTCACCCTCAATCCAGCTTCACTGGCTAATTGTATGAACCTGGGATGATTTTAGTCGTTACCAAATAAAGCCAAGCATGTGACTGGCCTCTGAGCACAACCTTGAATATTTAATCACCTATGAGCCAAACTGGAGCTCATGTGATTGCTGGGTCAGCATTAAAAATCATGGACGACAAGGACTCTGCAGTCAGGACCCTGAACGACCTGCTGGAGGACACCTGCATGTTTTTCTCATTTACACAACACTATTTTTCCTAATTATTAATCATGTCATTAACATTTAACACTGTCACGAAACAATATGCGTGCTCGTGTTTGACTGCAGTCAGTCATTATGCCTTTTGTTCAAGACTTGCCAAGTTACGCCGTGTGTCCTTTCGACTGCAGTAGAAACTTCACCCTATGTCTTTGCTGATTCGATGCACTTAGGAATCCTGGGCTCACCTGGAGAGACCGGGCTGGGCTCTGGAGGCTGTTTGACCTCTGGAGGTAGAAGCGGTGCTGCTGCACCTGCAGTGTTGCTGGTCTCTGCTCCTTCACCTTCACCTGGGTCCTGCCGCTGAGCCTGTTGGGCCTGCAGCAGCTGGGCGAGCAGCATGGTCATGGCCGTTTGTGTGGCGGCTGCTGCCTCGCCTTCGGGAATGCTTGGCGGTGCCGACATCGGTGGCGAGGGAGGCTTGGGCATAGGAGGTGTGCGGGGAACTCCTGCTGGGCCGGGCGGCTGGGGGGGCTTGGCTGGTGCGGGTTGAGGAGGAGGTTCAGCTGGGTCAGAGGGAGGAGCTAAGGCTTTGGAGAGCTGCTGTAATGTCTCCTGGTTGACCTTGGTGCTCATAGACTGGACAAACTGGGCGGTGTTGACAGCACTCTTTGGCTGGCCAAAGAAGTTCAGGAGGACTGCCAGCTGCTCCTGAGTGAACTGGGAGTTTGGACCCTTTGGGTCTGCAGAAAGAAAAAAAATAACCTGAGCAAACAGATTCATTCTTATTCTTGAGGCTACACGGTTGTGATGAAATCGTTTAATCTCCAGCTTTATCTGGAGCTTTTGTTGAAAGAAAAATTGCCTCACTGATTGATACGGAAAAAAACGTGTCATTTCTGTCACTAAAAGGTTTGTAAATCATTCCTCAAGCTCAATCTGTTCACTTCCACCCAATAAAAAGAGAACAGATTTGTTTGGCTGTTTATCTTCATTCATTTTTCCTTTCTTTTTAGAGGAGACAGTAGAGAACAGCGTGTGCGCCTGTTTAAAAACAACAATATAGTGCTAAACCAAAACACTCTCCTTGACCTGGTCAAACAAGTTTGTCTGCAACAGTATTTCAGATGGATATAATCACGTTTTTAAATAAATGGGTTCTTGAGGCATGTGTATTTTTAGAAGTGCAACCTTTGGTAAATAAGGGAGATATAAATGTTCAAACTAGTTACTCTACTGAATATTTTGTAAGCAACTGGGGCCATAAACATAAAAAAAACTCACCCAGCAGTGCAGAAGCAGCTGCATTCTGGGCTTTGATACCTCCGGGTGCAGAGACACCCTGTGGAGTGTTGCTGCGACTGTCGTCAAGGCCCAGCTCTTTGCGGGGCGCCTTCGGAGCTGCCAGTTCTTCCGGCATCTGCTTCTGTCGTCGCCGTTTCTTACTCCACAGCTCATGACAGTCCTGCCACAGTGGAAGGCTACAAAGATAAAAACAGTCAAGTTAACAGACAACCATGGTTATACATTACGGGATTCATGTTCAGGCAGGGAATCAGAACATACTCAGGTGGAGGCATCTTGTCTGGATCCACATCCTTGAGGAACTCACTGCCGAGCGCTTGTTCAGCTGTGCAACGTTTACTGGGGTCCAAATTCAGCATATGGTCAAACAAGTCCAGGGCTGACGGAGGAATGCTGAGCAACAAAGCACAAAATCAGGTCAAAAATAAGCTACCAGGGGAACATTTCCATAAATTAATCCCACGACGGACCGTGACTTACAAAGCAAACTCCTCTCGTAACCGCCTGCGGTACTGTTTCTTTGGTTTCATGGTGTTGAAAAAGGGAAGCTTTATAACATCTGGCCAGACAGCGGGGCAGGGGCTGCCACATATCCGGCTACCAGAGAAATTAAATTGTTATTACAAAATACAGAGCAGTGGGAGCAATACAGCAGGTAAAATGTGGTCGAACTATCTCCTTTCCACCAAAATGTGGTGTACAGTTACAAATATAAAGGGGAGATAGAGAGTTGACACTTCTGTTGCTTTATTATCTATTGCAACTAAAAGAAAAACCCTGTGATGAAAGCTAAAAGGTTAAAATAAGAATTTCTCAATGTGTGTTCAATATAGCTGCAAGTTCAAAAAGCATGCACATCTTCCAGAACTGGTCAGCAGTTGATGCACTTTGTCAACACATACCTAATAAGCTCCAACTGGGCGAGCTCCTGGTTAGCTTGAAATATTGGTTTCTTTGTGAACAGTTCTCCAAGAATGCATCTGTTAAACACCAAACAAGACATCTCAAAACTGTACCAGCAAGTTAACCTTGAAAATAGAAAAGAAAAACATTTATAGCTCTTACCCGCAGCTCCACACATCAATAGCAGGAGTATACCTCTCTTCTCCCAGGAGCAGCTCTGGGGGACGGTACCATAGCGTGATCACTTTGTTGGTGTATGGCCGACTGAGAAGGAAAACACAGAACAAGATCTGTTTATCAGTACCATGTGTGACACTTCCAAAAGTACACTCAGTTCCTCATGGTTCAAGATTAATATGCAAGAGAAATACAGGGGGATCACCTCTCTTCAGAGTTGTACAGCCGAGCAAGACCAAAGTCTGCAAGCTTTATTTGACCTCTGGGTGAAGGGGAAAGAACAATGGTTAAACAGGTTTCATATAGGTGTTTAACAATGTAATAAACCATTGTTGTTTATGTCGAATGAATAGCACAGTAGGCTCACTTGTTGTTGAGAAGAATATTGGAGCACTTGATGTCTCTGTGCAGAAAGTTCTTCTTGTGGCAGTAATCGAGACCCTCCAGCAATTGTCGCATGAAGGACTTGATGTGGCTCTCGTTGAAATGGACCAGACCCGACTCGAGCAAACCCATCAAGTCATGGTCCATGTATTCAAAAACAAGGTAAAAAGCACCTGAAATGAAAAGAAAATAAATGAGTTGGCACATCAAAGTTTAGGATTTGAAATAGTATACCTCAGAATATCGATGTATGCATGTCTGAACAATGTAAAATACCTTTATCATTTTTGAAGTCGAGAGCATCTTCTTTATCTGTGACAATCTCTTTCATGTTAATTATGCTTTTATGGTTGAGTTGTCGCAAGATTTTAATCTCTCTGATGGCCGTGATTGGAAAACCCTCCTTTTCATTGTCCAGTCGAACTTTCTTCAAAGCCACCATTTCAGCTGAGGGACAAAACACAGAGTTTGATGAGTCAAACAAACCTGGTTTTATATCAGACTAGTTTTTACCATAAACAACTATTTTTTTAAAGAATACATCAGACAAAAAAAAAGTTCACTTGACATAAATCCTGAAAAGCACTTACCAGTATCTTTGTCTTTAGCTTTGTACACTTGACCGTAGGTACCTTCCCCTGTGATACCAATAATTTCAAACTTGTCTACACATCGTTTTCCCCAGTCGATCTCAGTTTCTTTAATCTCGCCATATCTTGGGCCACAGATTCTGGAAGTTTAAAGAATTCAAAAAGGTCAGCATTTACTGAACAAAGGCTGCAAAAAAACCCAAAACACAATTCAATACAAGATGCATTACAACATACTTGGGTCTCCTGCGAATGGTTTGTGACTTTTTATCGTCCGGTGGACTATGCGGCGATGTTCCACAAGGAAGTTCGGGGGGCAAAGGCAAGTCGGTGAGGAGTGGACGAGCCTTTTTCTCCAACTTTTTCTTTCCTGAGAGTGAGCTGTAAAAAGGTGGAGAACGTAAGCAAAACTGATACATTCAGTACAAGCAAAAAAGGACCGCAGTAGACTTCCATAAGGACAGACATACCTATCTCCTTTGTCCATGTGCTCAAGAACTGTTTGGGGTAAAGGCAACGATGCCAGAGTAGAAATGAGAGAAGCAGAGGCTCGTTCTTTGTCTTTGCTTTGCATGGGTACAGGTGCTTTCCTCTTGTCGCGATGTACAGAGTCATCTTTCCCTTTTCCATCTTTGTTCTTGCTAGTCTGATGATCGGTGGTCCTTTTTGATGGTCTATCGGAGGGGGACTGAGGCTGGTTTGATGTGGGAGTTCTTGGTCCCTTCTCTGGTTGGGGTGGAGAGGGAGGGCGACCTTTCCTGGATGTGTGATTTGATTTAGGGCTGGGCTGAGGAGCGGATGAAGAACCCTTGGTGGGAGTAGAAGTGTTGCTAGAGGTCTTGGCCTTTGCAGCTGCTTCTGCAGCTTTGGCCTTTTTCTGCTTACTGAGTTCAGCAGCAAGACTGGTTTTGAAGGTGAGTGTGCTTGGTGAGAGACTGGAGGGGCGACTGCGGGATCGAGAATGGCGGTGGCGGCTACGAGAACGTGAATGCCTTGAGGTCGTGTATGGACTCCTGCTGCGTGACCTTGCAGATCGTCTGGAAAACAAATTGAAGAACTCACATAAACAATGGCTTGAGTTTCAAGATGTATGAACAAATTTGAGAGACAAGTTTCCAGTTAATTCGAACAGAAGTTTGGCAATAATTTAACAAGTCATGTCAAACACACCTGTAGAAAGAAGTGGGCATACATCAGCACTTTGACTACAATGGAGGAACTCACCTGACATCTGGACTTGGGCTTAGTGACTTCCTATAGGGACTTCGGGACCTCCTACGGTTTCCGTAGGGACTTGAGCCAAACTCTCCTTGTTCATAAGGACTGTGGCGGCCATAACTTGGTGACCTGCGCCAGTTCACCGGGCTCACAGGCGACCGCTTTCTCTTGTTGCTTGAGTATGAACTGGGTGACTTCGGTGCGCCATATGCCCCGTACACATCTACATCCCGACTGTAATATGTGGAACTGGGAGAAACTCTTTTGCTCCCATATGTAGGACTGCGTCTGGATATCAGCTGGTTATAACCACCAGGAGACTGGTAGCTATATGGGTATGATGTCCCATAGGGACTTTCTGCTTTAAAACCAGGACTTCTCCTGTAGGCCCTGAGGTCATCTCGGTCATCTCTGTAAGATTGTGGTGCATCTCTGTATGCAGATGGCGTCTCTTTCTCAGATCTCGTTTTACTCCTGTGCCGTTTCGAATCCTTTTTATCTGCAGACTGAGAGGACTGGGACGAGGACGTCCTTTTGCCATTTCGGTCACTGCCCCTCGTAGTGTCTCTGTGATTTTTAGAGCCACTCAGGCTTCCTCCACTCCTAACTTTGGAGGAGTCTTTCTCGCGACTTTGACGGTCCTTTTTCCTGACTTGCTCTTTCTCCTGCCTGCTCCTCTCTGATGGTCCCCTAGTTTGAGTGTCCTTGCCGAGGCACACAGCCTCCCGGTCTCTTGTGCGACTTCTTTCTGGAGATGCTGGTCCATTATAGTCACCAAAGTCGGCATCGCTGAGTCGGTCCACTGACAAACTATCAGCGTGGGGGTCAAGTTTGGGAGAGGGGCTTCCAGAAAATCGCTCCGATTGGGAGCTAACGTCATCGTATTCTACCAATGTCCGAAGTTCAACCTCTTTATCTAAAGCGCCTTTTCGGTCACTGTTGGGGTCTCCTGTTGTACCGGTACGCCACAAGACTCTTTCCTTGGGCTGCCTGCGTTTCTTTCGTCTAGAAGCCGATAAGCGCCTCTTCTCACGGTGCCTCTCTCGCTGAGCAGCACCGCTCCCAGGCTTACTACGCCTCTCCTGCCTGTTAGCATTTCTCTGTGCAGAGGGGCTCCGTCCCCGACCCTCCCGAAGCACCTCAGAATTAGGCATTTATCCACCAGATTAATGATATAGCCGCGTTGAGAATGAAAATTATATTATGTGAGTTTTCTCTTGTTCGGTTGATGAACAAAACATTGGGCTAGCTTAGTAACAGGCTAGTTAGCTAACGATACAGCAAACTCACAATTAAGACAGCCAGCCAGCTAGCTCACAAGCTTATCGTTAGCATTACAAAGCTAGCACAAATAAGGTTTCCGATAAAGTGAGTTACTTCACACGGTAATGCATGACACTATGCATGAGTAGACTCTGTCATACTAAATTCACAATGTGGTGCAAAGTTATAAAGTCAGTCGATACTCAACCATTGTATTCCAGGACGTACATCTCCCAGATTTGCTAGCTAATGCTAGTCGGTTTAGCCAGCTAGCTTTCATTAGCTAACTGTGTCCAGCTAAAGAGCCGCATTCCAATTCATGGTCAAAACACGGGCCCAAAGCCGCTCCGGAGTTAAAGTCCACTTCTTCTCAAATGTCACCGTCCATACAAACAGGTAAATCCATTCACCAGATCGTGTTAAAGTGAGGGTAAAGAAAACTCACTCTCCTCCTCACAAACTTCTTGTCGCCTTCCATTACACTCCAGTGAGCAACAAGGAAGTGAATAGCACGCGAGTTGGCTGGTAGCTCGTTAGCCGTTAGCAGCTTTAGCCATTTAGCTTTTTTTTCTCCTTGCGTGGAGTTCAAGGCAACTCAGTCAATTTACAAGAAAACAATGCCATTCAAACCGCGTCTGCTTTCAGGCATCCTGTCAGGCTGTGACTCTCTCCATTGACGACATCTCCCAAAAGTAGCAAACGTCTCTTTGTGCAAAATAGCTCCAAAAGTCGAGGAATTTCTTTCAAAATAATATAAGTTTGCTCGCAATGTGGCTAACGGTACAGCTCGCCTGGGCCCAGACAGCTTTCAAACTACAGGCCGTGTGCGTCGGTATGGACCAATGGTACCCGTATGCGTAATCCAGATAAACGGTTATGTCACCACGAAGGGAAACCCCTACTTTCAACTTAAAAATTGCAATATAAATATAAACGAAAAAAATTACAGTCTGATAAAAAGCGTCCAACCTTCATATCATCAGACGACTTTGTTGTTTTTATATATGTAACTATTGCTTAACCCCATACAAATGGATGCAGTTTTAAAAGCCAACTGTCAGGTAGGCAGGGATTATGTGTAAATAATAAAAAAAGATGCAATTAAATTTATGCCTCATCACTTTTTTAAAGATTTTTTTTCCTCCATAAGAAAACACATTAAATTGGAGCAAAGACCCAGTTTGTGAAGAACCCCCTGTTCCTTCATGTCTACTTTTCTAGGAAGTAAGAACAGCTGACAGTGGTCTGAGCCAATAGTTGTTTTTTTTATTCATGTCATTCCAACGTGGTGGTCCCTTGTGTTTCTTTTGACAACAGCCACAGAACAACCTTTTCTCAACTTTTTTTTTCTCTTGCATAAAAAGGGACAGAATGAATGCACATTGTGAAAAAAGCTTGCAAACTGAAATCATTTACTGATTTGTTTTAGTATTCTAAAGCTGGCCTTTAAGTAACTTGCAGGTATTACGAACGGGTGTTTCTTTTAATATGTAAAACATTTTTTCCCGCGTATTTGAAAAACTCATCATTTCATGAAGATAGGTCAAAACCTTCCTCACTCAGCAATGCAGGCTGATTCAAACAGCATTCGCTTGAAACACTGAAAAGTCTTTTTGCAAAGCAAGAACATGTCGAAACACAAAGAGTGCAATGTGGTAAATCAATACCTCCCACTCCTCCTCTCTGTGATAGTGTCTCAGTCAAGACTGCCGGCTCTAAATGCAACAAAATGATTATGTAACATGGGCCAGATAAGGATTAGTCTGCTTGTGTAGAGATCTCAGTTATTCAGTCAGTTAAAACAGCTTGTATGCTTCTGATTTTCAGTCAGGGCTGAATTAAAATAATGAGATATAACAAGTTGTAAGTCCAACTGTGGGTCAGAGTAAACCTTGCACATATTTGCTTTCAGAAAGGTCAGCGTCTGAGTGTAGTACAGACCGAATTCAGGAATTTGAGCAAGAAAAAACAACAAACACTAAAACTGACAGGAACAAAAAATCCATATGAAGACCAACATAGCTGCTCCTTCTTAAAAGTATCTCACAAGGACTGTACAGAAACATGAGGAAAATGTTATTAGTAATATTCACTTTTATTTGCCATTTCCAAATATCTCACAAAAAATGAATTGAAATGTAAGCGTCACCTCTTGCATTCACAAACAGGCTACATTAGTGGTTATGTTTGAAAGTAAGTAAACATGAAGGAAACATTTAACTGATGGCATACGCACATACAACCATCCAATCAAAGACATATATCTAGTCGGTTTTATTCCAAGGGTTTTATAGAAAAGGCAAAACAAGTTAGTTGAACACCCAGTAGGACAGTTTGCTCATAGCTTTCACACAAACATCAGTTTTTTAGTGTCTTGCTGAAAATATCCGGGCCATCAAGTTTAGTAAAGTATTCATGAAAACAAAAAGGAGAGGATTATGAATAACCTCTGAGAAAGCAAAAAAAAACAAAACAAAAAACAAACAAACCTTACACTGCCAATGTTACAGTAAGCAAGCACTATGGTGGTCACTTGTAAGTATAGTAGCTTCTGCAAATCCTCACCACTGAAGAGACACAGCAGTTAATGTAATGGCCTCGAGCAAAGGAAGTTACACCATGACAACCTGCTCTCCTCTTCCACAGTCGACCTGTGCCCATCATGCTGAACATCAACGGCGTTTCAGCCATGGTGTACCGGAGGTTAGCCCTTAAAACGGTTAAACCAACCTGCTTCTCGAGTGTTCTGACGCCAAAAGGTGCAAGTTCCCCTCACAAGCTCTCATCACAGTCCATCTCTCTCTTTTTCTCGCTCTCTCTCCTGTGTGCTTTTCAGTAAACAACAAAATACCACAGACATTCTTTTACATTATCAACGCTCTGTACAATTAACACACTGAACCAAGCGTGTACTGCAGGGAATCAGGGAATCAATGAGACAGTATTAAGTACTTTCATATGTAAAGGTTGAAAATAAATGTAAAAGCTGAGGAACATTGAGCGATTCTGTGCTTTCAAGCACACTTTCTACATAGCGTTATAGCTCAAGTGCTTTTTGAAAAGCAGTTCATAAGCTCTTGAACTGTTTCCAGGTATCACATTTCCTCTTTGCAATTACAACAGTCATTTTGCATAGACTCCAGTGTTGGGCTTCCTGTCTATTGGGGAAATCCTTTTAATGGGATTAGAGTGAAATGTGGCAACAACAATAATAATATTGAGTAGTTGTCAGTCGTTAAAACATTGCAAAAAATATAAGTTATACAAAATAAGTCAAGAAATTAGTGATTGAAAACAAGAGTGGCTCATTTGTAAACTAAACGTCAAGGGGCAGATTTCACAGTGTGCTTTGGTCTATGCAATTTAGCTGTTGTCATATTACATTCTTACCTTGCCAATTTTCACACTGTTCAGACCGTTCTTCACATTAAGTCCTCCAACTATTAGACCAAAGACCAATTAAACAGAGGCGTTTGATAAAGATGTCACGACAGAGTTATAACACAGGTGCAAAGGAAAAGCGCACACAAAACTAAGCAAACGTAAACAAAGTAGCACGTCAGTGAACTCTGCGAGCTAAGGTTTAACAGGCTAACAGGGAGAGTAATGTGGGGATTATTAACATTCACAATGGACAGAGAGGCAACAGTGACGCACTGCACGAGAATTACTAAAGCCACCGGTAGCCTCGCCTTTTTCGTTCCCAGGCGGTTCGTTCACTTCCCATGGAGCCCTGCTCGACCTTTGCTTCCACCGCTCTTCTATAGACGTTGGAGTGCTTACTTTTGAAGCTCACTATAGCAAGCTGTCAGTCACTTCAATTGATAAGCGGGCACTTGTTTGTACGAGCAAGCGTTTTTCTTTGGTGATAAGAGCAGTGGGGTTTGTTTTGTTTGTTTTGGCCACACACCACCTCCACTTTAGCCAACTTGCAGCCTCACTTTTTTCATATTCTATGCCCTAAAATTGACCGGTAATTTATTCTTTCTTCATTCCTAGTCAGGATACACATTTACATAAAGAGAAAGGGATGGCAAGGTTGGTGATTAAAAGTCTGAGTCTGAACAAAAGAAAAAAAAAATGCAAGAGAAATTTTAACATGTCTGGAAGCAATTAGTTTTTGTCAAGACGTGTCCGAACAGCATGTAGAGGATGTAGTGTTGAGGAATCACCGTTTTTCAGAGCACCAGGGATCCCTTTGTCGCAAACAAAAAGGCAATGAAAGTCATTAGCCGAGTGAGGTAAAACTTCTGAAATGTTAGATTTGAAAAAATTCAAGTGTTGCAAAAAATCCCTCACAGATTTTAGGGTGATGATTAATGTTTGTGCATTTGAGAAGACTAAAGTTGATGACTGGAAGGAGGTGGGAAATGTCGAGTAGTGCGCTTATATTACACGAGTTGAGAAGACAGAAGAAAAAGGGAAGAAAACAGGACGAAATTACAGATAAAATGAAGTTTCATGAGCCTACCTGGTGGTAAAAACTAAAGGAGTAAAATGATAACTAGGAATGGCATCACATTTCTGGCTTAGAAAATGAAACTTTCCATTCAAATGCCCTGTAGATTCACAAGTGCATTGTACATTTCCTAAGTGGCACTTGATGAACTCTGGGTTGACACTACACTGTCCAGTCTGTAAGCTTACCAACCAGAGAGGGTGGAATAGTGACATGGATTTGGGGCTTTCCACTATGCAGCTCTTTCTACATCTCCCTCTGACTCTTTCTTGCTCTCTCTTCGTGTGGAAACTTGTACAGCACAGTTGTCTGAATATATTATACACATTTAACTTTACAATGAAAGGTTTCAGGGCTTAGCCTCATGTCAAGCTTGGGCCTAAATTAAAACACCATCCATCTATTACACTCTGTAATTGTGGTCAGAGTAAGAGAGAGAGAGTACATAAATTATTTGGAGTGTCAGCACATAAAAAGTTAGAGCTATAAATGGTGTATGGAGTGCCACCTTACTACTTCCTGACACACGGTCAGATGTCCTGTTAGCCAGGAACAGAAAGTCATGGTCAGGTTAGGGCACAAAATAAATGCAAAAGTCTGAGAAATGTATATGTACATAAGCAGCCAGTCTGCTCTCTTTATCGACTATAAAATACAGCATCTCTCTCTAATTCTCTTGGCCAGGCTTTTACTTTTCTTCTTCCCGTTCTTCTCTTTGCTGTCCTCCATTTTCCTCGCCCGGATCTCCCTCATCAGGTCAAAAAACACCTGGTAAACACATCAAGAATAACCAAACGGGTTCATGTTTGTTTGTCGGCTCTTCATCAACAGAGCAAAGTCATTTAGCCACTCCTGTGTTTAACCGATTCAACAAACCTTGTCAACGTTGGCACGGGTTTTGGCAGAGGTCTCCACATAGCAAACACCCCACTGCTCGGCACGTGCTTTCGCCTCGTCTGCGCTGACCTGCCGCCGGTCGTCCAGGTCTGACTTATTGCCGACCAGGAGAAAGGGCACATTCTCATCCTCCTTCACTCGCAGAATCTGCTCTCTGCAAAGCAGGAAATGTCTCTCAGGCATGAATATGTAAATAAAACGACTTTCCTCTTCAGTAAATCTGAATCCATGAAATGCCGTTTCATGTGTAAGCATGAGAAAAAAAAGTGCCAAAAAGTCAAAAGAGAAAGAAAGGCTGGAATTAAAATCTAATGAGTTGGCTAGCAATTCTTCAGAAAATCTATGCACCTGAAGTCTACTGTGGCTGCAAATGACTCCAGCTCTGTGATTGAAAATACGCAGAGGAAACCCTCGCCGCTACGGAAGTAGTTATCCCGGATGGCTGCATAGTCCTCTTGTCCAGCCGTGTCAAGGATGTCAATCTGCACCTCCTCTCCATCCAGAACCACTTTCTTCCTGTAACTGTCTGCTTTCGTGGGCTCGTAGTCCTCGACAAACTAGAGCAAAGAACAAACGACAAAGAAAGAAAAAAGAAGTCAGACAGAGTACAATCACACCTCTGAAGCATTTTTCTTGGCTGCTGTGATTCAACTTACTCACCTCATCATACATGAACTGCAGAGTGAGGGCTGATTTCCCCACTCCTCCACTTCCCACCATAATCACTTTGTGAAGGGCTAGAGAGTTCTGCCCTTTTGGCTTCGCAGCTGCCATGGCTCTGTGTGCCGAGAGGTGACAGTGTCAAAGGGAGTGAAAAGTCAAGGTGGCGAGAAGGATTGTGAAACGAGGCTCGTAAAAATCAGTCCAAAAGACTCCAGGTGCAACAAAGCAGGAAGGGCGATTCCTGTGGAGAATAAAAGAGAGAGGAAAAAAGATCCTGAGACATTGTCTCATAATTTCCAAACTCTCCAGGTTCCATGGCTGCAGCAAGATTACATAAAAGGCAATAAATTACACTACAATAAAAATCCTAACCGGTAGAAACCACTGATACTCTGCTAATGACGCACAGGGAATGGCCCTCTGTACTTTGTGGAGGCTGCAGGAGAAACAGTGTCACGGCAGGGGATTAATGCAAATGTTCCTTTTGTTTCGCTTCTGTCATGAGCTAAGAGACCATCATTTGTCGACGAGCAAAGATTAGTCTCTTGCTTCCCCTTATGCATTTTCATCTTTCAGATTTCCGGAAAGCTGCATTCAGGGTCAATGTTCAAAGATCAGATATGATCACCTTGCAAATATAACTTTACTGGCAGTCCATTTAAGTGTGCTGGGTGTCACCTCTCCAGAAATAAACTTGCAAACTACGGAGGAAATTCTGCTTTTCCAGAAGATAAACAGCCAGGTTAATACACTGCGTAACGTGACAAACAGCAGGCAAATTCCACTGACCCAGGATGGGCATGCAAAACTCATTTAGCAAGGAAATAAAAGTTTGTTTTTAAGGCTTTCTTTAAAGTAACATCTGGCAGTATTTTCCAGTTTCTGACAAGAGTGGATAAAATCTTACACATGCTAAAACCATTTAGTTGTCAGTTTCCCATCCAAGAAGACTATGGGAATAGCATGATGTCCAAAAATGTGTGCTCAGGCCCTGTCCTAACACAAGCCAAACACAGCCCTCTGGGGATCCCAGATAAACATGGGAATGCAGCCAACACGTCATTACACAAATTAACAAAAAAGGTTTCCAAAGTCAAAGTCAATATCGCGATTTACTACATGAAAGCAGTGTCTTTTTGCTTTAAACTTTTTAAACCAGGAGACATTTATTAATTAGCTCTGAGTAAAAGTGAAAAACAATAACCTTAAAGATCTGTCAACAGTTTAAGACTAGTCAAAGGACTCCCTCCCAATCAAAGTGGCTATATGTATCTGAAGAGTACACTTATTGAAAACAGTGACTAATTACGAATATTTAGGTCAGAAAAACGACATCTTATGGGTTAAGAACTTAATCTATATATCGTATTAGTCCTACTAATGTTGATAAAGGCAGAGACAACACTAACACACAGAGTTGCACACTCTAAAGAGGACGTGTGACGATCTTTCCAACAATGACAGACAACCTCTATCATAACCAGCAACATTACAAGACCCCTAAAGATGTGAGCAAGTTGGCTGTTGACATTTCAGAGCAAATAAGCAAGCTAGCAAGTTAACCGAATGGCGATGTGGCTAACAAGCTAACTAACCCACTTCAGCAGGTAACCGCCGCCTGCCTGAGCTCACATGAACGTTCGTGGGACTCCCGGGTGATGGTGATGGGCCAGAGTCTGCACTGGAAATGCAGCTTTGACATTTTTACCACCAGCAACAGCTGTTCAGTATCTGCTCTCAAACTCAGTAGCTTCCTGGCTAACAGGCTAACCAGGGGTGGCCACACACAGGCAAAAAAGGCTAGCGTTAACAAGCAGCTAATCACAACTAAATGATGCGACGTGGGGGGAGGAAAAATAACAACCACCATTAGCAGCTACAACTCATGTAATGATAGCATTCATATTAATCGTACCCCTTACCTGGTAAGTGAACTGTGCTCGGCTTAGTAAAATATATGACGAAGGCTGAATACGGTGGCAGAAGGAAAAGACAGAGCTAGCTGCTCGTTAGCTCATGGCTAGCTCTGAGGCTAACTCCAGAGTCTCGGCTTGGTAGCTGTTAGCAGCAGACTGACTGCACGTCCTGTGGGCTTGGCTCCGTCTGACAACGCCCTCCCGCCTGGGAGCACCAGACAGTCCTCTGCTTCACTTTAGTGTGTGAACGTAAGGGTAATTTCCTCTCAATAAGGCATGGCATCAATACAAACCATCGTGTTTTTTTTTTATCTTAAATTTGCAAGTGTACAAAGAAGATTGGGGGCAAGGAGCGATAATTGATTAATTGGCTTACCCGCATAAATGACGGATCGTTCGCTCACAACCAAACGAGTGACACCTGGTGATGACGTATACACGTTTTGCGCTTCCTCATTGGGCTTTGCATTCAAGTATGTACGAAAACTTTGCTCAACACAGCTATTTAAATTGGTCAAATTCGTATTTTTGGCAACGTTATGCATGTTGCAGTGTCCCTAAATTTAGAACAGCATTAAGGAAGTGATTTGACCTTTACCTTTAATTTTCTGCAGTCATTTTAAACTTGATTTGAGATGGAAAATCCAAGGCTGGCTAAACTGCGATTGAAGTTTGAAGGGACGACTTGGAATGACACTTTCAGACTTGTCCGAAGATGCATGGTGAGACAGTTTACTGTATTCCTGCCTGTTCTGTGGGTCTGTCATCTGAGTGGTTTATTTATTTAACACAAATGATGTAGCCAGACCTGAATTTCTATCGGCAGGGTCTTATGAAAATGTCTTCCTTGCGAGCCCAAAGAGAGAAGTGATTGCATGCTTAATCGGGCTGGATGGCTTCTCTAATATGATGATGTGCTGTGAATCAGGAACTGGTGTGGTGATGCTCTCAGAATGAGATCATTCATCCTGGAACACACCAGTCTTTGTTGTCAGATCAGCAGTTTGTGCAACTGCAATTATCTCATGCAAGATAAGGAACGCATATATTTAGCAAAAAAGGCCATATATCTTATTAGAATGGTTGGTTTTTTTTTAAACTTGAGCTAAGTTCAGAGTTGCTTTTTGCAGAGAGAGGGTGGCTCTGATTCCTTTTTAGATTTGTCAAGGGTGGAGCAACGGAGGAGATAATTCTTTTGGATTAATACAAAGTGGAGCTTGGCAGTGGTCAGTCTGTGGAGTCTGCTGAGGAAATTTGATTACTTGGTGGTCTGAACTGATGTGTGGTCCAGAGGGATGAGACAGCTGAGGCGAGCTCTCCAGATGGGTGCCAGGAGTGATTGTGAGGAACTTTTAAAGAGCTGGGATCCTTGTACAGAGGGGCCGTCTGCAATGTATGTTTACACACCAAGGTTGCATATCATCGATTCGATGTGCCGAACCCAAAGCACCCAAAAGTCAACATTGGCTCCGTTGTTTCGTTTGTTTCATGGCGGGATGGGCCGGAGGCTGTTGACCCAACGCTCGCACTGCCACACAACTGCTCTATTGTTTTCTTCGCTCTCTTTTGTACCATAATAGGAGAAATCCCATCATAAATCCAAACCCTCTGAGCCACTGGTTCGTGCCCTAAAAAGACTCCACGAAGTGATTAATGGTAAACACATACTGTGCCAAGATACTTCAGGACTTGTTTCCTTTTTTCACTGCACCACATGGTAATTGAGTCTTTATGTTTTTCAGAGGGAAGGCTCAGCATGATGTGCCGCTTGAAAATGATCGCCATGCAACAAGGGTGTATATTAAATCATCAATGTATTTTTGTTGCATCATATGTGACAGTATCGGCTTGTAGCTTTGTATCTTCACCCTTTCTGCCACTGTCGTTTGAGCAACTCTTCTCTTGCCATCGGCACAATTCATCATTCATATTTTCTCCCAAGTGTGAACTTTCACATGAGCAGCACCACATGCTACCTGACAGCTGACCTACTTTACGTGGAAGTCTCCTGCCTGCCGTCCGGAGAAGTGATGGCAGTGAACGTGGCCCCGCATGGAAAGCCTCCCACCGTAAGTGGACTGTACTTAACAATTGATCCACTCCCATTGATTCTCCCTGCTAATAAAGTGAAATTGTCTCCCAGCCCAGCAAGTCTCTACTTCAGCTGCTGAGGTAAGAGGCAGAAGAGAATGTAAATTTTAAATTGTGACATATCTCTGACTGCGTACAGTGTTGCTGCCCCAGCCACAGTGATGAATGATGGAGGGGGGGGAGAAGGAATAGTTGAAGCTGATTGTGCTGCTTTTTTTTGCCAAACGCAGGTCAGAAAACTTTACCGGTTTTTCTGTCAAGTTGGGAAATCTCTTCGACCACTACAGCATCCCTGGAAACAAGTACCCTCTTGGGAAATGATCAGTGATAGTTATGTGTGCTTGTGTAACCATTTAAGTGCCTTACCTTCCTTTTTTTCAGAGGAGTCAAACTAGCATTGTTGGCATCTTTACAATTCCTTCAAATGGACTTGGAGCAAATATCCTGTCTAACAGGGTGAGTGTCTGAATGGCTATCAATCAAACTATCATAGCAGATTCTTTTGGGGCCAATGTTTGAAAAGATAGCATTTAAAAAAAAAACAAAAAAAAAACAGACATTTAGAATTTTTTTTAAATGGAATAAATTGAAAATCTGCTTTTTTTTTCTTACAGGGAACCAAAATCTGACTTTCAGAAGGAAAAGATCAACAATGGGAGAGTGGGAAATATAATCAGCGAAGAAGGTACAATTGTAAATGATCAGGGATCCATGTCAGTTTATCTGGATATCAAGTTGATGAAATGTTCTTGTCTAGATTGTCCTCTGTCAATCCAGTTCTTTGTGCCTCCAGTTGCTGGATTGAAGACTTCTGGATCAAGTAAGATGCAGCTGTAATTAGCCAATGTAAATGGTGAAGTAAATATTTTGATTTTCACTTGGGTGCACAGAAATTCAGTCTGACATTTTTTCCTGGAGGTTTTTTTTTCTTCCCCGCAGATCTGGAGCCAGTTGTACAGGTTGCCCAGGTGACCATGGGTGCCAGCAAAGAGATTCACAGGCTTCAGATGGCATCGGCGCTCCAGCAGCCTCCACAACTGGATCTGCGAGGGTGGCCTGTTCCTGTTTTAATCTCCCACTCAGTGGGGAAACCTTTTCATTGTGCACCCCACAGTGAGTCTAAATGTCATTGCTGTTGGTGGTAATGCTGTGGCTGTGTCCCATGGCAGCTGTCCCGTGTTCCTTCCAATGAGTGATGTGCTTCACAAGACGGTGCCTGCCTTTTTCCAGCTCAAACTGCAACCCCCGTTACCCATGACGCCGTATTTTATGGAGAAGCTCAGCAGAATCACAGGTCTGGTAATATTTGTAGTGCACACTCTTTTTTTTTTTTCTTTTCTATAACATAAAATGTGTGACGCTGTTGTGAATGGAAGCATCATTCCAATTGGCTGTTCTCTCTTTTGACTGCTTTATAGGTTTAGCTGTGCCTGCTAGTAACCTGCAGAGGGCACCATTCCCCAAGCTTCTGCTGACAGGTTCATTGAGTTCAAAGAACCATTGGAAGACATTAGCTGATCAAGAGGTTATTTTCACAATGGTGAGGGTTGTTTACTTTTAATAAACTCTCATTTTGTTTCATGATGTAAGTTTTAGTCTTAACACTGAATCATTGTGGATTCAGCCTCTTCCTGACGGGGTGGTGCACAACTATATCTTCCCCGAAGCATGGGATGTGCCTAATCGGACAGGAACCATGGTGGATATCATTCCCTTCACCCACCCTGCTCATGTTGTGGACCTGCTGGATGTGCTCCGTCGCCAGTGTGTTTTCAACATCCTGCTAAAGAGCTGCACCTCGCAGAGTGCCTGTGAAGGCAAGAAGAATACAAAAAACAAATAAATGGATTACCTTTTTCTGGAGGAGGAGGGGGATGTTTGATTTTGTTTTGTTTTTTTTGTTCGGGTTTGTTATGTCATCAGGTTTGGAATGTGACCTGCATTTCGAAGTCCTTCCGGAGTGCGACGCCAGCTTTTCTGTGACCTTCCACCGACCCGACACTGATTCCCTGGCTGTTTGTGAGTGCCGCTGAATACAATTCACTTTCTCAGCTCGGCTGTGTGGAAGAATAATCAGAGACAACAAAAGCACAACTCTGCATTTCTGACATCATACGAAACAACTTGACTGCATAAAATAAAACGAAACACAATGATCCATTGTTTAACACATACATGTCAAACACTACACACAAACTTATGTGAAGTCCAAACTACACTATTTAGACCAAAAATATTCATGATTTAGTTTAACAGAACTTGTTAAAATCCAAAGGTGGTTGGATCACAAGTTATCATTAGCAGTTTGCTCCAACTCCAATAGTCAATTCCAGTATTGTGATGTGCCAATAGGTGAATCAATAAATCATGAACATCTGATGAAAATATGATGAAAATGACTGCAAAATGGAGTCAGGATTAGAGTGTAAGTTTGAGAAAGTGCCAATAACACTTTGTGTAATAATACCTTCATGCGTCTGTGTGTCCACAGTACTGGTGAACGTATGCAACCCGTATCACATTGGCTGCATTCTGTATGAAGCAGGTACATCTCAGTCTGGGATTGATAAGTACATCTCCATAATTGTGAGTAGGTAAGTTGCTAAGTCTTGTTTCCTTTCTGCCCTACAATGTGAACATATGAATGGTGGTCATGCGGAGAATCCAGGATGTGACGTTAAAAATGTTTGAAATGTTTATCAGAATTTTGATGAATTCTTCTGTTATTTCCTCTCAGATGCATGTCCATCCCTGTAACCATGAGGTTATTGCACAGCAAGCTCAAGGGGATCACCTCTGCCCCACTTTCTCCCAGCTGCCCTGTCGCCACAGAAGCTGAAAATGACCACTGGGCTCCCTGGGGTACGGCCCTGACCGACACCAGCAGAGGCCCGGCCGCCTTCTCCCGAGGCGCAGCTGTGCCAACAGACGGCTTCACTGTCTCCGGTTCAGGCCTGATCGTGCCTGCAGCCGGAGGCGAGGGGCTTCCTGAAATAAACGCACACCTCCTCTCAACCCCTTATCCACGCATCCCAGTAGGTGCGCTCCCCAAGATGATGGACACCAATCAGGAGGCTGATCTGAATCTCTGAGTGATGTCACAGCTAATCAACCCAACCAGGGAATATGTACTGTGTATCTGAGCTGCTGACATGAAATGGCAGAGGATTGTAACCATGTTGTGTTGTATGTGTCTGATCACACCCGTTTTTTGCAGGAAAATGCAGTGTTTCTCACTATGCATTCCTGTGTGGCCTAGATTGCTGGCTGTAAAGGTCTGAGGTTCGCCATATGACCTCAGACAGCCGAAGGCCCGGTTGATTGGTACCGTGTGAGCCAATCAAACGTTGTTAAAGGCCAAAATGGACTCTCGCTGGGGGAATATAAACTACGAATCAACATGTTAAAAACGGAAATGGTTCCTGTTGGGTGACTCAGTGGCTTTGTTGAAATGTGTCTTCCTCCATGGCTGTTTTTTTTTCCCCCTTTTTGAGTAAATGATTTTTTTAAAATACAGAAGTGACTTTTGTGTGGTACTATTCTAAATAACTCTGTAGAATGGACACTGTGCAGTAAGAAATCTCTTGATTCGTGTTGACCATGTTGTGTTTTTCCCGGGTGACATCCAAGACTTTGAATATACTATAGCTAAAAAGTCACCAGTTTATGGGGCAAAGGGAGACTCGTGAACAGATGTTGCGTTCTTAAAGAGAAATCCAACTTGCCAGATAAAAAAAAAAAAAAATCCATCTCTTTACTTTTACATCTCACAAATTGAGACTGGAGGTCTTTCTATGCTTTCTGTCTGCTCAATGCATGTCCAAATGAGTTTATTATACATTTAGACTATTGAGTCAACTGTCAGCAGCAGACAACTGGCTTTGTCCAGTGTCTTAACGTCTGGCTATCCAATGACCTGTATGCCTGCTATTCATAGAAATGTTCCAGCAAATGTGGTTGAAGCGCTCTCTGCTTTCAGTGAGCCAGGATCTGTACAATAAACCAGAGATTACCCGAGTGCCCTCACTTCTCACTGGTCAAGCATAAATCTGTCTGGTGATACGGAATTGGAGAGATTAGTGGCAACTTCGTCTTGGTGTCAGGTTTGAATGTAACTATAAAAGTTGTTTTTTTCTGTTGCAAGTGCTGATTTTTGTCCTGGTATGTTGCTGTGTTTAAGTGAATATCTTGGGTTAACTGTAAATATGAAAACTTACCAAAAGAAAGGACATTTTTACTGCTTTTTGGTGTTTTTTACAGTTACGAACATAAGTTGAAATGGCAAAAACGGAAGTGATGGAGGCTTGATCAAGGCAGTGTGAATAACTTGATGCCACAACACACCTGGGGGCAAACCCCCCAACCACCACCACCATCACCCCTGTTAATTATGTGTGATTCATGAATCACTCCCTTGATTTGCATCTTTTCTGGTTTAGCCATTATATTAATGGATATATGTGATCATATTCACAATCCCCCTTATCATGCACTATTAGATGCGAGTCGGGAGTCTTTTATTACTTGTACAATCGAGTTCATTGCCTTTTCCATCAGTTTCGGGGCTCGGTTCGTCCCAATACGTATGAGGAGTTCAGTGAAATCCACATCTCCCTCGCTGGTCCGCGGTCTCTTTAAATCCGAGTCCAGTGGACGAGCGCTGCGCGTCCTCACAAAGTTGTCTGGCCGCCGTGATTGCCCGCACTCAGCCTGATAAACAGCTGCTTGCCATTTAGGGCACTTCTCAAAGTTTCTCTCCAGCTCCTCCACGAATCGGGACGGGTTTTTTTTGTCTCTCCGTATGCGTGTGTGTGTGTCTCTGAGTGTGTGTGTGTGTGTGTGTGTGTAGAGAGTCTCGGAGTCTGTGGATGTTCAGATATAGAAAGTCTGCGCCGCTGGAAGCACGAGTCTGGATTCTCTGTTTGCGTAATGCTCAGGCGTCCTCTCGCTTCAACATCTGGATTAACTATTTGGAGTCGGAGCGAGCGGCCCTGCACAAAACCCCCGAGTGTGGACCCTCGCTCTCTCTCTCCTATGGACAGACTGCGTTTTACTCTGGGATTTAACTTCTTAACCCGAGTTTTTTGCGCATAGATTATGTATTCTTTAAAATGGGTGCGAACAATGGAAAACAGTATGGAAGCGAGGGTAAGTGAGTGCTGCAATTATGACTATAAAACACATTTTATAGGCATTCCACATTGGAATTACTCTTGGTTACAAACTCCACCTCTTTAGTTCGTTTCAAAAAGTCTCTTTTAATCGCTGTTGTTCTCTACTTTTACTTGTAATCTCCTGCTAAACTTGAAAAACTGTAGTTTCTTTGGCTTCCTCGAGCTGTCTCTGGACAGTTAGCTAGCTCCAAACTAGCCCCATCCCTTCCTCACTAAAACCTCTATTTTTCACCACTCACCGGTTCCCCGCATCTCTTTCAAGTTTTAACTTCACCCTCACGGCATTCATGCATCTTTAAGTTGTCTGTGGCTTCTGCTGTTCAATAAAATTACGACTTTTGACGAGCGGCAGCCCTGCTTTTAATACTTTTTAAGATGTGCATCATCTTTATTCTCCATATGAGATACAGGGTGACATCTGGTGGTCATATTTGAACACTTTCTACACTAAACTTTGAACTTCAAACTGCTTGTGTCAAAGGTTTCCCTTCTTTTTGTCTCCAGCAAATGAACTTCTCCAAAACTGCTTTGTCCATTCAGCCTCAGTTAAATGCGGTTTACACGGTGCTGTAATAAAACTGCAGGGGGGCGACGTGTCAGGGAACTCGCATAGTTATCAAAAGGCACGCAAGAGTTTTGCTCTCCAGTTGAATATGATTGCAGGGAATAAAAATGAACTGGAAGTTATTCAGCGCAGACAGGTCCAATAAGAGGTCATATCACGTGATCTGTGGAGTGTTTGACTTGACCAGGCTGCATATTTAATAGACAGCAAACTGATTTATAGGCTTCTTTTGACGACTAAGTGCATCATAGAGGCGGGGCTCAAGATGAAAGTTATGAGGTTTGTTGATACTCAGTTCTTGTTTCCATGAGAAGATCTAATTTGACAGATTTTTGTCCTCAATCTCATTGGAAGTATATTGTTATTGGCCCTAAATCTGTAAATAAAACGTGCTTAAGGGTTGTTTTTGCAGTGGAAAAAACAAGCTTTCTCCCTAAGTGCATTCCTCTGGCAGGTACACCTGATGGTAATAACTTCCCCACATTAACAGTCATCATTAAGTCCAGGATTTGTGCTCTCCTGCAGTTGATTGTTTAATGCTGTCTGTGGGCGGAGCCTTCGAACCAAATGCCGATTCTCCTCCTTGCACGACATGGACTTTCGCAGCGTTACCCAAATCAGGTTGCATCATTACTCACTGCTTAGCTATCGGCCACAGTGTTGCAGATGAGAGGCATTCACTGTCCTTCTCACTGTATTGGCAGATCCATCCAGACAGATGTTTCACCTCAGGAATGCAGCTGAGAACCACTAAAAAGACAGTATAAAACCTTGTTTTTATGACAATACAGGAACTAAAACTTGAATTAGTTGACTCTCATACCAAAATGCTGATAAAATCTCCCACATGTGGCATTAATCATCCCAGAATATCGGCTGAAAGTTGGTTTATATTGCTCGGAGCGGTGGTTTGTAAGTATTAACATTCACATTACCACCTATCTCATCCCGTCATGTATTTTTCATCAGAGGGTCAAATCCTCAGCATTACTTATTCGGGAAGAATTGCAGCCTACTAAACACATTACTTCTGCCTCCGGAGCAGAAATGTTTGTATAAATAACATTCCGATGAGCTCCCTTCCTAAGTCAATAACAGAAGAGAAAAGGTTGAAACTCATGATGGTAAAAATAACATGTGGAGCAGCTCCACCCAGGAATTCAGCCCGTTAAGGTGCACGAGCCGATATTATCGCAGGTTCACGTCTTGCGCTGAGCTGACGCTGTCCAGGAGCCACACGACATGGACAGTATCATGGAATAAACAAACTTCCTTGTCGTTCTAGCGCTGTTAACTGCTTTTCGTGTCCTTTTTGGTCCTCAGGATGAGTGTTTCGTGAGTTTGAGGTCAAAGATATCATGCTGACCTGAATAGCAGCCGTGAACTGGTTGAGGATTAACTTTACTGGCAAGCTACGATGTTGAATATACACCAATCTGCCTTAACATCAGACCACCCCCTTCATGTTATGAAAGCAACTCTTTTGCTGCCAAAAAAGAGTCCTGACCCACTGAGGCAGGGACCCTCCTAGACATCTGTAGGTGTGCTGTAATATCTGGCACCAAGATGTTCACATCACATCCTTTTAATTGTGGTTAGTTGTGAGTTGAGGTCTGAACGCATCCATGAGTTTTTGATCTCTGGTTCTCTGTTGGATGTTTTAGTGATTACAACAGTGCTGGAAAACACAACCGAAGCTTTTGTCAGCTTTTGTTTAACTGGCTAAAATCCTCATGCTGAAGCATCTTCTTGCCTACCCACTAACAGGTGCTTTGACACTGACACACAATGTTGTTTCACCTGTTTTTTGTCACGATGTAATGCCTGATCAGTGTGTAGTTCCTGACACAGTTGATGGCTGCAACACCACCAAAAGTCTTCACCGAATAACTTCTTTAAATATAGAAGATTCAGTCAACATTGGTATGGATGCCTCCTTTATTTCAGCATCTGGTGGACTGTTATTGTTACATTTGAAAGAAGGAATGGTTATTCTATTCTTTTATTCACACTTAGCTCTAACCTATTTGGCATTATGGTCGACCTTTATATTATGATTTCTATTTGGAGTTTGTAGCTCAAACAGTTTTGCTGTAGTAGAGAAGGCAAAGCAGTTTAACTATTCCCAGATGTTTTTACACCCGTATACTTTTTGCCACCTTTGCATATGTAGATATGTGTTGAGTTTACATTCTGGCAATAGTTCAGTTCTGCAGTACTCAACTATTGGTGCTCTTGTTTAACATAAATAAAAGCCCTTTAATCTCCGCACTGCAGCACGTGTTGTCGATTAAAGCATCGCCTGGTGTTGAAGTTATCAATGCTTCAGAACATCTATGATCAGTGTCTTATTTACAAGTGCAGGGATTCTGCAGTCCATCAGCACACATCTGTTTTCGAGCGCGACTCCACAATTAATCACGCTGGTCGCAGTTATGCGGCAGCCGCACAGCCAGCGCGTTTTGTAAGAAGACAGGAAGCAGGAGCCTTTTCGGAATACTTGTTTTTCCACAAAAGACCAAAAACAATTGGCTGCGCACACTTCCACGTGTCGAACAAACAGCCCCACGAACGAAGCCTGTAACCAGATAAAGCTTGTGTTGACCCTGCCTGAAGTGTAAGACGCTGAAAGAAGGGCTCGAGCTCACATCTGCAAGCTCTTGGTGAATATTTGAGTCATATTCGAGGACTGGAGGATCCTTAGCAGATGTGCTGGCTCAGTGATGTCACCACAAAATGTCATTCACATCGAAGCAGCATTAGCCTTCTGTTATTTTGTATGTGTCTGTGTGATTTTGTGTTTGGCTGAATGTGGAAACTGTCTTTTATTTATCCCCCCCCCCATCCCCCCCGTCCCTCCTGCTAGATTTCATATTCGCTGCTTATTTCGGGAACTGTCTCGTCTGTTTAGGTGGCTGCTGTTGATGTGCATGTGGGCGGGACTGTTTGGGAATACCTCTCCGGCTTGTCGTGCCGGGTGAGAGGCACATACTTACTCTCAGGAAAGCCACAAAGCTGCATTTATGATCTGACAGAGGAACCAAATGCCATAAACAACTTCTCCACAGGCAGCTTTGCAGTCACCAGTGCCTGTCGCGCTCCGGCGAGGAGAAATTCAAAAGAGCGCGTCTTTGAAATGTAGCACCCCTCTGTGGTCATGTATAAAAACCAAGTCCTAAATCCAATAATGCGAGCGCGAGCTCATAAAGGAAGAATTGTAAATGGAAGTAAGCTTAATCAAATCACTGATGTGGCAGTTGTGAGACTGTACAGGCCCTATGAGCTAAGAGGAGCGCCGCTGATTCGTCGGAACCGTTCATTAAATTCTCGTGTCGTCCTCAGGAGGGTTTGCTCACTTGTCCTCAGTGGAAGTCAAGGCTGAAAGGGGGGGGGACTTCACAGGACTTTATTCTCCTTCCAAATATCAAAATGGACACTAACTCAAACAAACCAGTGGACTTTGTGCGAGCGCCAGGGCCAGCCATTCATCCAAAACCCAGGGACATAAAAGTCAAAGAGGCAGGGAGTGATGGGCTTTACGTTTCCTTACACTTCATACCTCCTCTGCCTATTAGATGCATCATCAAAGTGTGAGTCCGCCTCATCTTGGACAGGCAATCTTCAGGGATTATTCGTGGAAAAAAAAGTGGTTTTCTTAAAGGGGGAAGATTGATTTTCAAAGGTTGCGGGATGAAAAGTGACATCGACTTAATAAAACATAAGTCAGAACGGCGGTTTGTCATCCGAGCCTTCTGCTTCACTACGTCCATGCACTTTTGTTTTTCTTGCCTGCAGGTAAAGGGAGCTCAAGCATCTCCTCTGACATAAGTTCGAGCACAGATCACACACCAACGAAAGTTCCCAAGAATGTGGCTACCAGCGAAGGTAAGGCATCTGGTGCTCATTAGCCAAACTCCCTCCCTTTTTTCTTCTTCTTTTTCTTCTTCCTCTTCTTCTTCTTCTCCTCCTCCTCCCACCACACTTTTTCCTCCCCGTCCGCTCTTTTTGAAGCCTATTTTTGGAGAGAAAACCTGTGTGTTCCTAGATTAACCCTAAATTGAAAACAAACCCGCAGCTCCCATCACAACCCAGAAACCAAAGGCATTTCTTTGTTTCAGAAGAAAGAGTAAAGAAAAAAAAGCAACACTTGTGGCGTCTCATTGTGGAGGAATGCTTATCTAAACTGTGGTCGTATCAGGCTCAAAGCATCGCCAGGGAGCGAGGGAGGTGCGTGTTGCTCGGGAGAGGAGGGAGCGAGGGGATTTTGCCGGAGACGTAGAAGGTGAAGGGAGTGAAACCGGGAGGGGGGATAGAGAGCTTCACCTTCTTGCTCAGGCGCCACTGCTCCTCCTCTCCGCGGAGCTCTCTGGCTCCCTCGCACCTCCTTCTGCCTCCCCAGGCGGACTTCCAACCTCGGCAGAGTTATTGCAGGCAACTCTGCGAGCAGGGGATGTGTTACGAAGGCGAGCTGCATGCTCGCAGCAATGCTTCGGAAATACGATGCAGCTGGATGATGCCTATTAAAGCTGCCTGTCGGCAGCTGTCCCGGATAAAGGAGCCGTTCGATACAACTACAATAATTTGTCAGTCAAAAGCAACAGTTTCCTCAAGGCAAAAAAAACCCTTATACATGTTTTTGATCTAGTATTGTAACAGTTCAAAGTACTGCAATGTTACAGGCTGTAGACTCACTTTGTTGCAAAGATTTTCTTCGGTGTAAATCTGGGAATTTTTTTATATTTATTTGAAAAAATGACATATTTTTACAACAAGAATTGAAAACTTCAAAACAAGTTTTTCGTAAGTTCAGATGGCACTTTTTTAAGTCTTAAAAATGGGAGTCAAAAGTTGCAAATTAGAGTCACAAATTGTTGATTTTGGTCCAAAACTCTATGAAGCTTCCTCTGGACTTTGTTGACGCGCTGCCGTTTTCTGAGCTGACCAGTGACTCACTGATCATTTCGCACGCTCATGCACATATATACTCACCATCTTTCTCTCATGCATTGTCATCACCAATCTCAAATTTGCTCTGGCACGGTGAATGTAGTATTCTTGTGGTCTGGCGCTGCCCACAAGAAAAACACATGCCAGTTGGAGCCTGTGTTTAAAGCCGTCGCTCAGCCAAAGGTTTTCAAGGTGTTTGTCGGAGACAACAGGGAAGGAACAGCGGGAGGACGGCATCAACAAACTGCTCGGAGCTCGGAGGCTGTTGCAGTCTCATTCGACATGTGTGCCAATTAGCTTGCTTGAGGGAGGTTAATTCTTTCGTGAACCTCACTAAACATGGTGCAAGATGTTTGCGTGAGCGTGCATCACAATGAAATCGCTGTTACTCATCCGGCCTCGCTGGAAACGCTGACTCACCGGGATCCGTCCACTGAGAAGCTTCTGGAAGGAAACCCAGACTATTTTGGGGAAATTGATAATTGTCCCGAATGTGTCTTCTTGGACCCAACCTGTGCAGATAGACCTCTATAGACAGAGTATAGGCCATAGCCAGTGGCTTCCAGACCATAATTCCCCCCTGTGTTATGACTGAAATTGTTATTTTTTTCTCCATGCTAAGTGGGAGTAATTACATGGTCTGGAACCGCCACGGCCACAGTTAAATCCCCCCTCCTTAGAAGGACACACGCATGCATGCACAGGAACAAATACACACACATGCGGACCAGCGTTCGCACACACACACACACACAGTGGCAGATCGCACAGGCCTTGCCCACCTCGTACTGTGGTCCACTAAACTAATCAGGAAGCCGTCTGGCCGGTTTCCCACTACACAGTGGGAGTATTCATAATAAAGCCTACGCTGTCCCCACGCTGGAGCTCTGATATAGTTACAGTGCTTAGATTATTAGTTTCACATCACTTTTTTGCCTGGCAACACATTAAGAAGAAAAAAAAATCAATATTGCATTTTCCAAAAAATCATATATTACACGTTTTTCACAAGGGTGAAAATCAAAAGCGCAAGACGGACATTTTTATTGGAATGTGGCTTTGTGTCATACTGTCAATCATTACTACAGGAGCCTTTTCAGCTCAAAACTTGTATCACACACGAGGCAGTGGGTTCACATTTTAATGACGATGACTTCTGCATTCACGAAAACTCAACTCGGTCAACCTAAACAAAAAACTAGCAGGTTTAAGCTCTGAATAATCTGTGTTTAGAGGAGGGGCATGGTTGTCATAATAATCGGTCAAATAATTCAATACAGATGGGTTTGCTTATTATGAGCTTTTGTGTGTTTTTACATCACTGTTGGTTTAACCGTCTGGGCTTTCTCATGTTAGCTTGTGCAAGCTAAACTTAGCGTAGCTCTGCGATTCATATTCCTAAACAGTAAAAAAAAAAGAGCGATCTGTTTTTAATTCTCCTGGGCTGTAATCAAGTTTGAAAGACCTTTTTTTGGTACATTTGTGAAGTGATAAATGTGTTATGTTTTTCTTTCGAAAGACACAGTCTGTCATAAAAAGCCACGATGTGCAGGATCCAAACCAGAGACCCTGAAAGTAAACGGCTGGAAGCTCCACCACCGCTTTCCACCACGGCCGCTTCGTTTTTCTGGCAAACAAAAAACGAATGCCATCGCAGGAATTTCAAAGATGTTACATTCACCTCAGAATCCAATAATCCTGAATTATTGCGGCGCTTAAAGAGCCGCGCGCAAACGGGACGGAGGCCGCCGCCGCCTGTCTCCTCTCAGTGCTTCATCATATATGGCCACAAAAATCAACATTCGGAAGTCGCGCTCGCTCTCCTCCTGAAAAACAAACCGAGCCTGGCAGTCATCTGGCAGGTTTTTACTGCGCGTCTCTGTTTCCAGTTATTATTTAGACAAGTTTGCGGTGGCCTGACCCACTTGAGTCGCTTATTAGCCGCAGACTGAAAGGTACAGTCCTGGACAGTAAATCCTTCCTGTGGGATGAAATTGAGGATCTCCCAGCAGGGGTGACTCTGTGACCCCCGTCTGGGCCTCAAGGGTTTGCTTTGGCACCGTCGACTCGGGGTACTTCAGGAATGTGCCTCAGTGAAAGCAGGAGCTGAACGGGCCAGAGAAGTCGGTCCACTGACTCTATGCGTCAAGGCCTCCATAGTTTTTTTTTTGGGGGGGGGTCGGTTTCTTCGCTGGTGTTAAATGGCATCAGGAAGTGCGGCTCCGACACGGGAGAACGGTGGGAACAATGGGCACGCTCGCTTCCCTTCTGCTGCCAAAGGAGCAGAGAAACAGCGATAACAGTGGTGAGGAAGCTAATCAGCTCCTCTGCACCGCTTTAGCATTGTGGCAGGAGTCACTTCTCTAAACAGGTCGTGATTTATAGACCTGTCGGAGCAGGTTTCTAATTTGGATTGTTTTTATTGACAAAAATCCATTTGTCGCCATTGGTTACTTTTGTTAGCTTTTTCAATTCCTTGGACCTAAACCACTAATAGCCCCCCTCCTTCGCTGCCCCCAGTGTGTGTGGCGATGTTAACTCTTGCGATACCACTTTGCCTTTTCGTCCTCGTGTTATCCTTTGAGCGAAATGTTCCAGTGATATTATACACTGTATATATTGCAGCATGCACTCGTGCTTTCCCACATTGCTGTTTTGAAGGCAGTTGAAGGGTCAGATGTGCAGTCTAAACAGCCCCACGCTGAAAAGGCCCGTCTCCGATATGTTAATATCCCTTTACCCTCCCAGGGGCAACAAATCCCTCACACTTCATCCGTAAACGAACCCCACACGCCGATGACCCGCCCGCTTGTGTTTACGCAGCCAGATATATAGTGTTTCACTGTTGATTTTCGCCGTGCCAAACACAGACGGCTGTGCAGGGAGGCGTTTGCGTGCGTCACTGTCACTTCAACGTCTTTACCGCAGAGAAAATATACAGGTTGTTATCTTCTCCTTCAGTTTTAAACGCAACTTTTATCTTTTAGGAGATGTGGTGGAGCGAAACAAGTCGCTGGGCTCCTTTATGGCAGTGTGGGATGTTCCCAATCAGGGCAAATAAGTGTGTTTAGACGAGGAAGGGTCGGGTTTTTTGGACAGAGATGTGAGGCGACTTTTCACAAGCCTGCTGCAGTTGTTAAGAAAAAAGAAAGAAATATCAGCGGTTTCCTGCAGCCATCTCTGGAAGTGGTCGATCTGAAGACAGAACACAGAGAGGAAAAGAATGCCAACGCTATTTTCCACAGATTTTCTCCATCAGCTGTCCTGGCTCCTCCCCCCTCCCCTTCCCCTCGACCGGCCCGCGCGCCAGGAAATCTGAGCGAAAAAGGGCTCGGAACAAGGGCGGCGAAAGAAGAAGGAAAACAAGTGAATGCAGTTTACCGAAGACGAGCGGAGAGAAGGAGGAGATTGAGGGAGGGGAAGGAAAGGCAGCGCTCTCCATCTCATAACTCTTCTCTGATTACTGCTCAGAGAGAGAGAGAGAGAGAGAGAGAGAGAGTGAGGGAGAGAGGAAGCGGCGGCCCTGTTGTTTTGAATGCGTTTGCCATTTTTCTCCA
>JAUESE010000002.1:10636264-10648314 GCA_032274725.1 Malacoctenus triangulatus
AATGTCTCGCATCTCTTCATGAACACAGTTTTAATCGGGTTGCTGTCCCGGGGCAGAGTCAGTCCCACCGCCAGGCCGACGATCAGCAGGAGCGCGACGCACAGCGCGACGGCCAAAATGATTCGGCGTCTCCTCCGCCGCTTCGGCTGCTCCATTCAGAAAAACTCAAACTGCTCCAAGCGCCAACGTTTGGGACGGGTGAGCTGGGGGCACCGGGTGGTCTGCGCGGCGTTTGTTGACACCGGTGCGGAGTTGGAGTTCGGGACGTCTATTTGTGGAGGCTCGCAGGAGCGGAGCGGAGCGGGCTCGCTGTCACGCAGGCGCTGCTCCAATCAGCTGTGGCGCACCGGAGGGAGCAAAGAGCAACTGTCGTTAAAGCGTGCGGGGTCACTGGAGTAGGTTAATAAAGCAGAGGGGAGGTGCTGTGATGCAGGTAAGAGTCCTGCAAGTTTAACAGCGTTACATGCGCAGAGATGGTAATGCAACACTGTTTATAACTATAATAATTGTTTTATTAGTTTGACTTTATTGCATAAATTACAACGTGGATAGTTTGCCAGTTTTTACGCATATTGGCCATCCGTCATTTGAACCATTTTTTCCCCTGATTTGGAGGTTACGCCAGAATGACCTCATAATAACGCACATTATTGAAGATTTGGAAGTTTAAAGCTACAGATCGGGACGGTTTTCTTGAGTTTTTAGAATTTATGGGAAGACTATCCCAAACAGTAGTTTGCAAAATCATTATTTGTCAAACTCTAGAGCCTTAAAAAGAACAAACAGAAAGATAAATAAGTTCCACAAAGGTACCAAAAGCTGTAATTACAACGCTCTCCTCCTCCTCCTTGGCTGCCATGCACTTGAGCATTCAGGTAAAAGCCATTTAAAAGAGTCCCCAACCCCCCACGCTCCCACTGTGCAAGCATAAGCATGTTTGAAGCTTTTGTTCAAATTGTAGAAGTGGGTTTCCGTTGCATATTTACAAAGGCTACAGTTGAAGTTAAACACCGATCAGCAGCCGCAAACGGTTACAGGCAATATAGCAAAGGTCATGCAAATACCTGTTAGCTGTGAACACGTTAGGAAACGCAGGAGACCTTCGGAAAGCAGGCAGGCAAATCAAAAGTAAAAGTGGTTCGTTCCAGGAAACAGATTTGTCCTTTCTGCTGTACATGATCTTTAATGACTCGGTGATCCACCGGGGCGCCAATCTCATTTGCTGGCAGCCGCCTGCTCCGGTCAGATTGGGCCATAAATAAATTTGTGATAGTGATGGAAAATTGGTCAACAGATTTATGGTTGTTCAAAGTTGAAATGCCCAACTTCTTTGGCTTTGACTGAGGTTACATTATTGTGAGGCAACAACAGTGACAAAAATGTCACAGATCTCAAGTTACACAGTGATCCTGGGTGTGTTTAAACCCCACGGACTGCATTCATAAAACACAGAGCATAACAAATATGGGCCACAGCATGCAGGTGGTTACAAATGCTGCTACTTTCTCATGAGGTGTTCAAGGGTCTGTGGTTTTTGCTGCGTGACCTGAGGTCCTGGAGTCACAGCGGGCCAGAGAGCTGCTTCAGATATCAGACGCCAAGAGGCAAATGCGATCTGCTCGACCCCATTTAACTCCACTTCACCCAGTTTCATCCCAAGTTCAGCTGTGCTCACAGTTTTGGCTGTTTATTTGAAGTGAAATGAACTCAATCACATCTTAATTTATTCCACAAATAGCAACTGATGCTTTGTGAACTCGTCAGATATAATCATGTAGTCCTTTGCTTGTGGACGAAGCTGTCCGCACACGTCTGGCAGGAGGAGTGCTTTGGGTCCTGGATGCACTGGAGTATCATCAGGACTCTGTGGAAGAAGCATGACAGTTGGTGATCCTGTTCTCAGCTATCAACAGAGAAACAAATCAAAAAGCTGTGAGAGTTCAACTGATTTATTTCCAAACCTACAGGTTTTTTTTTTTTTAACAAAGACGACTGTGATGCGATTCCACTGCACAGTTTCTCAGGTTTTTCCAGTAAAAACTGCATCTAACTGTTGGTTCCTGTTTGTACTTGTTGAGACATTCGCGGCTTTGCAACAAGAAAACACGTCCGTGTCGCTTCGTCATTAATTCTGGTAATTATACCAGAGTTTGGTCTCTAAAGGCAGAACATCTTTAGGAACGTCTGCAGGTTGGGGCGTCGAGATGTGACTTACTGGTCCGTGTCCGTGCAGGTCCAGTGAAAGCCTCTGGACTGGAGGATTCCAATCAGACTCACAATAGATCCTTTACTACACGATTCTCTGTCACAAAACAAAACAGGTGGAAAATGTGGTCAAGGTGATTTCTTAATGCATGTTTCACATGTTTTAAGCATTTAATATATCTAAATGACCTGGACATTCAACTTATGTACAAATGATTGTATGCTACATGTATACAAAATAGCTATAGGATTTATAAGGACATCACCAATCTCTATTGGAGCCATTATCAAAATTTTAATCTGTGTTTTTTTTTATAGGAAACCACCAATATTCTGTAACTCTCACATAAAGGGTCCATCTAGGTTGGTCACCACCTTGATGTTGACATATTCCACCCTTTTGGGATTCAGACTGTCCAGTTCAACACTCCCAAACATGCTGTAAGAGTCAAAAACAAAATATGCATCATTTTATGATCGATACTGTTCACTATCAAGAAGGTGTTTGCACCAGTGACTCACCTTCTCCTATTGAAGGCGTTGGCTATGGAGCCGTTCAGTAATACAGTGATATTCCCAAACGCCATCTCTGCAAACTAACAGAATGATGATGAAAGTCACCACTGGTGTAAGAACAGTGTTGCAGACAGCTGAGGAACTCACAGTTTGTGAGGCTTGTCTCCACAGTGAATGAACTGGGTGATGGTTACATGCAGACCATGCAGGACAGGAGCTGAAATCGAAGCCTGCGTCAAAGTCACAGTGAAAGAAAAAAAAAGTATGCGAGTGAGATGCAAGAAAGAACAGTTGATGTGTTCACATGCAATGAGATTTTTTGCCATTAATGTGCCCAACGTTCGTCCGAAGAGTCACAGCTTCGTCAAATCAGAAGAAAGAATGAAACGCAGTCAAACGGTGCACTTTCTGACCGGAGTCTTCATCGAGGCCACACCAGATGAGGTCATTGAAAATGTAGCCGACGAGTGTGTCCTCCAGAGTCCAGAAGTGCGGAAGAACAGCTGCGTAGCTGTGCATCAGGGTCCTGGTTTTACTCCAGAAGAGGAACTAACCCACAGAGTGAGAAAGAGCATAAAAGTGAAGCTATGCATTAGATGAAAAACAACAACAAACAGAAAAGGAGATGTTGAGTGTTGAGGCTGTTTACGTTGTTGCAGGGCCAGATCTGTGGCATCATACTGAACAGGTGATAATAATCCTTCACTGTCACGTTACAAGAGGCAGGATGGACGACAGCTGCCTCGAACTGTCTCCAGATCTCTTCACAGTCGTATCTACATACAAGAAGAGAATTATTGATCAGCCGTCCAGCAGATTGCTGATTTGATGAATGATCTGGAGCAGTTGTCTTACGAATAAACATCCCTTGCAAAAGCTAAATAACACATGACTGTTTTCATGGACGTCATAGTGGAACAGTGTGAGAGATATCCAACAGAGATATCACCATCATCTGGTCATTAAATCAAACTTTGGATGACCTTTAAATGACATTCTGATTTCATTTATTACCGACTGAATGTAACATTTGTTTAGTGTCCCTTATGAAAGCTCTGGGCTTTATTTCTTAATCACTGCCACCGTCCTGTAATCTGGTAGGATTATGTAACTCAGTCTTGACTTTCCCATCAAATAAAGTCCTCATGCAAACACATCAGTACGTGCCCTCGGTTCAAGGAAGTCGTTTCTGTCCTTTCATTTTCTCGCTCTCTTTCTTCACAATCCAAAAAATAGGCTCATTCAGTATCAGTCATTGAATTTTTTCATCAATACAGCCTTTTATGCTGGCTGCACTACACATCTACAATAGAAAGTCTGAGTGTCGGACAAAAACCCTCTCTTAAGTCATAAAACGGGCACTCTGAAGCAGATTCAGCGCTGACAGTGTTGTGACATGATGAGGAGTTGAACAATACGTCACCTCAGAGTGGGGTTAACGAGCGTGGTGTACGTGTAACACCTCCCCACCACGATGTGCTTGATGTTGGGAGTCGTTCCGAGCTGTGCAGCCAGTCGACAGGAGCAGGGTGACGGCAGGATGAAGCCTTTGATGTGGACACAAAGACAAAAACAAGAAAAGAAAAGTGCGCTTTCACGTTTGGGGAGAGGCTCATCAAAGGAGAGATTGACAGACGATACTGCGTGAAAGCCGGGGAGGACTCACTCACAGACTGCCACGCTGATGGCCACAAAGGAGCCAGATGTTTTACAGGACGTCATGACGGCGAGGAGAAGCGAGCTTGTATGTGTCTGGGGCGAGGCGAAATGAAACGAGAGAAACAAAACAAACAGCAGCAAAACATGAGCTTCGGATGTGGCTGCGGGCCAGCAGGTACTTTCCTGTGGGCTCACAAGATGCCTGTGATTGACTGAAATCTCATTATCCACTGGCGTGTACAGAACCTCCTCTCCGCTTCTTGTCAACAGCTGTCAAAGCTGGCAGGTTTTCCCACATAGAGTTGTAACAAACAAACCTGATCGCTCACTTTGAGACAACACTACGCTTTCTTGCACTTGGAGGACACGCAGAAAAAAACACTCACGGGTCTGCAGGTTGGAGCAAACAGCACATGCAATCAATCAAAGTGTCATGGGAAAGTGTAGAAATAAGTGCTCACCACTCTCGGTGCAGAGGGTCAGGATGCAGCGGGCTGCTCGGGGTCCTGTGGAGGTGTTCTCAGAGGCTAATGGCCGCCGCGCTGCAGAGGCTGGTCTTCATCGCTCCATGAACGCGTCTCCTCACCGGGCCACAGACGTCCCTGAATGTCAGAGGAGACTCTCCTCCTTACCCTCCCAGCCTCCTGCTGCAGACACTACATCCACATGACTCCCATTATGGAGCTGTTAGGCATCTCCCCAAACAGAGTGAGGGCTGTTCTGAGGGACATGGTGCCATGGGACGCAGGACAAAAGAGACATGTGGTCCTAATTGTGTTATTTGACTGGATCCCCCAGTCCCAGTAGGGGCAAAAGTGTCTCAAAATGAGCCGCACTTACCTTCACAGTTATTATCATTTCACTTCTTTCCTTTTTATGTGTTGCAGATCAGTTTTGTTTCTGTTTGAGAAAAGGGAAACAACTTGTGGACTCGTTTTTGTCACCTTCCCCTTTTTAAAAGGTAGACTCACAGCACCAGAGAGTTACACTGATTACAGCATTCGAGTTGAAAGCACTCCAAGATCCTCACTCTTGAACGGCCCTGTAAAGGAACGAGGTGGTATCTAATATACTGTAGGCTGGGGGACTAATGTATGCCTGCTGTTGCCTGACATCCCACTAAACTGCTCAGAGAAAAAGACGACTTTGAAATTCTCGCATGGAGGCCGATTGAGGTTGAACACAGTGAGGATGAGACTTTGCCCTCATGCTTTGAAAACTAATTGCCTTGTTAGCATCGAGCATAGTTGAACAGGGTGTCTCCACCAGATAACCACGACTCACTCGAGCAAATATGCACACACATGCACACACGCACTCATGCACACACGCACACACACTCTGAACCATTGTTAATTCGATTTGGAAGGGGAAGTGTGAGAAGATCAGAGACTGAAAAAAAATCCATAGATCAAATGATCCGTCAAACCACACGTCTCCTCTCAAGGTTCCTCATGAAGTACAAACAAGCAAAGTGAACCTTTGTCCAGCTAACTTTAGGATCTTATTCAGCTGAAGTGACTGAGACTGGGACATGTTTTGAAATGAATGTTTTTAAATTCCATTTCAATTCAACACAATGACTGGGCTTGTTGCGCAAAATACCTACACACAAAAGGTTTCTGTTAGTCACTAGTTACTGTGTACTACATTACAGTGCTGTTGCTGCCACCGCCTGGACTGAAGAAGCATTGAGTGTTCAGTGTATTTCAATTCAGAGCTTTGGTTATGAACAATGTACATGTTTCATAAACAGATGATTTTTCTTTCTTTCAAATAAGGTTCGAGGATTTGTTAAATCCAATTAATTTTTGCTCACTATTTTGTGCCAGTGTAGTTTGGTGATGCACTAATGTGCATATAAAAGGTAACTGTGTGTTGTCCTTTAAACTGATTTTCATATCAGCTATGTCCTTCTTGCCAGTATCAAAACTTTTTTTAAATTTTATGTTCAATTTAATTCCAGTGAAATATTTCAGTGTGACTCTAAATGACTAAATAATGGTAATGAATAAAAAAAATAAACATTCATTTGACATGCAGAAGTCACTCTACAAAGTTCCTCACTCACTCCAAATGCTTCCTGTCTGCGTGTGCTCATTGGCTACTGTAAAGACACTTGACAGCTGTTTTAACCAATCACAGTGTAGAATTTACTGTCCAACGTCTCTGACCAATGAGAGTCAGGTCTTCCTGTTCGTCCCGCCCAGCCGTGCTTGAACAGTCAGAGCTGTCAGATCGTCCTGGGAGGTGTGTTGACTTTAGCTTTAGCATGTCGAAACTGTTCGGTGCATTGTTTTTATTCACAAAAATGCATTTCTGCCATCCTGCTTGATAAAACCGTAACCGCAATGTTCTTAGCTGTCTCTACCGATTAGTTTTCCGCTCGTTTGTTCTTGCTTCGTGCTTGTGCAAGCTAGAAGCTAGAAGCTAGTCTGCTATCTGAGAGGGTTTATTGCATCCTATTCACCTGCTTCCGTTTCTTCTTCTGCCTCTCTCGGTGCCTGTTCTTGTTTTTAATGAGGAAACATCTGTAACAGTGAGTGACGGCATCGCGTTTCCTCTTGCAGGTGACTTCGGCCGGTGTCAGTAACGATCTTTTCTCCACTTCCTCATCAACATGAGTGATCAATGGCAGGAGTGCATGGACCACTGCATAGAGGTCACTAAAAAGGCCGGCCAGGTAATGCAGCGTTTTGACCATGTGCACGGTTTGGCAGCTCATCTTGCTGTGTCAGTGTCCATGTCCACCCTGTTGCATCTGAAAGCTCCTAAATAGAGTAAATGTCAGGACATGGACCAGATGATTGGAGGGATGAGACATTTTTGAATTGAACCTAAAGATGAATGGACATCACATGACTAAGATATGTATCTCCTTACTGTAATTAAAGACTCCTTAAATATCATAAATAAACTTAAGTTGAGTTCATCTGCAAGATTTTTCAGTCCCCCCCCCCCCCTAAAAAACCCCTCCCCTCTGTCTCCGTGATGTTTGTGCTCCTGCCAGGTGATCCGCGACGCCCTCCAGAAGGAGATCGCCGTGATGCACAAGAGCTCGCCTACCGACCTGGTGACCGAGACGGACCAGAGAGTTGAGCAGCTCATCATTTCCTCCATCAGGGAGAAGTATCCGACACACAGGTGAAGCACCTCTCAGGGCAAGGACGGTGCAGGAAGGGATGCATGAGCACCCAGGCATAAAAACAGAGAGATGCTTAAAGAGAAAAAGGCATTTATTGAATTGTTTCCATTTGACGAAGCAAAAAAATCAGCAAACCTATGTTGTCATTTTGTTCTGAGTAAACATCTCATTTATTCTTTTTACTCTCACTATCGAGACATTAACGCTGCTTTAAAATGATCTCCTACAGTTCTGATCGAAACTTCAGGCTGATTTGTTGACTTTTGTAGTTTGCAGCTCTAAACTTCCAACGTTGGAGCTCTAAAAAAAAACAATAATGGGCCTGTTTGTCATTCACAAAGTGTAGCAGCACAATTTGAATTCCTTACATGGAGGCGAAAATGCCCCCAAACTGGTTGTCTTAATAGCTATGGAAGCCTGCTGCTCAGCGTGCTGGAAAGTGGACCTAATAACACTGAGAAAACAAACGGCAGGTGCACGGAGTCGCGTCCAAACTCCGGTATTAATTTTACAGTTCAGCTGGCAGTGGCGCCGTGCATAGAAAAGTTTGTTTATGCCTCCCGTTTTTGTTTGTTGTCGCGGAAGCTTCATAGGCGAGGAGTCGGTCGCGGCCGGTGCCCCCAGCGTGCTCACCGACAATCCCACCTGGATCATCGACCCGATCGATGGCACCACCAACTTCGTTCACAGGTAGTCCTGCGATTAGATACAGTAAGAAGCCTCGGAGCGGCCCCGATACGGCTGCCGATTTGTTTTTTTTCTTCTTTATCTCCGTCTCGCCTTAACTATTTTTATCTTTTAATTAGGTTCTCTCTTGGATTGTCCTCTCTGCCTGGGATAATTAGACATCCCAGATGAAACTGAACTGATAATAGAAATTGATTCCTCTGAGCTTCAATCTAAAGCGAGCTCAATAAATGTTTTTTTTTCTTCCTTTTTAATAATATGAACTCCTCTTGGCCAGGTTCCCGTTTGTGTCTGTATCAATCGGCTTCACGGTGAAGAAAGAGGTAAGGATCTGTTGTATGCAAATCACATTTGTCGTCGCCCTGATTACAGGAAAACATCAACATGATAGTTCGCCACATTAACCCAGAGACTAAAGAAAAACCTGCAGTGTACGTCCTCGTCGGATCCAGCTGCTGTTCTATTTTCGGCGCTCCCTCCCACGTCACATGAATCACCGCCGCTTCCTCTGCTGCTTCTTCCCCTCGGCCTCAGATCGAGTTTGGGATCGTGTACAGCTGCGTGGAGGACAAACTGTACACCGCGCGGAAAGGGAAGGGAGCGTTCTGCAACGGAGCGCCCATCAAAGTGTCAGGACAAGAAGGTGAATGTTAATGAGCCTTGATTTAGCGCTGCCGTTCCGGGGAACGTCCACCAGGTGGAGACAGACTCTCACGGGAGCTCTCTGGGAAGAATCCTGATCTGGCGCTTGTGTTTTTTTTCTTCCTCCCAGATATCAGCCAGTCGCTGGTGCTGACAGAGATGGGCTTCAAGAAGGACGCTGTGCAATTCCAAACCATGTTGGCCAACATCAGAGCCATCCTCACCATACCTGTGCATGGGTAATCACACGCTTCTGCGAGAGCTGCGATCTTCCCACCCCGTTGTCACTCGAAGCACAATCCAGCTGCAGGCCCCCCTTCCCCGAGCCGCCGCCTCGTCGGGAACGCGACAACTGGTGTGCTGGTTTTAATTGCGGCGTCCTGCTGAAAAACGGAGCCTCCACAATCAGGCTCCAGCAGGTGTTTCGGCAGAACAAAGCGACTGCTCGCTCCTTCTTTCTTAGAAGAGTTCCAGCGAGAGCAGACACCACCGTCTCGTTTTCACGATTCAAACGGTCGTTTAAGGTCAGCGAAGACTCCAGTGATTAGTACGATGTGTGCTGGAGTTGGCTTGTAATCACTCTGGAGAGAGTTACGTAAAAAGACCGATTGTGGGCTTTGAGACGATATTCAGGAATAGAATCCGAAGCAAACCTCTGGTCTCCCTCCACAGGGTCCGCTCTCCAGGCAGCGCCGCCGTCAACATGTGTCTGGTCGCGTGCGGATCAGCCGACGCTTACTACCACATGGGCATCCACTGCTGGGACATGGCGGGAGGGGCCGTCATCGTCACGGAAGCCGGAGGGGTCATCATGGACATTTCAGGTGAGGGGGAGGGGGGGACACCTCATTTTCACAGGGCTGATTTTTGAACCGCATTTCCTTTCAGCACAAACACCACAGATATGATTGTTTATGAATTATTTATCGACGCCAATTGTCCTGGTTACTGGTTTTTACGCATCTTTTTTTTCCGCTCATCAAAGCCGAGAAAAAAACAGAGCTGAATCGACGGCGCCGACTGGCTTTGTAGTTAAAAAAGGCGATTGGGACGGTAAATGTGGGTGACCGCGTCGCCGACTTATCAGCTGTCGTGACATTTAATACGCGCAGCGTCTGTACAATGTGTCCCTTCACACAGGCACACTGCGACGCGTTTGATTTCAGGTGGAGATTCACCGTTAATTTCAGCGCTTTTGATTTGAAAGCGCGGCGTCGAGAAGAAGCAGCCGACTCTCAGGCTTCTCGTGTTTTGATGTCGGATCAACAAGCGGTTTCTCTCCTGAAAGCCACAGCTCATGCATTAGGAGGCAGCAGTGAGACGCCGTAGTTCCCAGTTCATCCTCGGTCCACTCAGTTGTAGCCGTCGGCTTTCAGTCAGTAATGACCGAGAGCTCTGTCGGGTCCACTGTTCAATCTGACATCTGTGGTTTTTTTTGGTCTTAGTGTTGATTTAAGCGACGGAGACCAGCTGGTTAGCCTCCCAACTTTATTGTCCGTCCACCACCACAGGCAGACATGAATGGACTGACATTTCGACAGAGTTAACGAAGGATGTAGTTCCTTGAAAATAGTTCACAATCATGCGATGAATCACAAGTTCTGAAGAAATTTAGTGTCGTCGTGCAGCTGCCGCTGTGCGACAGAACCTGTTTACACTGCACACGCTGACTCCACGGACGGATAATGATGCGAGGGGGGAAAAAAAATAAGATGTCTAATCAGCCAATCACTTGTTGGGAGTGGTTGCCATGGTGATTCCTCACGAGAGGAGAGGAGACGGGAGGAGCAGCGGTCAGAATGAAAGGGACCGGCGAAGAAAAAGCCACTCGGAAACACGGGCAGCAGGGAAACAGCGAGTCGTAACGACGGCGCGCCGGTGGTCCGGCTGCAGCCGTGTGACTCCACCACACATCACACGGGAGGTGTTGCCGGCTAGAGATGCAATTTGTTTCTATTTTGACCAGAAATGCAAAGAAAAGTCCCGAGGTCTCGTGTCCAATTGAGACGGATGTCTCTCTGCTAGACAAATGGCTGCATTTGAAGAGCGCGCGCCTCAAATGAGTTCAAATTGAAAGTTTTCCTCATTAAACCAGGACTTGAAAAGTCAGCTGACATGACAAATTACACACAAACATTTTACTGGCTTGCAGTTTTCGACTGAAAAGCATTTGGAATGATTAATGCAGCTGGATTTAAAGCGAAAAACACATCAAATACTCGAAGCCACCGTCTGGTTCGCTCACATTTACGGGCTCATGCAGGAAAGGAACAACACGCTGATCTGCGGCCGTCTCTCTCCTCCCAGGAGGAGCTTTTGATCTGATGTCTCGCCGGCTGATCGTGGCCAGCAGCAGGGCGATAGCCGAGCGCATCGCCAAGGAGATAACGGAGTTCAGCGTCGGCAGGGACGACGCGGACTCCCGGTGAACTCCTCTGCCTCGCCTCGCCGCCGACTTGAGCCGTCCTGGCCCCACTCGGCTGTTTTGGATGTCACCAACTATTCGAGTCCGTCTCTGCCTTAAGAACAGCAACACGACACTGACCTCAAATGTTAACGCTCAGACTTTCGGCTGCTTCACTGCTTTTCTTTCTGTCACTGTTGCGTATCAGATTTTATTCTGTTGTATTTGAACAGATGTGACGACTTCTGCTTATTGGTCACATTTCCACCCTGTATTCACTTGATCTTTTTCATATTTATTTGTATTATTTAATTGACACAGCCAGTATAAAAGAATTTTAGTGATGTAGATCGACACAAAAAAAACTTTAAAGTGTTTATGTTTTGAATAGTTCTTTCCATGAGGATTCTTTCTCATTGAATACACACTTACTTCTTAAGTTTCAGTGTGATAAATATATGTACGAGCTACGACAGTACTGTATACTTTTTTTAATCGAGGCCAAAGTGAAACACACAAATGAGGAATCTACTTAAGCTTTTTTTTAAATAAATGTATTTAAGGAAGTTTTTAAAATGCATCATCAGTCTTCTTCTGCCTCGACCCGCGTGGCTGCAGCGAGCGCCTGCACCAGGATAAGGCCAGCGTGCACGTACATGCTAATGGTCGTTAACCGAAGACAATATGTGAAAAAAAAAAAACAGCTGACAAGGACATTTCAACCTTCATGTCTAAACAGGAGGATCCACTGTCAGGACTCGTCCCCCCTCAGAAACGCAGTAATAAATGGAT
>JAUESE010000002.1:10654152-10666621 GCA_032274725.1 Malacoctenus triangulatus
TTCTTCTTCTTCTTCTTCTTCTTCTTCTTCTTCTTCTTCTTCTTCTTCTTCTTCTTCTTCTTCTTCTTCTTCTTCCATTTGGTGAACTACTGCTACCACCTACTGCTGTTTTGTGTGTTCTAGAGTGAAACTGTTAGAAGCCCCTTTTACACAAACATTTGCATTATGGCGAGTTGAGACTTTGTCATCTGCCCCTGGTGATTCTCTCAGAACATACCTGGGTGTGACTTTTCTGATTCTGTGTGTGTGTGTGTGCGTGTGCGTGTGTGTGTGTGTGTGTGTGTCCTCACTGTATCACCCCACCCATTTTTACACACACACACCCACACCCAAACCCACACGTACATGCACACGCACACATGCACACACGCACGCTTGCACACACACACTGATGGGCCTCTGTGCCATCATTGCAGGTTGTGTCAGAACCACAACAGGATGGCAGCAAATTGCCCAAAAACACAGCGTCGTTCTCATACAAGAGACGAGTTCACTGACAAAACAGAACAAAACAAAGCTCACACATAAAAATGAAAACAGTGGGGAGAAAAAAAAAGCAGTATGGTAGCAGCAGTGTTCCCACCTTGTTCCCATTGTGCCCTCTTCCTGTTCTAATTGGGAACCTGTGTCCTGTGATGTTGTTCTGTAAACTTCACTTCCTCCTCTGTCAGTTCTTCACTGCACAGTTTCATCACTTGGAGTCACAGCTGTGTTTCGTTGCCACTTTTTCTGTGTCTCTTTAATTCCGATTCATCATGTGAACAAATATATTCCGCAGTTTTCAAAAAGTTCAGAAAAAACTATAAAACCGCCGATGAAATAAACTCTCCACAGTTCACAAAGTCTAATTATCATGAAGTCATATTGGTGGCAGTTATCAGGAATGGTTCCCTCTGCTTAGTGGAAGAGTCTTTTTATTCATGTTGATTACAGAGTTGTTCGGGCACTTGTGTGAAGGATTGTGGGATTAGACCTCGGCGCCTCAGAACTATCTGATGCATTGTTGAAGCTTAAAGCGAGGAAGAGCTCTGTCACTGTTCCGAATTTCACTCGGGAACAGAGCGGTTCCCCCCCACCCCCCAAACAGGAAGCGATGATTCGGTGCCTTTGAAAGTGCGGGCTGGGGCGGGGATCGACACTGACTGATGCTCTGAGAGGCCGGGGTCTGCAGCCTGGCAGGATAACTGCGGGCCATACCCAAGGCAAGACCGCTTTCAAAGGAAACACCCCCAAACAAAAAGGAGATGTGTCGCATGCATTATTAATCAGAGATGCAGGCTCCCCCTTCAAAAAGTGTTGTTTTTTTTCCCATGCAATTGCTTTTCTGTTGTTGGGCTGCAGCGAGCATCGTCTCAGTTTGTTGCAACAGTGGCTGAATTGACACAGAACTTCGCAGGGCCAACAGGAGGAAGCTTTGCTCAACGTGGTCTGGAGGAGAAACGCTGCAACCGCACACGTCTCATTGGCCTTGTCACTGTTTCGTGTCTTTCGATTGACTGACTTGACTGGATGTCTGTTTTTTTTTTCAGATCCTCTAAAGCCCCCCCGAAAAAAAACTCCCTTTACTGAAACAAGATGGCAGACAAATGGCAGGAGGCGTTCGACCTTGCTGTTGCAGTTGCAAGGCAAGCCGGAGCGGTACGTCCAGGACGCTCTGTTTCCTTCGCCGGTCTTGGAACTTCTGGGGCGACGTGATTCAACGGTATTAAAGAAGCTGTTTCCATCACTTTTTTTTGAACAGGTTATTCGGAAAGCTGGGGAAAGTGAAATAAGGATCATGACAAAGAGCTCCACGGTGGACTTGGTCACCGCGACGGATAAAAGGGTGGAGAAGATTATATTCGATCAGCTCAAAGGAAAATATGGTTCAGACCACTGGTGAGACAAATAACAATAAAACATGACAGTTTCTACTTAATTCTTGTGCTGGAAAGTTAAGGAACTGTTGTGATTCTTGTCTTCTTCCCTGACTGCTTCTGTGTTGCAGCTTCATCGGGGAAGAGTCGATTGAAGGCAGCTGTATCCTGACCGACAAGCCCACGTGGATCATTGACCCAGTGGACGGCACCACCAACTTTGTCCATGGGTACGACGTCGATCAAACAAACGGGCCCACAGAACGATGGAAAAATGCTGAATGTTGCTCTGAGTTCAACACAATTGAAGGAAAAAGTCATTGCAGCTGGAGTTTGTAGTTCAACTCATCAGGGGCTACTGTACCAACCCCTCACAGCCATCAACAGATTAGTCGTACTGCTTTCTTTGCGCGAATGTTGAAGTGAAGCAGGACACTTTTGTGTAAACTCAATTGCCAAGATAAAAAAAAAGAACAGAAGCCTTCAAAATAAAAGCTTTTGGTGGTTAATTGGGTCTGCTCTGGATTCTGGGAAAGTGTCTTGTTCGGCTTTCCTTGAAATTGTAATTTTGCCCCCCACCCCAGAGCGGGCTAAGCCTCAGTCTACCCCTTTAATCTGGCGTGCCCCCAACGGGCTCCTGAGCTGAGCACAGCTGATTTAGGTAACTTAAGGAGTAATCATCTGTTTAAATTACGCTTTAACGAAAGCTTGGTTGGCTGTGTCTCCGTGCTAATGCTAATCGATATGAGCTGCTTCCTCCAACCAGATTTATATTTGCAGAGATAGGACTGATATTGATCTCTACGCACACAAAACAAGCAAATGAGGATTTTAAGGTGCTGTAATTACATACTAATTTGATATAGGTTTAATGAATTCTTCACAGATTCCCATTTGTGGCTGTGTCGATCGCCTTCGCCGTCAACAAGGAAGTGAGTCCGACGGGGGAGAAACGCTGCAGAACTGAAATTTTTTTCACCGGTGTTTGTGCGAACTGAGACTCAGACTGTGTTGAACTGGAACGTGTTTGCAGCTGGAGTTCGGTGTGGTGTACAGCTGCTTGGAGGACAAGATGTACAAAGCGCGGAAAGGACAAGGGGCTTTCTGCGATGACGAGCAGATCTTTGTGTCTGACGTGAAAGGTACAAACGAGCCGGTGTCGTGTTTCGAGACGATCCCACGCTTTCATATCGCCGATCGGCTGAGAGTTTCTTGCAACGCTGTTGTTACAGAAATCAAGAAGTCCATCATCATCTCCGAGCACGGGACCGACCGCTCTCCAGAGAAAGTCAAGAAGATCTTCTCCACCATGCAAAGGATCCTTTGCATCCCAGTGCACGGGTAAGTGGTCCCGCACACGTGCTCCACGCTCCATTATGTGGTTACTGAGCTCCCCTCGCACAAGACGCGGGGAAATCTATGAGCTCGATACTAGGTCAGGCCTTGATTTGCATCGATTCCTGCATCAGCGCGGGCAAGGCATGGAGTCGCCGAGAGACTGTTTGTCAAAGGGAGCTTCTCCTCTCGGCCGTTTTTCTCTTCTTCCACCTTCACGCGCGCCCCCCTTGCTTTGTTTGCTCCGACAGGCTCCGGGGGTCCGGCACCGCCGCCACTAACATGTGCCTGGTGGCGTGCGGCGCGGTGGAGGCCTTCTTCGAGATCGGGATCCACTGCTGGGACATCGCCGCCGGAGCGGTGATCGTCAAAGAGGCCGGAGGAATCCTTCTGGATGTTGACGGTGAGCGCGCCCCGGAAAAGCTCCTGCTCCCACTTCCTTCTGTTTGCAAATAAGAAATACTTAAAAGGGAGTAATGTGGCTTAAAGAAGGATTTACTTCTTGGTTGCACACTTTGAACGCTAAGCTCCTTTTAATAAAGGCTTTGTTTGCCAATTTAGGGGACCCATTCGATTTGATGTCTCGAAGGATGGTTTCGGCAAACAACGACGTTATTGCTGAACGGATCATCAAGGAAATTGAAGTATTCCCCGTGTCGAGGGACGACGGACAACCGCAGAAGCCACAGAAGCAGCAGCAGCAAACGCCAGCCGCGGACGCAGCTGCAGAAGCAGGAAGAGACGCAGCGCCAGCAGGGCGGCGAGAGCAATGCCAGCAAAAGCAGCAGCATTAGCAAAACTCGCCTCGGCAGTAATCACCCTGTCATGAAGCCTGTTACTGCTGAATATCCAAATGCATTGCAGGAAAAAAAGGGCTCGAAAAGCTGAATAATTCATTGTATTTTGTCTGAATAAAGTTGTGCAGTTATTACCACTGATTACCTGACTTTTGATGTCAGACGTTTGTTTGGTTATGCGAATTTTTGCACCTCCAGACTTTGAGTCTTTTCTTAGCAGCCCATCAGTGCAGTTTAAATGGAGAGACTTCTCACAGCTGACATGAAGTGGCAGTAGACTCCGAACGAGTTGCCAGTTCATCACCATTTAAGAGAGCGAGACAAATCTGCACCTCACCTCCTTCCCGAGTCCTGCCGACACGCAGATCTGTGAATTGTGGGACCAGACTGGAGAAACGAAATCCCACCGGCGCAAAATGAGCAGAGGGAGTTACAGCTGCGAGGAAACAAAGCTCTCCGACAGACTCCAGTTCAGGTGCTTTTCTCCTCCGCCAGTCGCCATGGAGCTCAGCTGGCGACAACTCGAGAGCGGCTGACGGTGCAAATGATCTTCCTGTTAGCTGCCAAACAATTTCAAATTAAAACATTTAGAACTTAACGTATTTTGTGACATGGGGTTACAAACTTCAAACAAAAAAGCTTTGACTGCAATGTCTGTCATGTATTTGCACCACCTAACACTTTTTTACTCTACATTCACTGCTAAAATATTCATTTTGTCAAAAAAGTTCTACTTCAAAACCTCATTCGTATGATTTCTTCCCTAAATATGAACATAAACCTTCATGTTGACCTAAGGTTGGTGCCAGAGCTCCTTCAGCACATCTACCCTCCACAGCTCTGCTCCACCATGATTTACAGATTAGCTACATAACCGATCAGTGAACTTTTTCCTCTCCTTCCCTCTGAAGTGTCATCCTGTGAGTTTTGCTGGAGAGCAAATCACCGTAGGAGTTCACCGTCCTCAGCGCTGAAGTCCCTTTATGAGCGCCGACCTCGTCAAGTGTCGTATCATCAAGTTGCAGTTAGCATCAGCACGTTGCTGGAGAGGGATGCTGCTGTTGACACGATTCATTGCACTCATATTGACACCCGCCACTAGAGGTCAGTAATGCACCAGCAATTACACTCAGGCTTCACCAGGCTCTTGTTTCACTCCAGTATTTCTCCTAATTATTCAAAGTTGCATCAATGCGTTTAGACTGAACTGGCTCTCAATTGTCTTAGTGAAAGATAAAACTGAAGAAATAGGTATGAGGTCCATTTCCAGTGTCTGCTGTGCACTCTGGTGCCTCCTCGCTCTGTGACTTGTGGGCTGGCTCTGCTGTCGGCCACTCAAATGTAAAAAAAATAAAGGAGGAACGCAGATGTGAAGGAATTAGGAGCGGAGTGAAAAGTAGCAGCAGCAGCAGCGGCGAATGGAACAACAAGGGGAGCAGCGGGAACAACAGCAGCAACAATAACAGCAGGAGGTGGGCCGGGTGGATGCCGGGGTGAAGGAGGGGGTCTATGAACATGTTTACGCTGCTGCCTTTGAAACATAAATAACTGCAGTTACTGTGTATAATTATGCCCCTACACATCTGCCACCGCCGTGGCGTGTGATGAGGCTGTGTGATGATTCTTCGGCAGCCTTTGAAAAGGACAAAATATGATCCGCACGTGTAATATCAGACAATTTCTCCTCACCATCATCTGTGTGTGTGTGTGTAAGGGGGGGGGGGATTAATGTGTTGCAGCAGAGAGGGAAGAAAAAGAGTTGCAAACACAAAGCATCTTAACATTTGCTTGAACTCACCCGCAGTACCAGATGGCTGGAATTTGCCTCGTAGGATATTATAGTAAATGCCACAGAGGTCAGGGAGCCACATGCAAGTTCATAAAAGTCAATTTAGCATATTTACTGGACACAATTAACCCCACCACCACCACCACCACCCCACCCACCTCCCCCTTTTTTGGTAATGTTTCTGCTGTACAACCTTTCCAAGTGATTTTATTCATAATAGGTTCCTTCACTAATGGTTGAATAAAAAGGAGGATATGCAAGAAACATGCAAACTTAAAGATTCAACATAAAGTTATAGTTGATGTGACTTTAATCAAGTGAATATATTCCCTTTAGTTGAATATTTCGACTTTTCTTTAGCCTTATTTAAGCAAGGAAGTACAGAATGGAATGAAGAAAGAAGTTCATAATCTGCTGAAGAAAGATTGTTTGGATCTCTGTGTGTTTTGTTTGGACAGTTTATCACCTTCTAAACTTGACAAATGTACCGACAAACGCTTCTTTGGGGTGTTGCTTCCTTTTGTCGACACCCCAAAATCAATGTTTGGGCGGCAAATCCCCGAAAACGATTTGCCAAGTCGATAACTCTAAAGTAGAGGTGTGAAGAACGAACCGCTTCCCTGCTTAGCCCCGCCCACCTCTGCTTTATCATCCAATCACTGCAAACCTGGCAACATTTCAGTTGTAAAATCAAACAGAACAAAGGACAAGTAGAGACACTCAATGTGAGTCTGCTATCTTTGTGACTGGTACAAGTGAGTGAACCAATCAGTTGGGAAAATTGATTGTGTTTTATTTTGTTGCTGCAACTTTTACTTTGAAACTTACCCTGAACCTGTGTTTTCCGCAACATTTGCAGTGTAGCTTCGTAAAGTGTTCCCAGAAAAGTTATTGCTTCATTGGTATCTTCTGTCTTAAATTCAAGTTTTAGTATGAACACACATACGTCTATAACAAAGAAAACAGGTGCTGCCATTAACAGATTCATCTGTTTATGCAGAGACTCACGAGGAGAGCCACTCATACATTCGCCTGCAGTTACGACAAAGTGCCCACTAGTATATTTGCCGCTCATAAACGTTGCAGAGGAAGGTGTTAATTACTTGAGAAGTATAAAAATGTTGCTTCTCTGCAAAATAACAAAAAAAATAGATACTGGAAATATTACCTGATAAAACCTTCTTATGTGATAAAGCAATACTAAATTACAGGTTGGAGCACTGCATTAAAGGTAATGTCTGCAGAGGAGTCTGTGCTGGCAAAGAGTAAATATAACCACATGAAAAACATAATCAAAAGTGTTATTAAATCATTATTATTTTTTTTTATCTCTCTGGTGACATCAGTAGGTTTGGATGGCTCACTGAGGGTAGAGGACCCGTTCGACTAGCCGGTGATAAAGCAGCTTAAAGAGCCACTAAAACAGGGGCCCGGCCCCCCTCCCACCCCCCCCGAGCGCCTGTCGGACACGTACCCGACACGCCGGCAGGGCGCACGCTCCGAAAACCCGACCGACAGCTGATAGGAGCGGGAGCCGGAGCCAAACAGAGTCTGAGGAAATGAGAACAGAAGCCTCCCTCTTTCAGTCAAAGTGGATTACAGGAACCGCCATCTGCTGATCCGCTGCCCAGGCACACAGCTCGCGCCAATTATCTTTTCAAGGTGTCACATTCAAAAACTCCCATTATTACCCTCCTCTTTTTTTTTCTTCTTCTCTTCATGCTCATAGGAGCTTCTCTCCAATACTTGGAAACGTCTTCAAGAGTCTCAACAGGCAAATCTAGCGAAAGTCACAGGCGCGCTCCATCGCTCGCATGCCTCAGTCTCTGCCAAGGTTACGCTCTGCTAGATGGTTTGCAGGTATGTTTTGATGACTGACTTGAGGTCAGCTTTACACAAGTTCAAAGCCTTGAACACTCGCGTCACGTGGTTGAGCTGCAAGATCCCTCGCCGTCAAAAAAACCCGATTTCGGTGAGTTTCTGAACCTCCCCTTGACGGCTTTTTCTCGACGTGAAAGCTCGTCACCTCCTGGCTTGGATCACATGTTTGATTTGTGGAATGACGAGCTCTCCGTGAGGTAAATGGATGCTGTTGATTCGACTAAGCGAGAGTCCAAACTCCCTCAAACTCCAACATAAAAAAAAACACAAAACGATCGGTATGACAACAACAATTCGATCTCTGGATAGTTCTGTCTATTGATTAGTCGTGGGAGCGTTTTCGCCTCTCCCCTTGACGCGCCCGGGTTGCAGCTGCCTCTGCATGCAACATTGTGACAAGCTGTGAAGGACCCCCCCCCCCCCCGATCAAAAAGCCCCCATTATTCACTCTTCATATTTTTTCATCATTTCAGAGCTCCATTAAAGAAAAAAAAAAAGCTTGGTGCAGGTGGTGGTTTTAAAAAAGGCCAAGTTGTCAAAAAAAAAGGAAAAAAAAAAGAGCAGTTAAACATAGACTGGCTGCATGAGCCTGTCGCCGGTCCATAAAGTTGCTGTTAAGTGGCAATAATAACACATTGGCGGCAGACGATGTTGGATACGAGAGAGGGGCAGAAAGCACTGTTGTTCATTTCATGAGCACAGAATGTGTCAAAAACCAAAGGCGGTTTTAAGTTGAGTGCAGCTCTCGTTTCAAGGCGTCTTTTGTCCTGCGAGACAATTTAACACTCAAGGTGAAATTATTCAAATTGCTTTTTTTTCTTTCCATTTCAGCGCGACGGAAGGAAATCATCCAATCTGTAGGAGCGACACATGATGTAACGCATCGTACTGTAACCGCGCAGAGTTCCGCTCGGCCGGTCAGAGCTGCAAAGCGATGGCCTGCTTTTTTTTTTTTCTTCTCCACTTTTGTTTGAAGCAAATTTCTGAAGGTGTGTGTCAGCGAGTGCTTTCAGAGGGAGGGGGAGAAAAATAAAAGCCCCCGGATACACGCTAAGAGTCCACCTTTTCTGGTCCAGTAGAGCCAGAAACAAAGCAGGCTGCAGGTCCCACGGGTGCTGCACGGACAAAACCGCAGCGAGCAACAACAAGGAGCTTGATCACGATGGAGAAAAGGCAGGACGCCTTTCATTTGGTTGCCATTCGCTGTCATCAGTCGGTGATCACAGCCTGTGGTCGCCTTTTTAATGGTGAACAGGACTGACGCACCACGCTGGATGTTGTTGGTGTTTCTGCACCGCCCGCCTCACCCCTCCCTCTCTCAACCCTCCCTCCCCTCTCCTCCTCCTCCTCCTGCCTTTTTCTGTCTACTTTTTGTCAGTCAGTTTAAAGTCATGTTATGCAAAGCAACCTGAAGCAAAGCCAAAGAAATTAGCTCCTCCTGGCCGGCGGCCATATTGACTCGGGAGCTCCCGGTCCCACTTGTTTTTCTTTTTCCTTTTTTTGGTTTTTGGATGCACCTATTACGCTAATATAAAAGTTGAGACACATTTCGCCGGCAGCGCGCGCGCTGCCCATCTGGCGAGGATCGATGCTTGAAACCCCCCCCCCCCCTCCTCCTCGCCACGAGGAAATGACGCTGCTGGCCCGGACGTCGTGATGGAACCGAGAGTTTTTACGAGCGCGTGATCGGTGTCCATCAGAACACCTGCTAAAAAGCGGGCTGATCAATGTTGGATATTAACATCAAACACACACACAGATATAGACGAAAATCAATGGTGATAATCCTAACTAATAGTCCCTCAAGCCGTTCTTACATTTATTTTAACGGATTTTTGTCCCTCCGAGCTTTCCCTGACATATTAATTGCTTGCCTAAGTGCTCAATTTTCGGAGCACTTTGATTAATCTTCTTTGTCTTGCCTGTCCATCATTATTGATCTATTAAACACACTCTTAATCTTTACTTTTCAGAAAAAAAACGGAGATTTAATCACATCTGCTGCCGCGACGCCGTCTCAACCAGCCACTTGTCACCTGCCGTCGCGTCTCACGCGTCAAGAAGGTGTTTTATTTATTTATTTATCCATTTTTTGAAGATTTTTTTTTTTAACTTTTTTTTTCGGGTGTGTGCAAGCGCAGCAGTTTGTGCGTGCGTGCGCACAGTCGCGGTGAATTACCCTCATTCGGCGGCGCGATGCCTCGCCCGTCTCTCGCCACCGGCTCCTCGCGGCGGCGTCGGGAAGGTGTTGGGAGACGTGAGAACGGAGGGATCGATAGCGCTGCCTGGCGCCCGTGTAGGCGTCGGCAATTAGCAGTTACGGCCCCAGATCGGCGGCAGGCGGATCAAACGGCAGCGGGGGGAGACAGGCTTCTTATTAGCTGCTAATTTGACGAAGGAGCATGCAAAGCGCGGCAGCCTCACCTCGCACTTTGGCGCTCCTTTCGTCGTGGGGGGGAGAGAGCGACGGATCTCCCGGAAGTCTCAAAAAGTTAAGGGAGAAGTTGCGCATCACGAAAGAATCCTTCCTGTGTTTTATTCTTCAGAGTCACGCTGTCCTCCCATTACTGTCGGAAAAGGAATTAACCCGCGATCTCGTTCATTCGCCCTCGTTTTTAAGTTGCAAAGAGGCCAAATTATCTTTCATTTCAGCTTGATTTTTAAAGCCACGCCGTAATATTAGTAGCTTCTAAACATGATGCTGAACGGATGTGTGAAACGCCTGCAGCAGATAATGAGGCCTCACTTGTGTTCAGGGTCTCAGTGAGGGTCTTTCTTCTGCACAAAAATGGATTTTTATATCAATAATTGGTGCTGACAATCGTTTTTTTTTCCTCCACCAGGCTGAAAACAGTCCCCAAAAAAATGCACTTTCACTCCTGTTTGAGTAATATTTGCTAACAGCTGCAGTGCCCAGCAGGGCAAGAAAATGTGGGGGTGTAACAGAAAAATAATTTTGCCTGGGAAAAAAAAAAGAGAGAGAGAGAGAAAGAGTGAGAGGGAGTCAGAGGAGCGAGGAAGCAGACGGTTCTCGTAGGAACAAATTGGCCTGGCATAGGGAGTCAAAGGCAGCCTGGGGAAGTCAGTCAGGAGTTTCCAACCGACCGATTGTCCGAGCGATCTTTCAAAACAAGGCCCGCCGCAACCCGAGGACGCCTCTGAGGCTCCATCACGGATATTAAACAAGTTTGATGATGGCACTGAAAGACCTTCTGCGTTTTGGGATCCCACCATCCACTGACAATAAAACCCAACGCTTCCTCTCCTTCTGTTTTTGGTGCTTCCGTTCTCTTCGGCTGCGTCTGCACCCCCTACAGGACTGGTCCGGGTACTGCAGCTCTTTCAGAGAACTCTGCATTTTCATGTGGATGGAAACTTTTTTTTCAAAACAGCTGCTTTGAAGATAATCCCCGACAAATCCACCATCGACATCCCGTTAAAACGTGCCGAGCTGACTTGTTATGTCATCCGGCGTTTATACAGATAAGTGACAAGAGCACAATGTGCATACAAGTACGCCATGAAACAGGCTGGATTCAAAGATTAACTGAATTTCCAGGCTCTGAGAAATAATTGGAGAGTTTTTTTTTTTTTTTTTCTTTTGGGCACAGCTTGTGATGAGGACACCAGAGCTCTAACAATATTTTAAGGCACAATTGCTTCAAAGCTTCATACAATCAAGAGTTGTTAACCTCTTTTTTTCCCTCTTCAATGAATCTGCATTCCCGCTCCAAAACGAGAGGCCGTCCTCCAGAGACGCCGATGATTATGCATCTTAGGAATAATAAGCAACGTGATGAGGCTTTTCGCAGGGTCGCCTGCCGGTTGGAGGTTTATAATTCAAACTGCTTCCACTATGTTTTTTTTTCCCTCTTGAACATAGACGGAGCTTATTAAATTCCAAAATTACTTTGATTTGCGATAAACAAGCGAAATCTTTTTTTTTTTTGGTTTTTAAAAAAGGGGGACGCGAGGCAGACACGGGGTGAGTTATCTCTTCGGCGAGTGATCCCGGGACCACTGGTATCGCTTTGTGTCCACCCCCCCCACCCATGTGTGTGGAAGGGGGGAAGCACGACAAGGGCTTCTTACGCATGCGGAGTGACCGCGGCTCGGCGGCGGGGCGACCCCGAAGGCGAAGCGTTCGCGCATTTGAATAATCTATTGCACCAACTCACACATTTGCATATCTGGGCACTTCCAAGTCACTGGGGCACCATGATTCACTCCTCTGTGCCAGACTGTGTTGTTACTAGTACGAAACAGGATGGATATTAAGCTTGTTTGAATGCACGTTCCCTCATGAATCTTTAAGGCTGTGTAATAAAGGGCAAGGAAAGGGAAGGCGGGGGGGGAGAGGGAGGTTTTGGGGGGGGGCGCCGCCATCAGAGCCGCAGAAATCATTTTGCCGTTTTTTATTCGGAAACATCAGTGGCTGCGAGGGGGGAAGTTTAGTCCACAAGGAGATAACCTGACAGCGCTCTAAATTGTGAGGAAGACTGACATGGGTGCGAATTTAACAATTGCCAGTTGGAGTGTAAAGAGTGGGGGGGTGGGGGGGGGGTGGGGGTGGTGGTGGTTGTGCAGTGTGCAGTGAAGCAGCCTCTCCATGCTCTCTGCCTCTTACCCACCTCTCATGGATCCTGTAATGGATACAGCCTCAGAAGGATTCGAGGAGGGCCAGACAGCTCACCTGTTAAAATGGAGCTCGCGCGCCATCCAGTCCATCCGCCCGCAAAAACTTGGACAAAGCGTGACTCTTCCCCAACCGCAAGCAAATAATCGGGGGGGGGGGGGGGGCGGGGGGGTGT
>JAUESE010000002.1:10678057-10690254 GCA_032274725.1 Malacoctenus triangulatus
AAGGATAAAAACAGTTTGGTTAAATGAAGTATTGGATATTAAATCTATCTTTAAGCAGGTGAAACAGCGGTTTTGTTGACGAGCGACACTTTTGTTCACTTTATGCTGCAAATCAAATGTTGTTCTGGATCAGGAGCTTTTTCTGTCCTCATGTTGGGGAAAAAAAAGCATATTTCTTGCTGTCAAGTTATATTAAGTACATGTAGCTTGGACAGCACATAGCACCTGTGTGACATCAGCGAGGATCGCACATATTTTAACATAATTTCTTTCCTTTCTTTCTTTCTGCACCAAATCCTTCCAAGCTGTTGTTGTTCCTCGTGCGTTTACTTTCACATGTCTCTCCTGCGACGTATGTAACGTAGAAGTATAAAGACTAGATTAGAGCCCCGCAGATGAAGTGATGTACGATCGTCACTGTCCAACGAAGGGATCGCTCCCCGAGTCTTTACGCTGATTGTTTTTGGTTTTTTGCGGCTCGCAGCTTTTGTCATGCTGCTGTCACATCGCTTCTAAAGCGGGGTGGCAGCTGGCGTTAGAGCCTGAAAAAATAAAACAGCCCCCCCCTCGCGGTGCTCTGACAGAGATACTGACTAGCTGCTGAAGCGTCTGCGGTGGCTGCGAGATATTTCCCTCAGGAGGGCGAGTGGTGCGCTGACATTTGTCAGGTGGTCGCAAACATGACAGCGCATGACTCCAGACAAATGCTAATGTTCCCCCCTAGTTTGCGTAAGTAAGCCGCAAACATATTGTCCGTATCCGCGAGGTGACATTATGTCGGCGTCGCCTTAACAGATTGCCGCGCAGCCGCCGTCTGAACGGGGAAAAAAAAAAAAGCAACTTGTGTGCGTGTCGTTTTTATTTGAACGCTGGCGGAGACGGTGACTTATTTCCCTCGCAAAAAAAAGTAGAAAAGAAAGAAAAAAAGATGTGCTTCGGTTGTTTAGTGTCTCATAAAAGTGAAACAAAGACGGCTGCCAGTCGTGAAGCGACTCTCTTCGTTACTTCAGTTTATTCTCGAATCCTCATCAACTTTTTTTTCTTTGAGGGTGGTGCGGCAGCGGTTGGCGCCGACTCCTCACAACGAGAAGGTTCTCGGTTCGATCCCTGACCTTTGTTCTCCTGCAGCATCGAAAGTTGGTTAGAAAACAACTAAATTGACGTCGATGCATAATAAAGAAGAAAACAACCCTCAACAACTCTTGAATCTTTTATTTAAAGCCCCTTTTGTTATGTTTTTCAGGCCATTAGCGCAGGATATGTAGCTGTAAATATGTAATCAGTGTTTTAGCTCCACCGTCTTATGCAATACAAGTGTACATTAATGAAACACATTCAGGTCCACGCTGTAAACAAATATTAACGAGTCAACACTTTCAACTAGGTTAGCTTTGCACTTTCCCCTCCCTCTAAAGTTTGGACTTTCATCACTCGCCGGCATCAGTGGAAGGTCTGTACAGGTACGGGGGAAAAACTTTGCCTGCTCATTTGCAAAGCTGGGTTAAGCTTATGTAAACGAGATGCATCCCCAGTACGTTGGAGGCCCGGAAACAAACATTTCCCCCCCCCCACCCTCCCCGTCCTCCTCCTCCCCTTGACAGACGAGTGACAGCTATTTAAATGCAAACTGTCATTAACAAACACAACCCTGCGCGACACCTGCTTTAATCACGGCAACAAAGGCGCAGCAAGTGGCCGAGTAGGAGCCCCCTCTCTGTGTGATATTCAAATGACGGGGCGGTGCAACATACGAAAACAACAACATCAAAGAATAGGCTGCGCGGGGAGAGAGATGTGCTGCAGCAGGCCGCCTCCCACCACCGCGGTTAATCAGCTTCATTTTTTTTCCTTTTTTTTTTAAAGTCAGTCAAGAAAAAAAAGGAGGGCTGAAAGTCGCTAAATTGCTTACCCCGGAAATCGTGCAAAATCGTCGATTTTATTTGAACCTGCGGAGACTTATGTGGCGCAGCGGAGTGTATATTTGGTCCCAGACTGCTTTATGGGATATATTCAAAGCAGAGCAAAAAAAAAAAAAACTATCCGGAGTCTGCAGCAAATATTAGTCACGCTAACAAGAAAGAAGCGCGTCCGCGGTGAGGAAGAGTTAACCGTCGCAGGGAAGGGAGCGAACGGTTTGGACCGCGGCCCGATACGTCTTGGTTGTGTTCCTGTCTTGGGTTGTTGTCGCTGTTTTTTCGCCCGGTCATAATTTAAATGAGGAGGGGGGGGGGAGTCATTGGGCTGTAACATCCCGCATGCCGGCCAAGGCCCGGGCACTTGTAACTAATTCATAGCATTTGTTTTGATTAGTTTTTTCGTCCTTTTTTTTCCTCTCTGTCTCTCCTTTCTCCTCGCCGAAACAACTACGGCAGAACATCCAGCTGTATTTGCTGCGAATTCCTCGTGTTTGTTCTGACACAAATTTGCACAGCTTGAGATCAGCAAATGAAGATAAACATTTTTCTTTCATCCAGCGCCGTCGTTCCTTCTTCTTCTTCTTCTTCTTCTCTCGCTTCGAAAGAAAGAGGATCTACTGCCACTCAAAGCTTCCAGGGACCGAGTCCGCGCACAGCCATGCTGCTCGTGTTTTCCCACATTTGTCCCCCCCCCTTTTTTTTTTTCACCTCTCCTGTGTTTGGGCTGATGTAATCCACACAAATGCCTTCCCCGCCACCGCAGTTTGGGCACATCTGGTAAAGAAAACGAGGAAGTAATGGATGCAATCTCCTCTTACGTGTTTGCGGAGTCTCTACCCGACGCATCGACCGGAATAATGCCGTCTGCAGCTGCGCCAACCGTCGCCCGCTGTTTTACATGTTTAGTTAGTCATCTCGGGGTTTTAAATCTATATGCTCGCAGACAGAGCTGTGGGCTATACATCAGTGAAAGAAGAGGGAAAAAGAAAGGGGGGAAAGAAAAAAAAAATCCCCCTACATCACCAGCGACTGTACGTGCCACCTTTGATTCACATGCACCACTGATTAGACTAATTCCTGAAAGTGAGTCATGCGTCTCGGGAGCGCATTCCGGCAGCAGAAGACGCGCTGGTGGATGTTGATTCCATCACTTTAACTTTGAAAAACCGACGGCGCCGCGATTACCAGACATCTGGCGCGATGTACAGGAGAGAATAAATCAGTAGACACTCTGACTAATCAAATTTAATCACCCGACCGGCCTACTGGATATAATTAATGGTCACAAGATATAATCTGCGCTGAATTGTTTCCCATAAACGCGATAACGATATGCAGCGGCATGTTTCATACACATATGTAGGAAACGCGCGGTGGGGGAGATAAAAAAAAAACCCTGATTGTCAGGATTAATAACTTTTCATCTCCATTCTTATGTGGGGATATTAATGCGATGAAAAGCACTTAAAAATAGCCTTGATTTAAAGTCCTGCATGAAGAAAAACCTTCCTCACTGAGAGCAGTGAATCATCGGCAAACATGCATCACACGATTAAACACTTAGCGTGTAATGAAAGAGTTAAATTACCAGATTGTTTTAAGCGATGCTTCGCTGTGAACGCAAGAATGCATTTTAATGCTGTTTTGTGTGGCTTCCTTTCGTGAAATTGCATTTAGAGTTCATGTTTATAAGTTTTTTTTTGCGTTTCTATGAGGAACAAATCACAAATCTGTGAATCTAACAGCAGCAAAAAACAAGCAAACAAACCGGCTGGGATGTTCAGCACCACAGCAGCCAATGACGCTCCACCGATCGATCGATCGCGCCGCGACGTCTTCCGCCACTCCAGCTGTCCGTCGGGTCCGTTCTGGGTAATAGACGCTCTCCTCCTAATTGTCACGGAGTCCGGATGAAAAAAAAGAATCCTCGACATGGTGCCAAACTTTCCCCGCTAATTGCCTGAACGAGGTGATTGCGCTCCGTTACGACTCACTCCCGGAACAAAAGGTTCGCCCTGCTCAGCTTTGTATTTGGAAATAATCTGGCCTTAACTGAAATTTAAAACACTGCTTGCTGTAAAAAAAAAAAAAAAAGAAAAGCTCCCCCCGCGCGATGAGATTAGACCTTGGGTGTGCACAGAATGCCCGAGCCATGACAGTGAATGATGGTTTTATTTAAAGTCATAATACTTTTAATAAATGAAGTACAGGCTGCACTGTGAACTCGGGGAGACGTGATTAAATACTCGGCTCCCTCGTTAATTAGATTCCTTCAGGTGTTAACTGCTAATGCCAAGCCTCCCGAAACGCGGCGGCGGCGAAGTCTGAACGGAGATGACGGACTGTGAAGGGGCCGCTCGCTCCGTCAGCGGCACAATTACCTTCATATCGGCCCGCGGGGCCGCAGGAAGCCTTGATCAGATGAGGATTTGGGGGAGCTTTTGTAGGGGGGGGGGGAGGAAATCCACCATATCCATGAAGGAGACGATCCAGGTGACATTTAGAGAGAGGAGCCGGTGGTAGTCACGGCGATATGAAGCCATCGATCTGTACTCGGCGATTATCATTCGCGACTTACAAGCGCAGGAGACAGTTTTTTTCCTTCTTCTTCTTTCAGTCGTCTTTGCCTTTGTTTTGACTTCACCGTCATTGTCGGCGACGGTGGTTTTTGTTTTGACAGCGCCTTCGCACTGTCAGCAGGGCTCATAAACACGTGTCAGAACTCTACAGCTAAGCTCCAGGGCTTAAGTGGATCGCTGCTTTTCTTTGGCAACAGCCAGCTAACAATTACAAATAATATTAATAATGAAAAACAAAAAAAAAGAAGACATTAAGTCTTTGACTTGATATGAATCTACAAGTTGAGAATTAAGACGTCTAATTTGTCCCTTGGGGGCTGGAAATGGGATTTATTCAGAATGGGTCCTAAAAGAACAGGATTAAGTGTGTTTTTTTGTAAGGTGGTGTAAATTTTGTATGCGTGTATCCCCCCCAAGAAAGCATCAGGACGAGAAAATCGAGTGGTTAAATTGTTGTGAGCGTGGACACGGGCCTCTGTGGGTTCAATTTACTCCTCCTGGTGCATATGAAAAAATAAATAGATGCGTTCTTTGAGGTGGAAAGCATCAAGTGACTCTGAATACTGAATAACAGCCCTGGGAGGAAGCCAGCTATTTTTTGCTTACCTTTAGCCACACGAGTGTGCGCGTGTGCTCGTGTGTGTGCGCGCGCGTGTGTCTCTCCCCCCCCCCCCCCCCCGCACACACACGCATCCTCGACACCCTTTGTTCTCGACGCCTTCAGACGCATTTAACGCCCGCTCGGCGTCCTTCAGCCGTCGGTAAATTCTTCGCACCTGCTCGAATGTTTGCACCACATTTGACGTGATGAATGACAGCGCCGCCTTTGTGCGCCACGGTCGGGAGGGAGGGAGGGGAGGGAGGGAGGGGGGGAGCGGCACGCGAAGTGAGCGTTGGAGAGTAAATATCATACGGTTTATTATGGACTCTGGTATTAATGTTAAATTAATATCACATCGGGGTACCGGTGGAGTCGGCGAGGCCCAAAGTGAGCGAGGCAGGGGAGGTTTCTTGCTTGGGTGACCCTCCGGTCCGAACATCAGCGAGGAAACAGAGCGGGGCGAGGACATCATGGCCGTTTGTGGCCATTTGAGACTGACAAATAACATCTTCGGATGTGTGTGTGTGCGCGTGTGTGTGTGTTTATCTGTCATCTTGCAAAGAGAGAAGAAAGGACCTTGAACGCGATCTGTAACCAGTTCCTCCTCCACTTGGAGCTTCCACAACTTGCTGCCTCCTTGGTCACAAACAGCTGTGTTTGTTTTCAGCTCTCACCCCCCCTCACACCCCAGCCACCTCCCACTCCCACACACTCAGGCCTTGATGCTTTGGGTCTCAACCTTGGCTCCCTGTCAAATGTGCACAGGGTTTACTGGGTTTCATTTGAACTCCTTTATCACGTCTTTTTTTTGGGGGGGGGGCGATGAGGCCCAGTCAAAAAGCTGCCGCTGATTGCGGGGAGGCATTAAGCACCTCGGGCCTGAAAGAGAAATAATTGATTTTTGCCTACAAGGTTAGAAAGAGTGAAGTCTGAAAACCTACACAAGCTCAGCGGTAGGCCAATTACCGGGTTTGATTTAGGAGCAGAAAAAAAAGGGAGAAAAAAAGAAAAAGAATGGGAGACTCTTATTTTGTGGAGCGTTGCCGGGAAATTAGCAGGAAAATTTATCAAACAATATGTCACTAAAAACAACTGTTGACACTTTTAACCCCGTCGTCTCTGGTGGGGAATTCTCGCCGGCAGTGTGTTTACAATTAAAACAAGTGCGGGAGAAACTCTCATTAACATAAAAAACGTGGATATTTTCGGCTCGGCGCTCATTCTTACCTCGAAAGCGAGCGCGACTTTTAGAGAGATTAGAGAAGTTTGCCTCAAAGTGCCATCTCCTGTGACTTCTATTTATACTTTTTTAGCAACATATATTATTAAGCATCAAAGGCTTTTGTCAGCATATTTATATATATAAAAAAAGGAAGTCATTATTTCATTGGGCTGCGCATTTCATTATTTGAGGGTAAGAGGGAAGTGGGAGTTATCTCGTCCCGGTTGTACGAGGAAATATTAATAACTGCCTCACTATTGGTCACTTTGGATGCTATTGCTAGCTCGTACGAGCCCCTCCATGGATATGGAAGCTAAATGCAGTGGCAAGCAGGGAGCCACAAATGTACGGGAACAGATTTTGCTGCTTCGAGCTGCCTTTAGGAGGGAAGCTGTCTCCCTTTAGGAAACTTTTGATCTCCCCGTGATAGATCGGCGTCTCAGAACAACGAATCGGGGGCCGGAGCGAGCGCGCCGAGCTCCGAGAGCCCCCCCGCGCGACTCTGCCCGTCCGTCTCCTCACCTCCTCACTGTTTGTGCTGTAAAGCAGGTTGCATCAAAGCGGCTTCAGAAAGCAATCAAGCGCCGTCTATGAAATGTTGGTTTTATCAAAGCCCCCCTCCCCCGTTTACCAAACCCACAGCAAACAAAGGGGGAGAAGAAGAAGAAGCGCAGGCGGCGGCGCTGCTTCAGTTCCGTCGGATGATTTTAAAACTTTAAAAATTCACCTAAATCCACTTTACAGTTTGCTGATAAATTGTTAACAGGCGTGCAGCAGCCGTGGGTGTTGTTATGAGTCCACCCACCCGACGGATGCACTTTTTGTTTTCTTCCTTTTTTCTATTTTTTTTCCCGACCGAGTTTATCGCTGAGGAAACAAAACAGAGCTTGCCATATATGAGAATATATCGGTCAAACTAGATTGATTGAGCGGCCATCTTGCCAGTCGCAGCCATCTGACCAATCCGCCGAGCCAGAGAAGAGTAAACATTTGGATTACGGTCAAGTTATGTGTGTGCATTCGGAAACTGTGCTTCTGTCACTCATCGCTGGCTCCACCAGAAATCAGGGAAATAACAGTTTGGAGCAGTTCTTCCCCCCCCTGTCTCAACAGCGCGTCGCCTCCTCCTTTTGTGTCTGATTGTTGTTTTTTTGTATTCTGTGTGTTTATTTCCTGCAAACGAATGACCATAACTTTTCATCTTTGAGGTCCAGTGTCAAGGAAACCTGCAGAAACGGGGTTTGAACCTCTGACCTTTGGTTTGGAAGACATCCTGCTTGATCAATTGAGCCCCCCCCCTTTTGATTTCAGCATCTTTAAGACTTTTGTCACCACTCGAACGTTTTTTCTTTTGTAGTCAGAAAAAAAAAAATCCCAATTACAATCAAAATGAGCTTTTATTTCATAACTACACAGCGAGCGTAAATTTGAAGCTTGTGATTGGTTCGTCCCCATCGCCAACAAGTCCACACACCTGTTTCGCAGTGAGAATTCACCGGAACAAAGGAGGACAATATCAACAAAAGAGCAAAAGAGAAGTAAACACGAGTGAAACGCACAGTTTTTTTATTCTTCCTTTGTGTTTTAATATTTCAACACATAACAAACAGCGTGATTTATTGATGCGTTTTTATGTTGCTTTTCTTTTCCGAAGCCTTCCTTATATAAACTGTCCATTTCAGGGCTTCGCGTAACGCGAGTAACGAGTCCGGTCGCGGGGGGGGGAAAGAAAAACACCCGGAACGGAGCAGCCGTGAACCAGGCAATCATCATTGGAAAGCCACCGCTGGGGGGGTGAGAGAGGGGGAAGTGGAGGGGGCTGCAGAACCAGATTTATGTGGGATGATTTAGGAGATAAAACGAGGATGTTCTACATTTTGGCGTGGACGTATCCATTTATGTAATTAACTAGGAGTGCTCCCGTTAGCGACAGCGGTTAATAAGCTCCGGTGGGAACACGGGGAGGCAGGTGAACCCGTGGCCCCCCCGAGATGTTAAACACAGATGAATAGATGCCACCGCACACGCGCCGCCCAGTAAATCAGATAAAATGAGCGGTGGAACAGGACGCAAATGGGCCTCGCGGCTGAAAACTCGATATCACATAAATGGACGGGCCTCTCATAGATATTGGAAACTGGTAACCTTGCCACGGCCGGCTCACCCCTCCCATTGCTCACTCGCCGGACGCTCATTTACGGGCGGCGCCGTCTCCGCGCAAACCTTTGCCGTAACGTGGCAGTCGGCTGAATTAATATATAATCTTTATCGCTCCGGTAAGAAGTCAGTGAAAACAATATATTATCTGCTTATCTGTGATATTCTTAACTGCTGAGTGGTGGTGTTATTAGGTTAAGGCTGCAGGTTAGGGGGGGGCCAGAGGATTCAAGGTTACGCGTTTGATTCCTTCATCTGCAGGAGAGGCGGTGACCCCCCGACCTCGCCGGCTCCTGTAAAACTGCCGTGAATCAGCGGATGGATTGGATGGAAACAGCACTCTGCCTTTTTTTTTTTTGCAAGAATTGAATAAATCAGTTCCAAGCATGACCCATTTAAATCGCGTATTTTGTGGTATATTCCTCCGAGACGCTTGACAATCCTTCACTGCTTCCTCTACGTTTTTATTTTTTATTTTTTATTGAATGAATCTCAGATGGATTTTCTCAGAAAGTTTGGTGATTATTGTCTTTCTCTTTAGTTCTAACTTTTCGCAGGAAGGGAGGCCCCTTTCCACCATTTTATTAAGGAAAACCAAAGTTTTTGTAAAGTTTCAGGATCTTTCCTCCTTCTTGTCTGTCAGAAATTATACTTAAACGGTTTTAAAAGCAGACAGAAATCTCATTTAAACGATGAGTTGAGTTGAAAAGCTGAGATACATTGAAATGGATCAGAGTCGCAGGGAGGTGAACGGGGCTGATGGTGGACGCACAAAGCTCGATGTTGAGGCCTCATGTTGTCCGCTCGACTGTCTTCCTCTTTTGAATCGTCCACGGTTGTTTCATGAGGACCTCATTGCTGCACAACGCGAAACCACAAGTTTCAACCAGCCACCAGAATTGCTGAAGCGACGTGTGTTGAAAAGAGACGAATCTGTTGCAGGTTTGCTGATTGAGTGTTTCGCAAAGAGAGGAACTGAATACAGCTTACGTCTCCAATCATTACATGTTTGAGGTTTGGAGTAAGATTGCTGATTTTGAACCTTGCGTTCCTTCACTTTCATAAAGAGTGTAGAGTGATCCTGATCATATATTGCGCCGATGCTTCAGGTTCCAGCATTGTAAGATCAGTGATTTTCTTTTCCCAGCGCATGAAAGCCGCTTTACTGGCACAGTATCAGTCTTTATGGACCACCTGATGTGGTCGCCTTTATGTTCCCCCCCCTCCACACATTCGCTGTCGCAGATTAATTGGTCATAAACAGAACTTCAAGGGAACAGGGTTGTCTGAGGGGAACTCTTTAAAATACCCCCTCGACACTTTAGGAAAAGTAGCTACGAACTTGTAAACTTGGATTGAAAAACTCAACAAAACACAGACTTCTTTTCGACCCCCCCTCCCCTTTATTTTGGCCTCTCTGCAGATAAGAAACCAAAGTATTTGATGTTGACGTGGTTTTTGGTGGAGGTGAAGAATCGATTATGCTCCCGGTTGTGCAAAGATAGGAAGACTTGTTTTTTTTCTGTTAAAAAGAAGAAGTGTGTCCCGACTGGAATAATCTCATGGTGCCGTTTCATGCGTATACATGTTCTCCAGACTTCACCACAGCGTCACATATCATTAGGAAGATAGTTTACACGCAAATGCACCGCAGAGAATAAGGAATAATTAAACAGTTTGATGCCAGAAATATCCGTTCCACAATGCAGAAAAAAAACAGATCAGAGAGCAGGAGGAGAAGTGAGAAGAGAACTCAACCAAGACTGAGATGACTAATGTGCCACAGGTCACATTCGATTGAATTATTTTGTGTATTTTCCATCTAAGTGAATAGTTTCAGCTTGTCATCCGTTTGACGGGAATATTTTGTCTCCTGCCAAAGACGGGTCAAATAAAGACACAATACAAACACCAAATTCAAGAGAGTGAAAAAGCCCCCGAAAACTGGTCAAAACTCCGAGCACCAAATTACTTCGACACAATAACACGTTTCCAAATCAGGCTTTTGAATCCGATGAGACGTTTTACCTTGAAAGGAGAAAAAAAAAAAATCAGCAAAACATGACGTTTTTTTGCTGGAGCAGAACACGGAATTTACTGCAGGTCATTGTGGGTTTTTTTAAACTCTCTCCACACATGTGGCCTGGTTATCTCACAACATTTAATGACTTTGAGAATTACAAATGGACTTGACCCTCGCTCACTTCTCTTGTAATAATACAATTATGCTCCGTGATACACCCATAAAAATGGGCTTATCAGAAAAGCATCACCCATTTAGGCCGGCCCCTAATTGCATGGAGTTATGGTCTATTAGATGGGGGGGCAGGAGGGTGGGGGGGGTCTAGAATAGCTGCACTTGGCACTTTTATAAAGCGGGAGGATGAGATAGGAAGTGTGTGTGGGGGGGGAGTGGAGGTGGGGGACGCTGTTCTTGGTGTTTTTTATATTACATGAGCCTTTCAGTACCTTTGAGCCAGACGTCCTCTCGCCCTGCCCCCCCCCCTCCCCCTCACTCCATCTATGCATCCGTATGATTTAAATAATGAAACCCCCCCCCATGTTTTGCCTCTTAGCAGTGCTCTTGTACATCCGAGTTGCACAAGAAGAGTACTTGGATCACCGGTCGCTGTCACAAAGGACTTTACTGCACAGCGAAGACGAAGATGGATTGTTTTCTTCTTCTTTTTTTTTGGTTTTGTTTTGTTTTGTTTTTTTTCCCCTTTTCCTTTTTCTTGAGCAATGTCACCTTGATGGAATCACACGAGTTGGGGTCTAGGATTTCTCAGCGAGTCACCGCCGCCGACTTGTGTTTTTTCAGCACTTTGATGCGGCGTGTCATGTAAGGTGTCAGGTAACAATGAGACTTCCAAATCAGAAAAAAAAAGAAGAAGCAAAAAAAAAAAAAAACAAGAAAGAGAAAATATATTTCCTGTCTTCAGGCACAGAGAGAGAGAGAGAGAGACTGCAGGCACTCATCCTTTAAGCTGCAGTCGGATGAGACACGCTCCCCGATGACCATTAATGTAGAACAAGAAATATCTTCTAAGTTATGTGCTCTTATTTTGGGAACACAGCCCTGATTAGCATACTCTCCCACTGCAGAAGTCCCTTTGGTGGTGTTTGGATGATTTGCGCGCTGATACTTTTTTTTTTTTGCCTTCGTTTTTTTTTTCTTTCCACAGATTCAATAAAAGTCCGGTTGCTTCGTCTCGGCCCCCGTCGTTCTCCAGCCGCTCTCACTCTTCCTCCGTCCTTCAGACCGCTGCGGCAGTAATTAACAGCAGCGTTACATCTGGGGGAGGAGGGAGGGTGGAGGGGGTGTGGGGGGGGAGGAGGAGGTTGGTTAGCTACTGCGAGCTATGTCAGAAAATTAGGCGGTGGAATAATGAGGGTTGAGGGACATGTGCGGTGCTGCTGGTCTGCAGCGCTGCATTAGAATCAAAGGACTTCTGCGCTGCTAATTGGAGAGGGGTTAAACTGCTTGGCTGCCTCGCCCCCTGTCCCGAGCCCCCTCCGCCCAAACCCACCCGGAGGAGATGAATGCCTCCCTTTTTACTGCAATTTGGTGATTCATTTCCATACCAAAGTGTGTGTGTGTCCCCCACCCCCCCTTCTCTATACGGGCAGAATCTGCAGGCAGGAAACGCTGCTGAAATAACTTTGCCTGGACTTTATATGAGGCCTATTTAAACTACAACCAATCACTTCAAATTCACTGG
>JAUESE010000002.1:10690402-10705395 GCA_032274725.1 Malacoctenus triangulatus
CCCCCCCCCCCCCCCCCCCCCCCCCCCCCCCCCCACTCACCCCGCCCACCCACCCCTAACTCCCCTCTGCTTACAATGATGGCATCAGCAACATGACACTGTATAATGAGCACAACCACGGTCCACTGCTCAGAGGAATACAGTAAATACTCCCCCCCCCCCGCGCTTCGCTGTGCTCGGGCCCGTGCACGACAGCTGCACGGAACCACTGAGGACGACTGCACAGCGGCTAATTACCAGTCAGCGCCTGTATTTATGTATTTATTTAAGGGAAAAGTCAAACCGAATCGCGCGCTGCGCTCCCGCAATCAAAACAACCCGGCGTCAGCGGAGCGTCGTCTCCGCGCGCCCATGTTTGTTTTTCCCACCCGTTCCGAGTCCAGAAAATGGCATTTGTGACAAATTAGCATAATGAACAAGTAATATATTTTAATTATAGCGATGCTTTTTAGCAACGCTAATGCGAATGATTTACAATAAACTGATATTAGAGGAGATTGTTTCCACGGGATCATTGGCCACAGTAAAAAAAAAAAAGACCTCTAATGAAGCATAATGACATTGTGAGAATATGATAATCAACCACGAACAGCCCATAAATAGAATGCTGGCTGTTCTGCATATTAATAATTTCACTCTTTTTATAGATGTTGCAACACATAAATGAAAAATGTTCACGGATGAGACCTTTTTTATTTTGTTACAACACCAACCGTATCAAAAAAGATTCTGTGTCCAAAGCCAACACAACGATCGAATATCAGGAAATTCAGTTGCAACTTTATGATAATAAGATTAACAATAACTTTCTGTGTAGTTGTAACAGCATCATCCATCTGTTACACCTCTGATTGCCCCAAAATGTTACAATGAAGCCAAACACTGGTCGAGGCGTCTGTTCTAAACTGCTTGTGAAAGCAGCAGACTTCAAAATAAAAGCACTGGGGAGTTTTCCAAATCTGTTCTTGATTCTAACAAGTCATCTTTGACAATTTAGAAGCAGACAAAGCCTTGGGAAGTCTCCTGTGATCTCTGGTGCCTCCCAAAGGGGGTCCCAGACCACAGGTTGGGAATCACTACAGAATGTTACTTAGCGTTTAGATTTTTTACTTTTTTTATTTTTAGCTCCACCTCATGACCAAAAATCAGTTTTGATCCATTTAGCTTGACTTGGACTCAAACCTTTGCGGACTTGGACCTGTCTTGGACTCGATAAAGGTGGACTTGACTACAGCCCTGCTCGTTTGTTCCCGGCGCCGACGCCACAGGACGCCTTCTGCTTTTTCAGGAGATGCCAGCGAATGTGACAAAACCGCAGTATTTGACACTCTGCGAACAACACTTGGAGAGCTCCCGCGTGCAGCATTTGACTCGCGGTCGCAGAGTTAGCTCATCTCTCGGCAATGAGGCTTATTAACAAATATCATAAGACAGCGTTCGGTGCGTGATACCTCGGATCGCAAAGAAAAACAAGACAAACTGTCACTTCTTTTTCGATGTGGAAAAACGAATACGAAGTCAGGCATTCGAACAGAAACGACGACTTGGCATGAGGGGAGGCATGTGAGACGTGTGAGTTTAGAGTTGGCACCACCAGCTCAGCCACAGTCGAGTGCACACCCAGTTTGTGCAACTGCGAAGTTCACTGATGGATGGTGTAGATACAAACAAGCCTACTGACTGCACGTCTTCAAGAGACCATTTAAATCCCCGTATGTATGTTTATATAAGCGTTACAATATTCAAATAAGTTAAATAACACCTTCCCACACTGGACATGCTTGATTTAATATACACATTTCTCTGTGTGTATGTGTGTTTTGCTGTGTGTGTTGTTGCAAGCACACTCAGAAACAATTTTCTCCCATTGCGCACTTCAGAGGTACACTTTATCATTTCCTAATAAGGCGTTTTGATGTTTATCAGCTGCTGCTATTGTTAGCTCCTTTTTTCCCCCCTTCTAATATCAAACTAATGTGTGTGTGTGTGTGTGTGTGTGTGGGTGGGTGAGAGCTTCTGCTGTCACCATCAGTCATTAACAGAAGCCACAATAGGTTTTGACAGATGAAAGAGGGAAAATTAATTCGAGACCACTATTAGAATTTGAAGAGTTCCCGTCTTGGCATGAGCGGGCTGCGTCTCCTGGAATCTGCTCATTTCTCTGGAAACGCGGTCGGAGCTGGAAGACGAACAAATCAACAAAAGCCGACGCAAACCTTGATAATTTTTTTTTTTTTCTTCACGATACAATCTTCCAACTGTACATAAATAGCACCTGCATGTTTATCAAGGCGCCGTGAAATAAATAAGAGCGATGTCAACGTGGTTAATTCTCCTCAGATATTTGGTGTTTAATTGCTGCAAAATCCAAAGAAGTCGGCCCGCCGCGTTCCCAGTTTGACATTTGTTTTTGACTCTTTTCACAAGCTCACATCCAGGCACCAGAGAATATTGATCCCACATGATTCAGAGGAATGAAATATCTCTCTTTAGCTTCAAAGAAGTGACAGAATAATCAATTCGTTCTGCCATTCGGCCATTGAAAAGCAGTCAAATATACTTTGAATAGGCGTGAAAATAAACAGATGCACAGAGAGCAAGGACGGAAATTTCCTGTCTTGGTGTGGGCGAGATTTAAACTGAATAATTCCGAAGTGCATATTTTATGACTGGAAAATATTTGTTACACATCATTTTTTTTGGGCTCTAACAAGTGTTGTGTGAGTTATCAGCAGAATGATTAACACATTCAGCCAACTCTCTTTGGGAGGAGTCCAGATTTAAAGCAGCTGACCAGTGTCAAGTAAATAACATCTGAAATGAACGCTTTGGATGTATTCGCATCCTTTTTTGATGATCCGGGGGAAAAGGAAAGCGGTCACACAGAAACAGGAAGCGCATCTCGACGTGAACACGCCGACCGGATTCACCCCCTGTGACCTTCAGGTGCCTCCTGCTCATTTGCAATGGAAATCAGCTGTGTCATGCAGCCACAGAAGGTTTGAAACTCTGTAAGACCCATAGAAAAAAAAAAAGAAATATAATGCGTGGGTGCCCTTGAGCAAAGCAACGGATTTCACAAGATTGCTTAATGATGCAAAATATGTGTATATATATATATTTTTTTTCTCCACTATTTTAAAATGTTGGCTGCAAGTGATTGGCTTTGTGAAAGTAAAAAATCTGCATGTAGCTCTGCTAACTACTGGTGTCAAAGTGCACAATTAGCAAGAGATTTGAGCTGCGTTAAAAGGAAAATCCTTTGCCAAATGAATAAGACATTGGAGTCAAACTATACTGCCAAAAAGCATGTGAACATATGCTCACTGTGGCAAAAAAAAAAAAGAAAATGAGAGCAGTCCTGAGCAGTTCGGGCACGCTAATACAGAAAGAAAATCCAGCTAATAATGCTCCACGCCGCACAATTACTAATCTTTTCGGAGTTAAACAGGTTTGAAGGACTTCACTCCTGACTCGGCGGCGTCAGGATGAATAATACAATTGTGAGATGGAGTCTGTGTGACTTGAATAAAGTTCAAGTATCTGTCGTCGTTTCATTTGAACACGTTTTTTTTTTTTTTTTCCTCATGAAGGCCCTTTGATATGCTTTCAATACTTTGACCTTGGACGGATCGCTGGGGAGAAAAAAGAGGAGTGGTGCCATTTCATATGTGCGGAGAAAAAAAAAAGAACACAACAAAAATAAACGTATTCTCGCCAACCGGGTTTGACTTTGTTTGGGTTTTAAGTTTGGGGGGCACAAGGATCCCACCAGAGAAAAACAACGTCTCCAGAATCTCCCGGACTCCCGACCTACTCTGCTTCCTCGCAGGTGCCGGAAAGAGACGTTACAAGGGTTTTTTCCCGACGCGAGCGCTGTTTAATGTGCTGATTTAAACATCCGGCGTCTCGCGCGCGGCTTCCTCTTGGGCGATGTCTCGGCGAGTTCAGGGTTGCGTGCGCCGAGGCCTCGCCGCCCCAAGGCGACCAGCCCGTCTTACCTGCGTGCCCCCCCTCTCTTCACTTACCAATTATAATTTTTCTCTTCATTATGTAAAAGAACATTTATTTGATGGATTACAGCGTGGAAACAACCGGTTTCCCCTCCTCCCTCCCTCGCGTCCATACGTCACGCCTCTCCCGGCTCTCGCTTCTTACGCGGCATCCAAACACGAGGGCGATATCAATCTTTTCTGTCTCTCTCAAGAAGAAATGTGAGTTTCCCAAATGTCAGGCCATTTTTTTAAAAAGTCATAACATACATCAGTATATACCCATATGGATTCCTCTCGGGGAAAAGAAGAAAAAAAAAAAGAAACGAGTGGTTGACAAGCAAGGAAAGGATGGAGAGGAGGAAAACAACCTATTCAAGGAGGCATCATAAGCTGTTTCTGAGCATAGATTCGAAAACCTGGGTAATTTAGTGTATGGAGGGCTTCAGATGACTCTTTTCAGGAATCCATTAAAACAGAGTGAAGATGGGGTGGGGTGGGGGGAGAGGGGGAGGGAGGGAGAGAAAAAAAAAAGTATCATAAAACACTGCAGCATCTGCAGTAACTCAAATCTGCATTCTGTCTCAATAATGAAATTTGAAAAGAAAGCCCTTGAGAGATTAGGGAATCCCCTCTGCCAACAGATGTTTGTGAAATGAAAGCGGCTCAATGAGGAGAGGCCGGGGTGGGGAGGAGGAGGAGGAAGAGGAGGAGGAGAAGGGGGTGTGTGAGGGGAGGGGGGGGAGGCAGGGAAAGGAAGCAGCCGACGTGTAATCTTGAGATGGAGGCTAAAATGTTTGTGTTCGCTCTCAGCGTGTGCGCGCCGGGGTAAGAGGACAATGGATGAGGCTGATTTCTACATTGTAAATGTATTAGAGTGCAATTCCCCCTCGCCCCCCCCTCCAACCCCCCCCAGCCGGGGAGCGCTGCACCAGGATCAGGACTTAAACAATGTCGCCGCTCCTTTATCTCGCCGCCGCACTCTCCGACGGACCTGCTGGAATTGACTCGCAGTCTGTTATTCCCAAACGCCCGACGAGTCACAAACAGACCCCCTTCCCCCCTTCCCTCCTCCTCCCCCCTCCCTGTCTCATTCAAGTGCAACTTCATTACTGCTTGAAATATGCTCGAACCCGGGTGAAGCATCGCTCCCGCGTTTTCCCTGCTCTCGCGTGACATCCGAATTCCTCATTTGGACCGCCTGCGCGCTGTTTCATAATATATCTTCTTCTGCGCCCGTAAAAAGTAAACTCCCGCGATAACCCGTGACTTCCAACTCTGACCTTCAGCGACGATAAAACATCACGGGGAGAAACTCAGGAGAGAAATTGCTCGGCGACGGGAGATAGCATCTCCAATTCGCCCCCCCCCTGTACAAATTCAAGTAAAGGAACACTTGTTAAAGACCCGCACTTTATTGGGCTGAAGCTGTCACATCTGATAAAGCTCACTGTAACCGAGTGGGCGACCCTGCTGCGGGGGGGGGGGGGGCGTTGGAGGATTGGCCGGTGCCAAACTCGCGTGACACCGGGAGCGCACATTTCCCTCTGCTTTTTTTTCTTTTTCGGCCCGGCAATCATGAGAAACGACGCCGCACGCCGACTCGAGTGACATTAAAAGCCGTTTTTTAAGAACGGGGCTTTGGGAGCGGCCGCGCTGCAATCTGGCCGCAACGTTTCGCAGAAAAAAAACACCTTGGACTTTAATGACGGCCATGAAAATCCGCGGCGAGCGAAAGGGAAGACATCCAGTGCGAAAATCGCGAATGAACACATTAGCGCGCGCTGACAGATGAGTCTTAATTGTTACCTCTGGCAAATGGGACTTCACACGCGAGAACAAAAGCTCTCCCTCCCGGTGCCCCGTTTGATGCAATGTGACGATGACCTTGCTGCAATGCGCCCCCCCCTCCGCAAGATCCTTAAGAGTTTATCTTGACAGACTCCCAAAGACTGTCTCTCAGGTGTCGCGCTGATAGACCAATTCATTTAACTCTGTCACGATTCGAGGCTTTAGAGGCTGCCGCTTGATGAATCCCTATTGTTCCTCCGCCTGGCTGGCTGTTTGTACTCCTTGAGGCCGGCCCGTTTCAATAGCCGCTCCACTATTGCCACATGAGGGGAGGGGAGGAAAAAAAAAAGGAGAAGAAGAGGAAGGGAAAAAAAAGCAATGCACTGTTTTCCACGAGCATTGTCCTCTGTGTACTGTGTGCAACTCCATGGTCACAATAACAATAATGTTCAGTGCTGGTGAACCGAAGTGGAAATGCATGAAATCTTTCCTTGTTTGCAAACACGTAAACCATGCAGATGTCTGTTTATGTTTGGTTTGATTACACTGACAAACAAGGAAATAGTATTTACATGTTGTGCAAAGATTTAAAGGTTTTGTGAAAAAAAAAGAAAATTTTTTCCTTTCCTGGATTAAACAACGTAAAAACGTGAATTTAAGGTCAAACAGTGGTTGGATTGCTGAATTGTTCACCACTTTGTCGGAAAAGTGGCAGAAGATGGATGGTTGTGTCTTCAGCCAATCACCTGAGACGCAGCATCCGGCCCCTGTCAACAGCTTTCACTTCTAGGCTAACTTAGCTGTTGTAAGTAAACCTCTTTAGTGAACAACTGACATAACAAACTCCATCTCATAATGACAGGACAGAATCAAATGTGTCTTCCTCACTCAGGACTGAGCTTTAGGATGTTTCTTACTCCACAACACATCGCGCCGTGACGGTTTCGCCTGCTGGAAGCCCGGAAAAAGTATCAGATATCATCCTTCATTTCAGGATAATTACAAATCCTAAATAACAAACTAAGGTTATTGCCGCTATGCCATTTGTGTCCGACTGTATTTCAGAGTAAACCGAGAAAAAGAGCTGTAAGCAACAAACACATTTTCAGCTGATATTAGCGCTTGTCAAAATTACATTTGCTGCTGATGAGTGTCATTAATCAAACCTGCCAGAGACTCATTAAATTTGTGCTTTTATGGACATTTCAATTTGCAATACGTTCAAATCAGTGCTGCAAAGCGAATGAGCTGAAGCTACGTGCGTGTACGGAAGGTGTTTTCCGATGTAAAACGTTCTCTCTCTGCAGCTCCATCAAGTTAAGTCATGCAAACTGTGTGTTTTGTGCTCGCTGTAACTTTAATGGAGCGACACAAGTGCTAAAGTGTACGACAGGAGCCCGAGGTTCCAACTTTGTGCAGAGGAAGTGTGTTTAACAAACAGTTTAATCGCATCTTACTCATAAAAAAAGAGGCGTCCAATGAGAGCGCCGCAAACCGGCAGAAGGGGGGGCGAGGGGGGGTTTACTTTCAGCTCGTACAGCGGAATCAGAAATAGAAACACCTGGGAAGCTCAGCGCGTCGCTGCCTGGCTCGTCGTCGTTAGCTCTGGCTCAGCTCTCAGCTGGTTCCGTTCAGAGACGGAGGACAAACAACCGCGTGCGGCTCCGCCGCGATGGACGCCGCCGCGCGCCGTCGCCGAAGCTCAGTCAATACCGGAGAGCGGCGGGCGCTCGCTGCGAGCTAAATCATGTGGCCTCATCCCTGCAACACGCTTGCTACCTGAAATACAAACGATGGAGCGCGTTGCTGTGGGGGCTCAGATAGCAACAAGCTAGGTGACAAAAGTAACTAGTAATGCAGTGACTGAGCTGTTGAGTAAAGTAGAGTACCTTTTGATGATTTAATATCTGTTTTGTATTTCAAATACGAACCAAATTTGTAAATTTGAGTTCAATTTGAAAAAGTTCGGTGGCTCCTGTCACGTTTCAGTCACTCCTCTTCGTCTCTCTTCCAGAAGACTGATCTACTGATCTTCTTTTTAAACGAAATGTGTCCTAGGACCCAACGCCAGCTAAACACTTGTGTTTTCTCCCTTACTAGAAGGTAAGCTGAGGTGGATTCAGCGCAGTGAATATACATCATTTCAGTCGTGTGACCGATTTGCTGTTTTTTTCCTCGAGAAAATTTCGGAAGATCCCACCGTAAAGTGTTCCAGACTTCCTTTAGGAGCCGTTTTGCATTCTAAAGGCGCCATATGGCAGCCAGAGGTGCGTGAACATTTTTGAGTCCAGTCCCCTCAATCAATATGATGCTGATAAACTTCACACGGTGTTGCTTTTCTTTTTTTTTTTTTCATATGAAAGGAATCCAGAGATGAGAGACATGAGAGATCTGAGGCCTGGTGTGTCCAGTATCTCTCGCTTTAGCCGCTGCCTCTCTTCTGCTTCTGCATCCTTTTTGATTTCGCCTCTACATTCTGCTGCTTTATCTGGAGCAGCTTCCAGACAGCTAATTTTAATCTGAGGAGACACAATCAAAGCATGGGGAAGGAAAGGAAAGGAAAGGAGGAGGAGGAGGAGGGGGGGAGCAAAGCCAACTTTCCTCATTTTATCGCCACCCTCCCATGTAATACATCAACAAATCACTACAAGTGGTTTGTGTCTGGCTGTGCACACTCATCTCGGAGCAGCTGGACCACCTCATTGCCAGGCGGGGAGTGTGTGAGTGGTACGGAGCGCTCTGGCCCGGTTCAGCGGCGGCCGCGCGAGTGTTAGATGAGCCATTGATCCCTCCCAGCAGGCTCTTCCACCGGGCGATTCCTCCGCTTCGCGCCAACCCACACCCACACCCACCCCACACCACACCGCCCCCCTCCCTCACGCCATTGACTTTCTGCCACGACGTTCCGCTGTCACGGCAGGACCTGACATTTAATGATCCTCTGATGGAGTAACGTCACATTTATCACTTTCTGGCAGATGTGACGGAGGGGCGCGATCGGAGGGGGAGGAGGGGAGAGAGAGAGAGCTCAGGGCCCCGAAAAATAAAAGAATGAGAAAAAAAAAAAAAGAAAAGAAAAGCAAACAATATAAGCCAGGAAGACGGGGTCCACTCTGACTGACAGCAGGAGTAATTCAGGATAAAGTCTCGAAAATGACGGTGCAGAAATGTCTCCTGCAGGCACCTGAAATAGGACAAGAGAAAAAAGGAATTACATTTTGAAGGGAAACCGTCAAACCCCGGCGCTGCATTTTGGGCTTATAGTCCTCTTGTGACACGCCTTTTTTCTCCTCCTGATGCACAATCAATTGACCAGCCATCCTTCAAACAACAACAGTTTCTCCCCGAGTTTGGCCCGGGCAGCCAAGCTCTGCATCTCTTCACATCTCACTATTTTCAGTGATTTTGACAACTGGGGTCGGTTTTTTTTTATTTTTTTCTTTAGCCTCTCCAAAACCCAAACCTGCAAACAGTTGACTACTGAATTAGTAACCGAGCTTCACTTTCAAGAAACACGAGGCTTGTATTAGTTTGCGATGCTCCATTTATAGAGCCGGGATGGATGCGATGGCTTCTGCATGAGTCATCAGCCGGTCGAGGAAGCTGAGGTTGTTTTTTTTTTCTTCTTCTTGTGCCACAGACACGCAGCTCCAGCCTCCGACGAGGCTGTGTGTGTGAGCCAGGCTGCCCCGGGATCACCTGGATATCCGACAGCTGACAACTTGATGCCGTTCGACGTCTCCTGATAATAACGGAGCGATTCTCAAACTTTCGCCTGATGCTCGGTGTTTGGCAGCTGCTAAATTTTTCGGAATGGTTGTTCTTTTATCTCACGGCTATATTTAGCTTATTAAGATGACTGACCTGTGAGTGTCCAACACCAGAGGACACAGCAGTCAGCACACCTGATGTCAGTACAGTCTGGAAACCTGCTCTTAACTGTGAAAGACGATACTGTTACTTGTTGTCTGCCAAAAAATACCCAACAAATTCAGTGCAGAAGATGTGCTCTGATTTTTATATACAGTGGTAACTGAACTTTCTTTTTTTCTTTTTCCTTTTATTTTGAAAATGAACAAAAATCTTCTGCAGCCAATCCCGGCCCACGTTGGACAAAATGCAAGCGAATCGGATCCGATTTCGACCTCTGACCTGAGCGATGTCGAAAACAAATAGGAATTAGAAATCATTTCGGCTGCACTTTCAGTCCAAGGCGCAAGGTCGAGCGCAAGGTCCTCTGCAGAAAGTTTCCACATACCGTTAAATTCTATTCATTTGGAGGATTTCAGTGTTGACGGGAACTTCACTTGTCGTTTTGCATGTGATTTTCATGTGATTTTCTTGAACGTCCAAGATGCCCACAGACAAAATGTGACCATCAGTGAGATTACTTTACGTAGAAATACCAGTTTGAATTAAAAGCGATGATGATCATGTCTCTGGATGGGAGGAAGATGCAGGACCGAGATAAAAAACACACACACGGAGGCACAGGAACATCATGCAAACGCCACACAAACGCCGACTGTTTCTCTGACTGTGTGGAGGGACTCCAGGACAGCCGCATGTCGCTTTCCTCCAACAAAACCTCTGCAGTCTGCCTATTATCACAGTGAGTGGGTAGAAATCGCAGTGAAAAGCAGTAAAAAAAAAGAAAAAAAAGTTTTTCTGGCAATTTTTAAAACAGAAACAATAATCCCAGAAAACCGCAAAAATGGACTTCGTTTGGAAATAATTAGCCGGAGAGCCGGAGATTTCTGACTGCAATAATTTCAAAGGACGGCGCCACAACCCTGAAGGGGCCGGGATAATTGTCGGCAGCGTTCCTCCGTTTGAAAACGGACCCTCTCTGTTTGTCGTGGCGGGTCACTTCCTCCTGGGATCGGCTCGTTTGGAGTTTTCTCTCCTCTGCTTCTGCGGTGAAAAGCACTCACAGGTGGGGCTCCTCACCTGACCGCTGTGTGTCGGAATAGCAGAGGAGGTGAGACTCAATAATACATCAGGTGAGCTAATTTTAGGGAGGTTTCTGTGTCTGTGGACACAACGGATGGAGGAACGCGTAAACAAGAGAGCGGCAAATCCCGACGTGAGACAAACTGATGTCTTTTTTTTTTTTTTTCCTTAACCAACACTCCCAACAGTCCCAAATGTAGCCCAAGTTTCTGGCCCGCGGTTCTCAGAATATCAGAGCTTAAACTCCGAGTGATTCGCGCACTATTTGGCGAGTGGAAAAACATCCTAAGCGTGCTTTAGCCTCCGGCGAGAGGTCTGAGTTACATCTGAAAAAAGGAGAGGGGGGGGTGGGGAAAAAAAATGCACCGTAAGTTAAAATAGTGACTTTAAGGTCGAATAATTATGCGTCCTTCCGTGTGGCACGTTGCCGCATTAAAAAAACTTTGACTAATTTTGACCAGGGGAAGGAAAAGGGAGAGAAGAAGTAAAAGGGGGGAAAAAAAAAAAAATAAGGGGGCGGAAAAAAAACAATGTCGAAGGACATCGAAAGAGATGTGTTAATTTACAAAAGGCTTCAGGAAGAGTTAATTAAGCCAGCTGCGGGAATGGGAGAAAGTGCTGAGTCCTGGAGACACAAAATATTTATTCATCAGCCCATTAATGTTTAATTCCTTTTTCTCCCCCTCCCTATTTTTAAAACGGAGGGAGAATGGAGGATCGCTTTGAACATTTGACCTTATATGTAAAAGTGTAGGGTGAGTCTGAGGAGCCTCGGGGACTGTCTTAATCATTAACAACCAGCAGCAAGAGAAGGGAAGGAAAAAAAATAAAAGTAGCTCACATTTTTTTCCTCCAAATCAGATTATTGCAGCGTGTGACGATCTCACCGACCCCCCCCGCCCCCCTCTTTTGCATGCTGTTGCATTTCAGAGTGGGAAAAACAGCGGTGGTGGTCGCGAACGCGCGCCGTCTTTCAAGAGGGGGGTGCCCGTAATTGCTCGAGACAAATGGACGGGCGACATGACAGAACACTGACGGATTAAAGCCCGTCGACCCCGAGCGACGCGGGGCCGCCCGCAGCCCGACGCCGAGCATCCGTCATGTCACGCGGAAACACACTCCACTGTAACCGGGGCGGGCCGCGCCTTCGATCTCGCCAGGAGTGGCTGATAAAGAGGACGGCGCGCCCGTCTGAGGAGGGAAACAGTTGTGCGCTTGATTTGTCTCCGGCCTAATTATATGGCAACAAACGAGTTGCCAATCACGAGAATATATTGTCTGGTTTTATCTCAGGAACTCATCAAGTCAACCCAATTAAAAGCTGCAATGAGAAAGACATCGGCAGTGAACGGGGCTCTCATTCAGTTAATTCATGATTGCCAATTAAAATAGAATAGCGTGCAAAGTTGTAAAGCTGTCAGGAGGGCCAAGCTAAATTACCCTTTTCCACTTTGAATGATGGATGCGTTCATTGCTCTCCCTTATCTTATTTATTCTCTGGGCAGCGAGAGGGTGGGTGGGTGGGAGCGGGACGGGACGGGGGGAGGGAGGGAGGGAGTCGCCGAGCAGGAACAGTTTAAAGACGTGTGGCTAATGAAGAAGGTTTCCTCCTTCTGGGTGAACCAAAATCTGCTGGTGGGAGATTGTTCGCTTTCTTTTTTTTTCTTCGTCCCGTGGAAAACTTAATTAAAATCACGCACAGTAACCTACATCCATGCAGACGGCCCAATTCGCTCTCCTCATCACTGGTGAAGTGAAATCCAAAGGGAGGGATTAGAGAGGGGGAAGTCAGCTGCTGATACTGATATTCCACTTCCATACATGGCAGTCGCACGTTTCACTGAAAATTGCACGTACCGACAGCTGGAATTTGATCTCCGGTCCGAGAATTCAACACCGTGAAAGTGTCCACAACAGTTTAAGCGGAGGCAACTTATCCTGGTTGTGTCTTCTGCACCATTAGCCACTGTTGCCATACTATTGATGGCCTAATTAAGAGGTGTCAGGCTGAAATATGTCACATTTTTTTAAAGGCTGAAATTGATAGCTCACATTAATTTTCACTTTTCTCAAAATGACCTTTAATTTCACTCGGCAAACGCGGGCTTGTGTCTACACCGACACTCCCTCTCGTCCCCGCTCCTGAAACAATATGTCAAAGCGCTTTGACAACACGCACGTCGGGTGGGGGGGAGGAAGCCGTTTTGCAGGAGCGCGGTGTCTCCGAGCTCAAATTGAAGTCACTCTCGGATTTCTAATATCCATGTGAAAATTATATGCCGCCACCTCCCCGCAGAGTAACGTTTTCTGACTTTTCTCCCCCCCAACCTCCATCATCGTCTGGAAAACTCACCCAGCCACCCTTTCCAGCCCACTTCCCAGTGCAATTTGCGAACTTTCGCCTGTTTCGGGGAGGCCCAGCTTTTATATTCTCTCCCCCCCCCCGGGGATCGTCTTTCGTGAAAGCAAAACAAGCCCCAGATCCTGAAGTGTCACTGCGGCGAGCTTTTCCCCTGGAACGGGAGGAAAGTGATAGTTTCCATTCGGGCTCCAGTAGCCAAGAGTTTGTTCTCGTCCTCGGGAGACGCGCTCCGCGGGTCAAGCTCTTTGCAACAGATTAAAAGAGAGTGTCACTAATGTCACCCGGCTGGGGGATCAATGGCGCCGCGTCGGAAATGAAAGCTGTGACGGACGCGGACGACCACATCAGCTCCTGTCACCGTGCGTCCACTCAGAGCATTCTCTTCATCCTGGCAGCCGCCGGGGGCCTGAGGGAGGGAGGGAGGGAGGGGGGCGGGGGGCTGTCAGCTGAAGCCAGCGTGGCCCCGGCACATTCCTGAACCATGAAAAACCCATGGGGGGGCACTTTGAAAAAAAAAAAAAAAAGGCTTGGAGGGCTTCAGACGCTCGGACCATCAGCTCAATCAAGTTCTGCCGCTTTTTTTTTTTTTTCTGCTGCTGCACCAGAGGAGAACTTGTCCAATTTTCGACCGTCAGGGTTTATCGTCACACGAGGGAGGAGAGAAAGATGCACCGAAAGTGGGGGGAAGAGTAAATGAACGGAGAGCAAATGTGCACTTTGTTGTTTGATCGCTGATAATCAGCTGCACTCATTGTTTCTAAATCCTATTAATTCCACGTGCTGATTGCCTCCATTTTTCAGACAATGCATTCAATCATTACTTGTTAGCTTCTCTTATTATTCTCTCTTGTTAGTGTCTTTGCAACACATTGTATTGTTGCTTTATGTTTTACACCTCAAGGCTGCAACACACGTGCAGCTAAATACCAATGTTTGCTTACTGACACACACACACACACACACACACACACACACACACACACACACACACACACCACATGTTACAATTAAGAGCAGAAATTTAATCAACAAATCAACAAACCACGAACTGTGACCACTACTGCCATCTACTGTTCAAATGGATCTTAATCTTACCACTAATTCTACAGCAAACAGTGCCACCATCACTGAACACATCAGGAACATTACTTGATAAATTGCAGCTCATGTGATGTTTTTGTAGTTTCACACACCGGGACTTGTGGACCCGACTGGACCCACATTGGGGGCCGATTTGGGACCACGGACCTTACGTTTGAAACCCCCTGCTCTTATTTTTGCATCGTTTGAACAAACCGATTTGTTTTCCCATCTGTTGCAAACACAAATCCTTCTTTTCCTGTTTAAAGATTCATCTCGCTCTCTCGCTATGAATTTATGAAACTCGATGCCAATTCTGAAACAATATCTTAATTCATATTCAGCGGGTGTATTCAAAAAGAGCTTGTAAGAGGAGAAAGAAATTGTAATGTTTTTTTTTTGGGTGCTGTTCACCCTCCACCCACTGACTCAGCAAGTGTTCTTGGCTGATACAATCTCATTCACACAAAGGCGGGAAGACAATTTAATGGGCAGAATAGAAAACTCCTGGAGTTAACGAGAAAATATTTGAAATATGCTCGATATGAAAGAGACGGGCTATTATACTTCTCCAGCCGTCATTATCCTGTGTATTCAGTCTCTCCCTCTCTCTCTCTCTCTCTCTCTCTCTCTCTATGTATCCCCACACGGCTCTCGTTGCTTGATCGAGTTCATTAGATTATCTCTGGTCATTTCCTCTCCTTGAGTCCGGGGACTCGCTCGTGTCACCAGCGGGACGGTTTCGGGCGATGGGGTGGGGGGGTGAGGTGGGGGGGGGGGGGGGATGGCAGCTGTGGCCTGGCAAGGGCGGCGGG
>JAUESE010000002.1:10725096-10754400 GCA_032274725.1 Malacoctenus triangulatus
TCGGCCCGCCCCCCCCCCCCCCCTCCCCCCCTTTTTTTTGCATCTGCAGTCTGTTTGGCTTTAATGCATTCTGTCAGATTCTGAATTTCACCACCAAATGTCTCATTACGCCTTGGCACTCGGCCCTGGGTAAGCGCTACTGGCCTGGAAGCCGTCGCAGTCACACGGAGCCGACGGGACCGCACATTAAAGGAGAACCCCCCCCCCCCCGAAACCGCGCAGCCAATCGGTGACGCGCGTCCTCAAACGGGGAAAACGCCGGAGCGAGTCATCCACTTAACAAACACTTACTGGTAAACATAATGTAATTAATGTTTTCTGCGGGGTGTTGGTTTGGCTGAGACGTTAAATAGTTTGCAGTCTGCTGCGTCTGCTGAGTCAGCAGTGTGAGGAGGTGATTTTTTTGCAGCGCGCAAACGGGCCGGCTCGCTGTTTAGATCTTTGTTTTTGTTAATGCGTCGGCTTTCCCCTCGCCTCGCTTCGCCTCGTCTCCCCGCTGCTCCCTAACTTTTTGTTCAAGCCCCTCCTACGTGCCGCTTCGCTGCGATTTGTTTACGTTCCAGTGACGGGAGAAATCCGCAGCCTTTTGAGGCGGGAGGTGGGAAGCTTCGCGGCAGACGCGGCCCCGTATGCCGAATATTTATAGAGACGTCCTCAAAACTGGCAGTCGGGCTAACCAGCCGAGTAATGGACGGACTTATTTCACCTTATCATTCAAGCTGCGTTCGCCAGGACTCTCCTGCTGCACAAAGGGGGTTTCTTCCAGTACAGCTAAAGATCTCAATGAGGAGCGAGGAAAGAAAACATGTTTTTTTTAAACATTTTGGGAGGAAATTGGATGACGGGGAAAGAACCTGCATGAAAACATGCAATCTGTGTGGAAAGGCCCCATCCTGGTGTGAACCTGCGTCCTTCTGGCTGTGCGGCGAGAGCACAAACAACTTCGCCTCGCGTAAAATTAAAACCAAAAAAGGTCTGAAGAGGCAGTAGGTTTCATTTTTTTGCTCCACGAGAATCATTCGGTGTTTTTACAAGAATCCATCGCGATTCGTGACCTGCGGGCGGCGACCCCGCTGTTTGTGCGTGACGGTAATCCGGTTTAATAATCAAACAATATTCATGTCGGGCGGCTGGGGGGGGGGGGACAGTCCCGTGGATAATTACGAGCCCAACATGTTACCGCGCGAGCAGTTTCATTAACATGCCGCGCGACGTTCACTGTCAAACGGGTTAGAATCATAGAGCGCAGGGGGCGCCGCGGCAAAGGTCAGTCTCAATAGCATCCACTCACACGTGCTGGTGCCGCAAACACATCGGCGCAGCTGGGGAGTGGTGAGAGCAGCGTGTTGAGCCCGAGAGGAGGGTGATTCAAGCTGACAGAGGGGAGGAGGTGGGAGGAGGGTGGGGGGGGACATCATACACACAGCACCCAGGGACAAGAGCTCACATAGTGGGGAGCTCATGAGGCGTCCTGGGGGCCCGCGGGACGGTGGGAAAAGCCGTTATCTGAGCCAGAGAATCAGAGAGGATGAGGACAGTAGTGTAAACGAGACGAAGGAAGGGGAGGGGGGTGGGGGGGTAGTTACCAGCAAGGCGGGGGGGAAAAGGACAGAACAAGAGAGGAGCGCTGTTTACACCGGAGCTCTCGCTCGCACATAAGGTGAGACTGGATGTCAACAGCGGCGGGGGCAATTTTTTTCGATGAAGCCCAGTGAAGTTCAAGCGAAAGCGCCGACCGGGGTCAGGCCAAAGTCGAGGCAGAGAGAGGAAATTGGAGACTGATGTAGGACCACGAGAGGCAATAAACTGCACTCTTTGTCCAGCGGACTCGCAGTTACACCAGTTTTATTTGTTCCACTTAAGGCAACTAACAAAGTCACTGCTGGGATTTTTTTTTCCCGACAACAAGCTCAAACTGGAGGGACGGCTTGTCTCAAGGAAGCTTTCACTTGTTATCTCTGCCATTTTTTTTTTGTTTGTTTCTTATCAAACAAACACTTAGTCAAAGCAGATGTTCAACTCTTGCCTCTCATTTGTTTTCCCTGGAGTCTGATGGTATCGATAGCACTCAGTTTCATCTAATGGCGTTTAGCATTGCTCAGCGTTGTGACTGGAAACAGAGAGGGAAAAAAAAAGAGCTGGCATTTTTAAAAAGGTGATAAAATACACCTGCCAGTGTGCTCACTAATTGACATTTTGCTTCTAATTTCGTTAATGTGTGTAGAACCTCTCGTGTGTAACCAACACTTGGACTGGCTGTTTCTTAGCTACGAGCAGTTGCTTGGCAACTTGGCAGAGTAACTCCAGGAAGTTACCAGGCCTGGCCGAGACCTAATCTGGCAACAAAAAAAAAGAAGGTAGATTTGACAAAGTAACAAAACCAGACGGACTCTAGCTGAACGTCCTGAGATTCCTCTGGTTTGTAGAGAAACAATACAATCCATGTCCAATGTTGGTCTGTGATTGCTTGTCTCTATGCAGCTCTGTGCTGGTTTCACAAGGGGTCTGACACTGGTTTATGAGGGTCAGTATGGCTGTATGCTGTTCTATGATAGTCTAATGGTGGTCCTGATGGTCAATGCTCCATCGGTGGTTTTTGGTCGTAAAATTCTGCTGGTTTATGGTTGTCTGGAACTGGTCTTTGATGCTCTGTCTCTGGCTCCACTTTTATCGTCCATTGCTGTCTTTTCTCGCCTTCTGGTGGTCCACAGCGGTCTCTTCTCTGGTCCCTGATTATCTAATGATGCTCTGTGCTACCAGCAAAAACGGCTAAGGAGCACAATATATGGTGGTCCGGGCTGCTTCAGTGCTGATTTAGCCGGTGTGTCGCCAGCCTACACGGGCCCCAAACCAGCAGGGAATTCATGCTGATCTATGTTGGCTATTTTATGAAGGTGTGTTACAGCTGAGCTCCGATGATAAGTCGTGCGACCGACCACACTGCGGACCGAAAACATTTTTCATCTAAGATTCGTACACGAGAAAAACTGAGGACAAGAACATAAGTCATCTTGTTTTTTTGTTTTTTTGCAGTGGGTGGAGTCATTAAATCCACATGTCCTCATTAGCTTTGGACGACACCACACGACTCCGGCAGAATCCCCTGAATCGTGGCTGGATGCCCACATTTGGAGTGCGGGGTAATTCAAGTTCATTGGACATTTTTTTTTTGCAGTCTTTGAACTGAACGAGCCGGGTCCATATATCTGTCCCTGGTTGAACCCAGAACCTGGAGGCAGCCGCGCCAACAGCCGGACGTCACGCTTTCAGACGAAGGGGCACAAAGCTGCCGAATGTTTAGGATGAAAGTGTTTTTTCATGTTGCCTGTTTTGAACTTGCCGCACAACCGCACATTCAATCATTCTCGGTCATTAGAATTTCCAGCCAGGCAAACTGGAGGTGAACTTAAGTTCAGTGACAGTTTTCCACACACCTTTGGAATACAGCTTTGGAGCAGTTAAGGTGATCCGACACAAAAACTGAGCAGAAGCGGTCGCACAACAGTCTTTTCAGACAACGGGCAACAACAAATGAAAAAAAAAACCGGACCCTCAGCTGTTGCTCTATTTGAAGCAAGGTGCCGTCTGGTCAAGGGTGACTGTTATGAGAAGGGCAGATTGCATTGAACTCGCCACACTAATACTCGGAAGAGACACTGTCAGTGGAAGCTGCGCTGTGACTCTCATTCAGCTCCTCAAGTATCAACACAACCCGACTTTTGTTCCCCTTTATTGAATCCGGCTTATAAGCTGGCTGGTTCAATAACATGTTACAAAACCGCATGTAAATACTCCTTTGACTCAAACTCTGCTGCGTCCCGAATTCAGCTCTTTTTCTTTTTTTTTTCTTTTCACTCCGGCTCCAGGCAGATATTGCTACTTTGAGGATTTCACACTCTTGTGTCCCTTCAATGAAATAAATTTGATAAATCTGTCAGCTGGAGATGCTGCTCTCCAGATACAGTGCATAAAATGTAGTTCGGCCCCACACTTTAACTGTGCTATACATTGTCTGTGGCATGTTTATGAAGAGAAACAGGCGGGAGTCGGAGCATGCATCAGTTCGGAGACGTTTGGACAGAGTGCTGTCGCCGGGCCCGTCGGCTGATTTACCCCCCGGTTGTTCGCACATATTATGAAAGCTGCTCGTCTTGCTATCAAAGTTATTATTTGGAGCTTGGATTTATTTAGCTTCCCTTTGACTCAGTCGCCCCCCCCCCCCCCCCCCGATACACACACACCATTGTGATCTTCTGTGGATTTATGAGGGTGTGCGCTGATGTCTCGGGAGAAGCTGGAGCAGGGGTGTCAAGCTCAATTCAGTTCAGGGGCGACGTGCAGCCAAAGTAGATCTCAATTGGACTGAACTGCTGAAATGAGAGTTCAACATCTCCAGATGATGATAGAAGAAAGAACTTTACCCTTTTTTTTGGGAACATTTTCTTTTAGATTAAGTACATCTTACAAATGTTCATATTTGATGCTCTTCTGTTGATAAAAATGTGCTCAGTGTTAGATGTGGAGATGGTGAGCATGCTAATGCTACTCTGCAAGCACTCAGCTCAGTAGTTTTCACTGATCAACTGGCTATCGTTGCCAATAGCAACCCTCGCTCAAACACTGCTAATAAATTGAGGATAGATATCCACCTTCAATAGAGATATCGGGGTCAGTCTTCGTCATTTCTGAACTTAACACAGTCATCCACATCTGGATGTTTTCCTTGTTTATCTATTTGTTATGTCTGACACTCCAAAACTTGCAGAACATCTTTCGGGCATCTATAAGGTGATCGTTTTGTGCATGAACAGCGAACAAATGATGTAGTTTTGTAGAATAACGAGGGTGTTGAGTGAGAGGTAGTTGCCAGTGTGAGTCTGTTGTCCATGTTGTTGTTGTGCTTTATGCCCGGATCTTCTGCTGAGCCCTCTTGGTCTCTACGTGGGGTTTGCCCAAAGTTTCCTGAAGTGCTGATGTATCGAATTTCCGACATCCCCAACAGGTCGGATCCTGAATTATTCAGGAGAGGTGCTCAGCCTTCGCTGGGAGTATAGACGCACAATGAATACACGTGAAAAGTTAAGATTTCAGATCTCTCTGTTTTTCCTCTACAAAGTGGATAACAGGTGGCCTGGAGACGATTGCATTTGGTATAAGACTGGGAACATATATTCCTTTTTTTTTTCCGATTCAATGAATAAAGTAAAGGTTGGTGGGGCTCAACTGCATTCAGAAACTACATAACGGTTGGATATATTCCTACTAAGAGTTTCTGTTTAAGGTTTTATGGATTCTTTTTGAGAAAGAAGATTGACCTCAGATGACGCGTGCGTATATTCAGCTGGTTTTGCGAGCAGCAAATCTGCATTATATGGTCGGCGTGGAAGGGAGATGTCGGACGGATGACTTTGTGCGGAGGCTACTGTTCTCCCTGAGAACGTAATGAGGCGTTACCGAAGGCCGCTCGTTTTTCATGGACTGACTAATTGCATTTCACAAGAATATCCATGTGAAATGAAAGCGTCTTCATTTCAGTGTTGCTGGAATTGGTTTTCATCCGAGCCTGGTCTCCTGCAAGACCGGCAGACGCACGCCGCGATGCCGACGCTTCACTTCACTTCGGCATCTTTGACCGTGGTTTCGGGGGGGGGGTTAGATGACTCGGCGTGAGGAGCGAGCTTCGAGATGAATTACGTCTCACCTACAGGACACGTTCGACTCCAGTTGGCGGTGAAACTTTATATTAATCCGATTGTTCCACACTTTCGGCCGGAGCTGGAATTCTGAAACCTCTGCTGAAGTTGGAAAGCAGGTTTCAGTTTTAGGAGAGAAAGATTATCTCAATAAAAGAGATCATTTTCAAGGAGGAAGCTAATTATGCTGCTATGTACACTGTAACCCTATTTGAGTTTGAGAGGTGCTCGATGTAAAGTATATATAAAAATGTGTAAAGCACATATATATATATATATATATATATATATATATGTGTGTGTGTACAGCAATCATTGTGCCAAACATCCACTTATTCAGTTTCTGCCCCAACGTCATGGTGAGCAGGGTCAATGGGAACTGGAGCCCAGCCAGCTGTGTGCGGGCTGAGTGATGCAGGGTACACCATGAGCACATTATCAGCCCGTCGCACGCACAGGCTGACAGTCAGCCGCACACACGCTCAGACGGGTCCTTCAGTTGAGGGGGAGAGAAAAGTACCTGCAGAAAGACCACTTGGGGGGAACGGAGGGAGAGACCTCCAAACTCAAGATTCAAGACATAGATTTTGAACATTTTCATGATATTTTAACCAAACAAGACACAGGTGTTTGGATCCATCAGCTATTTGCTTTTAATCCAAGACATCCCACGTGTGCTGTTTGAAGCCTCTAAATGCAAAATATACGAAGCTCTCGAATCACTTTTTTCAGTTTCATAATGATTTCGTCAGTAATTCGTCAGTCTTGCAGGGATTCCTTATGGGAAGGTCTTTCTGACATTCAGCCCCCCTTTTTTTTTTGTGGCAAACGTGAGCGATTAAGGAAAGGCAATAAAGTCGTCCCCGCTGTCCTGGGCACAGGGGACACACCTCACATTGCAAGCGACCACAGAGTGTTTTCAGGTGTGGGCCCCCGTGGCTGAGCTGATACCCAATCCAAACACGCGTATCATGCATAATCCAATGTCCCACCGTGAGGGCAGCTCGCGAGATGCGGTTTATCAGGGAACCAGAAGACAGATCGATGAATCAAGGTGGAGCAGACGACTGGTTTTCTTGAGCTTACTGGACGGTGTCATTGAACGCCCCCTCGTGATACGACGGCGCTCGCTGAGATTCAGGTTTGGCTTGACGTCAGGTCGTTTTTGATTTTCCCATTGGTCCACAGATTTGAGGACAATCCATAAACGAGTTATCCATCTTTCTCACCTTGATCTTATTACTCCCAGTAATCTGCTTTTGTGTGTGTGTGTGTATTGAGATTGCAGCCCGGCGAAAGGAACTTGAAGTCTCCTACCTCCTTTTTTACCCTCCGCTCACACACACACGCACACACATTTTTTCTCCAGCCCAGCCCCCCACACCCTCCCCCTCGACATTTCCCATCCAATGGATGAAGGGGCCCTAATATGCTAAAACCGGGGATGCATTGGCCACCTCTCGCTGTAATTAAATTCAGTCATAATGAATCATAGTCCCCTAATCCTAAAACAGGCTATATTTCCACAGGGAGGCGAAATGACCTACATGTACTGGGAAAGCTCTTAGTATAGCCTTTCTACTCCAGCTCCCTTTTTCTTGGCATCGCACGGCAAACACACACACACACACAAACCTGACTTTGAGCCGCGTTGAAAGTAAACGACGAGTGCAGCGCGCTTATTTCCATATCAGTGCCGTTCATTTATATATATCACACGGGACGTAGTTAGCAAAATCAGGTAGAAGCTTCAAACGCCCCCCCTCCCCTTCACACACACACATATCCAGTCATGTCAGACTTTGGGAGTTTTCCTTAATGATGTGGTCGGACTGCACTTTTTCCTTCTCGTCGTGGAGGTCGTGTTTGTGTGACTGGTAATGCTGTGTGCAGTGCTCATCGCTCCGTGGAAGGAGAGTCGGTGCATAGTAACGCGGGGGCAATTAGGGTATCGTTCGAGCCGGTCGTCGGACTAATGCTGCTGATTCACGAACGCCGCCTCTGTACCTTTTTTGCTCCTCCAAGTGTGTTTCATCATTCGCGGGGACCTTTTTTTCTCTTGGTCGCCGCCCAAAACGCTGTCAGACTTTCATTGTGTTCAAAAAAGAATTGCGCTTGGCAGCAGAAGAACACGGAGGATAATGTGATTTTTGTTTTTCTGTCGTGTTTGCCCACAGACAGAGGAGAGTCATTGAACTTGCTTGCAGCGAGCGAAAGTCCATTAATTATGATTTCTATCTTTGTTTTGGGTCTGATTCACTGGGTTGAATTCATTAGTCTCCTTTAATTGCGCATAGCCTCTAATTGTGTCAGACTCAAATTTCAGCCCTCAGTATGAGCTTTTATTCTCGCCTAATAATGGAGCAGCACGATCAATCTCATGTGAGTGGAAAACACCGAGCATGTCTTGCCTGAATCTGCCTTTCTCCCATCAAGTCTGCCTCCCAAATTTCCTGAATTAAAAGTTCACGGACCCTCAGTTCAATCTCACCTTCTTCCAAAGACACACCCACTCCCACTGGCGTGTATAAAAGCCGGAGCCTTCAAAATAAGAGCACCGTATAGTTTTGCTCGGCCTTCTTTGGATTGTAGAAAGTGTCTTTTTTTTTTTTTTTTTTTCTTTGGCAACCTCCAAACATTCAAAACTTCAATCACACAGACACTTTCGGCTCTTTCAGGTCGCTGACCTGAGATCCACCGTGTTTTTTTATTTTTATTTTAAATTCTCAAATCATTTGGCCGAACGGGATGACTCCTTTATGTTATTCTGGACTCTATCTGCATCAGGACCAGCGCCCACACCTCTTTTTTTTTTTGAATCAGCCATCGACTAATATAATCTTATTTTTTGTGAGGGAAGATGTGCCGTGTCCTTGGAAGAGTTTTCCTTTTTTTTTCTTCTTTTTTTTTTGCCAGGCAGCTTAAGCTTTCAGTCAGAGAGTGAGTTAGGTGACCTTTCAACTTGACTGGCTGAAGGATGTGGTCACGCTGTACTGATTGCATTTACACCTCGCTGAGATACGATCGTGGTGCGAGCCACACCGCCCCCACGAGTCCCCCCCCCCCTCCACTGGCCTATCCCACCTTACGTGGCGTGCATGTCTACCTATCTCGATGTGATAACCGGCCCGCGTGGTATTTTCAGGTGTAAATGTAATCTCGCAGCTTCGCTGCTGCGGTGTTGTACAGACGCGCCTGCCGAGAGCAAACGTTCGCGCAGATACGACGTTCCCTGTTCACCCCCCCACCCTCTCCACTTAGCATTATGCATGCTGACATTTTGTAATTTAGGAATAACACGGCGGAGACGGACGCTGATGTTTTTTTGTTTTGGCTTTTCAGCGGATTGAAGGGAGCGGGCGGAGGGAAAAATATTTTGGCGATAACAAACGACGTAAACAATGTCCTGAGGAGAGCATGTTTGTTTGTGCCGCATTCAAACAGCAAATCTTCAGACGGTTTATCCACGAATAAGAAAAAAAAGAAAGAAAAAAAAAACCCTTTAGAAAAAAAACTGTATCAAGGTTTATGGAGAAAAAAAAAAGATAACAGGAGCTGTCAGGATCTCCCTCTGGGAAGCATGACTGTATAAAACACAACTGGTTACAGTCACATACGCTCCGTATAAATGCTCCACTGTTTAAGAGAGCACTTTGCCCTGTTGCTGGTAGCGATAAGAACAATTATCGATAACAAAGGCTGGTTTGGATCGATCCTCTGGGTGCCACGGACGTGGGATTTCATAATGGATGCCAGCGACTGCTTCCCTGTACAAACAAGCTCTCTAAGCAAGAACAGCCAGATGAGCGCAAGCGCTGCTCGGATTCCTCCTCCGGGAACTTTTGGATGTACAAACCGAAACGAGTGACGGCTCAACTGAAGACGCGGGAACGTTTCACCCCTCCAGCCAAAGGATTCGGGGCCCCTCCTGGCGCAACAAGAATAGCAAAGGGGGCCACTAAAAGATTCTAATGTATCTCCTGGGAGCCATCGATGTACTAAGCATACATAAAATTCTAGCAATGTCCACTATGCAGGCAATAAATGATGTTTTACTCCATAAACAAGTTTGCCGACCCTCTCCTGGTGCAGGAATAGCTGAGTGACTCCAAGTAGTCTTTGGAATTCATCCTCTGGGAACCTTGAATACGGCAACCGGATTGGAGGATGTGGTCATATTTCACTGGATAAGCCTGAACATGCTGCGAGTGCACCATGAAAGGCCGGAAACTCAGGGATTGAAGTGTCTCTTTCCCCGAAAAATTCTCAACAATGAAGGTAAACAAAATCGTCTCCAGGGAGCAATAATATCACGGTCCATCCTGGACTCACCCTGGATTGTTCCGTCTCGACCAAAACAGAGTAATCAGGTGACTTTCTACTCCGGCCATTAATAATCATGAATTCTAACAATAGAACGGAGCCGTGTTATCAAAGTAAAGCTAAAGAATCTCTGCTCACAAGATATTTCACTCCAGGACTCATCTTCGTGACTTAATGATGTAGTAAATAATCAGATTGAAGGCGGTGACCTTTGCCGCTTTCCTCTCCTTGTCTGAGGTGCCGGCGTGGCAGTAAAAAGGCGTAATTGCTAGATTTCGAAGTCGGATGCATCGCTGCACAAAACCTCACGCACCTCATTACCGACTCCACACGACTTATTTTGGAAAATCCGATGCAGTCGGAGTCAGATCCTCGGTGCTCAAGGCGAATTCATAACAAAAAAAACAAAACACGATAACTGTATTGGAAAGTGCTGGTGGCGCGATCGATGCCGTTCCTTTTTTTTTTTCGTTCGCGTGCCCCAAAGCGTTCAATTTCAGGGACAAGCGAGCGGCAGGGGTCTGAGCTGGTGCAGAATAATGTTTAGGAGGGATTTTGCTCTTTTTTTTTTGTTTTAATTCGTATTTATGTTTATACGACCCAAGGATATTATTGAGTGTCTTTGGATTTTAGATATGACATTGAAATTCAACTGTGAGAGCCAAACCTACAGTCTGGCAGTTCTTGTCCACTATCCCTTCTTTTATTTGTCTTCTTTTCATTGTTTGAATCCCTTCATAAAATGTGACATGTGTCAAAAAAAAAGGGAATAATTTTCCAAGAATTTATTCTATACCTGTTTCAAATGATGCTTTCATGAAACGGAGGAACCAGCCTCAGATTTGCAGTGCAACCGAACCAAACGATTGACGATTGATGATCTTTTCGGACCCAATTTGATCCCGTCTCGGCTCATTTTTTTCTCGCCGGTCGAAATCATTTCCGTCGAAACGTCGGTTAAATTCAGTTGCTCTGGAGAAGTTTGAGGGATTTTTTTTGTGTGTGTGTGTGTGTGTGTGTGAAGATGCCCAGTTCTTGGAAGCCAGCCCATTCATTTTCTATGGCTGAGATGAGTTCATCGTCTGACAGTGTTAAATTATGCCGTGGGGCTAAGGCTATGCAAAGACTATGGGATGATTCAGAGATGGATCGGGCTATGATCTGAGGTTGTTATTGAATTTGGCTCCTGATATCCCTCAGAATGAAGAATGGAGTCAGGAGAGTGATTTGCTGCTGCTGCTGCTGCTTCTTCTTCTTCAGTTTTTTTTTCTTGGTGCGAGACTAAATATATTCACTACTGGAGGGATTGTGTACACATCAAAAGTCTCCCATCCCAAAGGCCCTCTCATGTTGGGGTTTAATAAGGTATTTTATTGTTTGAAGTAGTACTGCTTGTTTGAGTTGTTTATAATCCCTTTGGATGGTAGCGGCGCACTCGCCAGTGTAAAAGAGAAGGCTTTATCCCCGTGTTTTCTTTTCTTTCTCACCAGCGCTCGTGTTTTGGTTACATTTTATAATCCAGGTGGGCTTTTTTATTCCTTCCCCCACAGAATTAAAGGGGGGAGGCGGGGAGGAGAGGGGTTTGACTCACTGAGCAGAGGATTCGTGCCTTATTGCCAGTTGTGGGCTGTGAACATGTGTCATGTAGGTCCTTTAGGAAGGGAATAAAAGAGGGAGGGGGGGGTTAGCAGCAGTCCTTGAAGCTCTCGTGGTTGAGTGTGGTCGTTTGACCCTTGTTCCATCAGAGCTTAGTTAAACCCATGTGTTGTGTATTTCAGTCCTGAAGAGAATTGAAAATCTTTTGTGTTGAGGTGCTAGTTTTTGGGCATTTTGTGTTTCTTTGACATGCTTTTGTATAAATGATCATTAGAAAATGACAATTTTGTAGACAAAGCTGAAACAAACAAGCTGACGTCGACGCAAGCTGCAGCTGAAGGTCTCTGGAAAGAGCCGGTGACGGAGCACAACCTTGAGCAGCCTCGCTCAGGTAATCACAATGCTCAATAGCGGCTGATTCAGGATCTGTGCTTCATACTGATTAGGATATTCCTCGATAATTCAAAGTCTGATTGCGCCGCATCACCTTTCCGGCGACGCCTCCATTATAGGTTCATAATTCACCGATACTTCACTTCAGCGTCGACGATTTGTTTGCGATTAGAGCGAGATGAAAGTTGTTTATTAGCCGTTTTTTTCCTTCTGGATTGTCGCGGGCGCCACAATCATGGGAAATGGAGAACTTTAGATCCAGCAAATTCTCATTTCCTGCATGATTAAACCTAAAATGCACGGTTGTTTTTCGAGAAAAGAATTTCCAACCTGGGGTCCGGGACCGCCCTCGGTGGTGCTGCCAGAGATCGCAGGGGTGGCCTGAGGCCTCGCCTGTGCCGCCGTGTCAAAATTAGACTCGTACATTTTGCAGAAAAAAAAAAATCCCCCAGAATTAGACAGTTCCTCAAACGCGAGCCTGCCGGTTGCTTTTGTTGTGAAGGTCTCTGCTTTTCTATGTTCTGTTTCTAACAGTGTTCTCTTCACTGTGATGTTTTGGCAAATGAAAGATTGAATAAGGGGGGGGTCCACAACCCTTTTTTTTTTCGGAGGCATTTTGGTGGTGTTAGATTGGCTCCATTGAGAAGAAAAAATAGAATTAGAAACTACTGGTTCTGCCAAAAAACACACGATTACAAACCTTAACAAAAAACCAGCTCACAATTCATCATTTCATTTCAAAAAGTAGATTGCATGCTCTGAATGTCGATGCCAGATGAACTTAGTTGTGTGTGTTTTTTGGGGAGGCTTTTTCTCGAATGTAATAAAAAGTCCTTCAAACGAGTTTTGTCTGGTTTTTTTTCGCTTTTTTTTTTTTTTAAAGCTACTGTTAAAGTGAAACATGAAGTGCCGTCAATGCCATTACACGTTGGCACAAAAGCTGCAGTGAGATCAGTTATTCAGGCAGCAAGAGTCTGAAGGGACGGTAATCCTGTCTTTAGACATAAAGATAAAAAAAAGAAGCTAAAGACGGCACATTGTGGGGAGAAAACCCCGCTGAGTGGACAGCTTTATGTTTAAAACATACACTGGACAGGCTGCAGTGCATAATTAGTCCGGTCAGGGGGGGTAAATCCCTCGTGGCGATCTGACATGAGGAATTTGGACTCTGTGAGTGTGTGTGTGTTACAGTACGTGAGCACGCTCTGGCTTTAAAGTCCAACGGCGAGGCGAGGCGCGCGTCGAAAATAGACTGCGAACTCGGACCAAACTCGATTCTGCCTCCAAAAGTGCAAATTGGATCACCTCACAGCTGACAGTTGACAGCAGCGGAAGCACATGACGCTGTCTGTCGCAAATAGAGGAGCCTGATTAGAGAAATGATAAGCAGCTATTTTGATGATGAATTAATTAGGTATTTTTTTCATGTTACAAAAAGAAGAAAAATAGCTGTTTCAGCCTCTCAAATATGTAAATCACTTGTTTTTTTATGCATTTTTACATCACAGCAAATTCCACGTCTTCGGGGTTTTTGAGCTGTTAATCAGGCAAAATGAGACATTTGAAGATGTCAGCGTGGACTTTAGATAAACTCAACGTTTTGTTCTTTTCCGCTTTTGTGCGACAAACGAGGAGACGATTGGCAGATCACCCACGCGTTCGTTCGTAGCGCTGCTTTCTGGTTTTAGGGCGGGGCCGGCATCGGATCAGGTGACGGCGGGCTCCGCCCGGACGGGCTGCCAGTGGAATTGCCGGACAAATAGGGGTCGACTGGCGACTCTTTACCTGTGAGAGTGCGTTCGGGGACTCATTTTGTGACTCTCACTTGACAAAACCCACCTCCCCAAAAATTAAATTACATCATCCCAAAAAAAGCTCACAGCAGGCGTGGGGGGGGGGATCTCCGGGGTCTGGAAAATGAGACAAACAAGAGCGACATTATCTGTGTTGACTGCTCGCCGACACACTGCAAAACCGCAGCCTGCCACAGTAAAATCGGCTCAGGCTCAGAAACTGTGAGAGAGAAATAAAAAGACGTTCACCTGACTCTCTGTATTCCTTCATACGTCTCACTGTGTCACACATGGAGAGAAGAAAGCGCGGAGTAACAGTTATTTTGGAGCTGGAGTAATATACCACCGACCCCCCCCCCCAGCGGGCCGCGCTCAGTTCTGGCTGTGGGCTCTCATGGTGATTAGTGGCTGTTTGACTTTCTGTAGACATCCCACTGTTTAACGCACATCATGTCAGGTCCCTCATCTACATGACCTCAAGCAAATACAGTGTGCGCATGTAATAGGACGACTGTGGTGTCATGTTAAACAAGCATATGTCTCCATTGTTCATCGCCTCAGCATCCAAATTGGCACAGAAGGTTAAAAGTTTGGAATTAATCACAACTCTCCCGAGGTTGGAGGGTTTTTTTTTTTAATCTAAAATCTTCATGGAAGTTAATTCTGACAGGGATTAATGCTGAAGAAAAAAGGAAACAAAGCGCCACCCCGAACTGTACATTTAGTTCACACGGCGACACACCAAAGCAGAGGAACGTGGCCACGTGACGGGCCTGAGTTTGGTCTGCAAACAGCTGAAACTCCCCCTTTTTTCTCAGTGAGGCGATTTATTTAGAGGACGCGCCAGGACTCTCCGCCCACACAGGAAATCAGCTGCTGCACACACAGGTACGCCGCCTGTGCATTCGTGCAAAATTCGGGCTATTTAGTTCTGTTTTTTTTTCTTTCTTTCTTTTGTGAAGCAGACCAGAAGGTAAGGTCAGCAGAAATTAAGTGAAGGAAAAGCTTTTTCTGTTTCTTTTAGTACTTGTACTGAGCATTAATAATGCATGATGAACATAGCGTGACCCTCTGCTTTTGTTTGACCTCGTTACTGCTGGAAAAAAAAAGAAAAAAAACCCATGACATGCAAAAGTAAACAAGCCCCAGCTGAACCTGTGCACGGAGGAGTTGGGAGGGTGGGGTGGGGGCGCTTACAGGAGTTGTTGTGGTGGTGGAGCAGCGAGCACGCTGCGTCCCACTGGAGCGAATGTTTTCTGGACAGATTTCGGTGGCTCGATACGGCGCGACCCCTCCCGAATTCCACTCGCCTCTCAGCGACGGTTTGGAAAGGCGCACCTTCTCGTGGGTTGATGGATCGCGTTTTTGAGTGAATATCTCGTTGAAATTTCATTGTGCTTCTCGCAGCGTGATTTAGTTATGCCTGGCGCTCCTGTTTGAAGTGTTTTTTCGGCGACCGAGGGGTATTTCTCTGCCGGCCTTTTGTGGTTTTTCAGTGTCGTCCTTTCGTAAGTGGCTTCTTTCCAGAGCGCTCGCAGGAGAAAAATCACTTCTGGCTCTCAGCCTGTTTGGCAACATTTTGGGGCGGGGGGGGGGGGAGGTTTGGGGGGAGTTTCTTAGGTCACACTGAACAGCAATATGTTGAACCCAGTCACTTGCTTAAGTGAAATAAGAACTCCAGAACAGTGGTTTCAAACTTATTCTTTTTGCACCCAAGAACAGCTTTGGACCCTCACTTTCAACTGTGATTTGCCAGAACAATCCAGTGAAGCCAAATTCTGATGCAAACCCCCCTCTCGTCAAAATAAAAGGCAGGAGGAAGAATGTATACTTCACATGTGTGGCTGAAGTCGTGGACATTGATTAAATGTTCAAAAATATAAAATCCGAGTTTAAAATCCTGATTTTTTAGGTGGTGCTGATGACTAAATATGAATTCAGAGAGGAAGGACGGGAGATAAAATCCAAGGTTCTTCTTCACTCCTCGCAGGCCATTCGGAGCGATTCTGTTTTATGTAAGATTTCCTGTGAGCAGAGGAAGGAGTCGTTCCGTTTGAGATGAAAATGATGAGATGAAAAATAGGGGAGACTTGCCAAGTCATGCGGGCCGCGTCTGATTCAGAAGCGCCGACCTCGAGGAGTCATGACTCCTCCTCGTTGCCCAAACTTATGCTGACTCCTCATCCCCCCCCCCGGCCCGAGGGGTCCTCTCAGCAGACAGTGGCACACACACACACGCACACACACACAGCAGAGATGTCACGCTCACTCCCGCGCTGTCCGGCTCACTTAAGGCGAAGGGACGGGCGGCAGGAGACAACATGCTGGTTGTCCCATCAAAGTTAGTCCCCAGCTGGGGGTCCGCGACGTCAATGCTGCTCAGTGGTTCCTCCAGAGGGTCGGACCATCGAGTTGGTGGTGAGACTCGAATAAAAGCATTCTTCTGATTAACTCGGAGCTTTGTAATTTAATTCAAATCGTACATTATTGTACTTGTCATTCGATTAAAACTCTGTTAATGGCACAAAAACTGTTTGTTTTCTTTGTTGTCGGACAACACTGAGCAGTATAATCAGAACATAAAGGCATTTATGAGCGCTGAGAAAAAGTTTCTGACTCGGAGTGTAAAAGAATTGGTGCAGTTAATTGCATTAATATATAATTATTTATAATATACTTTATTTTTCGACGAGATTTTACGCTTTTTTCCAGCTGAGAATTGGAACGTGAATGGTAATATATAAAGGATGGGGGGGGGGGGGGGGGAACTTAAATACACCAAATGTTGATTATGTTCTGATTAAATGAAATAAATATTTAAATGCATGTGTGGTTTTTCTATATATGATTCATGGTTTTGTCTCCGGGCGCCTCTATATTAATAGGTTCCAAGCCTGATGTATAAGTTCCCCCATCCATTACCGCGGCCGGGAAGTTGGTGTCGGGAGCTATTTAGAAATTGAAAACTCATAATTACGACAACTCCAACATGACATGAGCGCTGCGATAGGCCATTAGCTAAATGGCCACGCGTATCAATCTCCCACGGGCCTTTTGTAATTGATACCTATCTGAAATTGTCTTAAGCTTTGAGTGCGAACCCCGCTTCACACACACACACACACCAACATGCTTTTGCTTGATTTGAATTTTTTTTCCCTCCACACTGCGACTTTGCACCTGTCAAAGTAAATACAGATATAAGTGTCGAGAAGTGGGCGTCCTCAGAGAGCGCCTGTTTTTTTTTTTTTTGCCGATGTGACTGATATATTGCTCCATGAACACGCCAGCTGTCTTATTGGCCCAGACGACGGAGGAAACTTCACGGGCTCATCAGAAACCCTCTTCACGCCTTGGCTATGACTTTTACTAAAGGCCACTTTCAATAAATGTCAGGCTCCAAACATCGGTAAACAGTTTTAGCTCTGATCAAATTCCAGGGGGTGGTATACACGGGGAGTTTGCCATGTCTGTAGGATTACAAGGGTTCCACTTCGGAAATGGCACATTAAACAAATGGAGCATTTCCCCACTGGTGCCGGCAGTATTTATTCCCAGCGCAGAGGAGCCCTGCCCTTTCACTCCGCGTCCCGCTCGTCCAAACGTTAAACCCCTCCCCTGTTCTGGCGCATTACCGATGAAGACGTGTTTCACTCTGCTTACAAAGAGCAGCTCTGGAGGGAGAAGCAGCACACTCTTAACCAATCATGTTCCTCCACTTTTTGTTCCATTTCAGTGGGTCAAGTTTCTTCGGTGAGGGGGGGGGGTTTGTCCTTCTAGTTTTGCTTAACGAGTCAGATTTTGCTTAAAAATTGACCTGGATAAGTTGGAATGAATGCAGAGCGTCATGCAGCTTCCTCCTCCTCCTCCACCTCCTCCTCCTCCTCTTCCTCCTCCTCTTTCTCTTTTGAGTGTTTGCCTGCGATCTTATGGATGTTTATTCCCGCAGTTCAACGAAAGCAGCTCAGAAAGTCAGTCACCTAAAGGAGGCGCAGGATACGGCTGCGGAAAAACACATTAGCTCTGCATAAGTGCGTGCCACTAAATACAAGCTTTTACTCTCATACAAAGCCGTTTCATATTGTTGGTATTATAATAGATGCATTTTTTTTACTCCGACAGATGCTCTCCCTCTCTCTACTACATCAACACTTTTGAGTAAAGTGAGAAGTACTGTGAAAATATGTGATAGGTGTGAAGGTTTATGAAAATATATAAGAGAAGGAGGCAAAGTGGCCGAGTGAAGTAATTGCTCAACGTCAGTCCTGCACAGAGAAAGTAAGTTGAACTGTTTCACTCAACGTGCATATGTCGGTATCCGCAACCAGAGCGAATGCATGGGAGGATATTGACACAAGCTTTATTCGCAAACAAATCTGACATCGTCGACTGTTTAATCACATCCAGGTTGCCTGGTTTCATCCAGATTTTCACAGCCGCGGGTTTGTCAAAAAAAAGAGCGAGTGATTCTGCGCTTGTTTCCAAAACGTCACCAACTTTCAATCACTGGCAGTTTCCCAGTTTTATTGTGTGTTTCTGTGGACTAGAGTGTTTCGCATGATCACAACTCTTATCTGTGACCGGACAAACATACTGGAATGAGATCACGTGAGCACAAGAAATCGTGTGTGTAGCAGGAGAGGACTATAACCGTGTTGTTGAACAAGGTGTTATTTAAGAGTGAAGAGTCGTCTGCTATATGTGTCACATTTATATATAAAGCGTACAAACACTGGAGTGGTTCATATTTTGCACTGTGCTTTCTTCTTGCAATACCTCCGCCTGCATCATCTTTCTCTTGTATTTCTTCAGAATCGATGATTTTTTTTTGAGGAGCGTTACATATCATAAATTCATCCTCTCACTTTTTTGTTACTTTTTTTAACTCCAAAATCTGGCAGCTAAACACAAGTTCCCATCTCAAAAGGGGGGGAAAAAACACACCTTGATCTTTTTTCTTTATTGATCTTTTTTTGGGAGTTGAGGAGCTTTTTTTTTTTTTTTAGGAGTTTGGCAGAGACTCGCCACTCCACCAATGAATGGCAGGCAAGACTGGACTGAACACGCAGGTCTGGAACCAGTGAGTAAGAGGTTTTTAAATCAGACATGAGCCTTCATGTAGCCCCCCCTCCCCCTTGTTCTTTGTGGTCCAGCCACAATTCCCCAAAAATCTAAACTCTATTGGTGCAGTTTCAGGAGGAGGAAAGTTATTAACCCACATCTGAAAGTGAATTCTTTGTCACGACTGTAAATAAAGAGAAAATAACTCAGGAATGTGAGTAATTCACTCTGCATACTCCACATTGTCTGTGTGACGTCTGTGTTGAGCACTGCTCAAAGAAACACTCGGTCTGAAAGAGTCTTAAAGGATTAAGCAATATCAGTCGCTGGTACTTGAAATATTATGATTTATAGCTGCTAATAAGGTGGTTATCATCCTCCTGATCCACATCTCCAATATTTGGATTGTTCATTGTCCTTGTCGGTCATCTTCTCGCGTGGATCGCAGGTGACTAGCCCCTGAGAAGAGATTATTGATGTCACTGTCATCCGGCAGTCACCTCCGAGTGCTCAGGGGCGATGATGAGCGCTCCTCACTGGATAAAAAAAAAAGAAGGTTTTAATCAAAATAATGTGTGGCCAAAAAAAAAAAAACACCACTGGAAAAATATGTTTGCTGGCGCGAGGCAAAACAAGAGTAAATAAACCAAAGCAATTACACCACTGTGAGAAAAAAAAAAATATGAATGATATGAAAAACACTGTCAAGAACACTTAGGAGGGAAAGTTGTGGCATTTGAATAATGATGAGGATATAATCATTTCATAGCTTCTTTCATACTTCTTTTCTCATGAATATCATTTTGCGTGTGCTACACATTTTTTAGCCGGAGCCGGGTCTGTTTGATGAGGCACATGAACACGCAGACACATGTTTTAGAAATCCATCTTTCACAGCTATTTGTTATGTAAAATCCAGTGGATATTTGTTGGCTGCATTTCATTAGGCATGCACGCACACTGCCATAGATTACACCGCTGCCGCCGCTGCTGCACTGTGAATAACAAGATCAGGCTGGCTCGTCTGACGTTATTGGTACAATAGGGCGCCGGGTAAACAATGGGAATAAATGAGTTTCTTGAGAGGCGCGCGGCGCGAGGCTCCGCTGTAGGTCCTTCAGGCTGATTGTTCCTGTAGCTGTGAGAAGACTGAAGGTGGCCACTCCTGGTCCTGGAGGGGCCGCGGCCTCCATGTCTTTCCCTGAGGTGCTCCTGCACCCGTAAAAATAATTAGTCATCGCGACGCTCCACAGAAACACCCGATAACGAGCCACTAGTTGCGATCAGGTGGCGCTGAGACCTGGCCAAACGGAAGCCACGCATGACCGCGGCCCCCCCCAGGACCAGGAGCGGCCCACCCCGGTACTGTCGAGCACCATTTGAGTCACGCTGAAAATTAATTGAAAGCCAAAAGAGAGCTGAAGGTGGATGATTATTTAATTTGTCAAGCGAGCTTGTTCGTTCATGCTTTAATGTTTCGGAGGTAATGCGAGATGAATGCGCCAGATTTGCAGAGGGGGGGGGGGGCAAAGTTGCCAAGTCGTAGCGAAAGCGACAGCTGCAGCTGCAAGAACCTGCGGGGGTAGCTGTTGTGTGACAAATTACCTGGGACCGAGTGGCGGCGCAACTGTCTGGAAATAAGGGAGGAAAAAAAAAAAGGACACGGCATCCTCTGTCGGCGGCTGGATCCGGACCAACCGTCTTGGAGACGCGCGCGGACATCCTGCAGCAGGTGGCGAGTAAACTGAGGCGGCGGGCCGGCAAACAGAGGACGCGCAGGAGATACGAGTCCAAACAGAAAAAGGAGAGAGACAAGTTGCTTTTTCACCCATTTATGAAGGAGAAACAAGAGATTCGAGGACGGCTGGACGGTCGACTGACAGCTGTCGGTGCACTTTGCACCGACTGTGAGATGCGGCGCGTGACTGTTTTCTGTTGGTCACAATGCTAACTGATGTAGCTACAGATACGTCAAAAAAACCAGTCCGTGAGCCACCGCGGTTGGTGTGATTCGCTCTCCCGGAAAACCGCGGCCGAATTTCACGGCCATCCATCACGTTCTTGTTGAGATATCTCCTTTGAAACCGATGGGGGCTGACAGACTTTGACGGGCCGCCCGTCCGAGCTCTTCTTCTGCGGGCGATTGTTAAAAAATGTATCCGGCTGAGGACTCGTCGGCCCGCTCAGGAGGAACGAGCCGTGATTATCAACCAGTTGGCGCGCCGTCCCCTCCAAATCCCTTCGCAGACAGTCGCCACTTCACAGTTTAATTAACGCGACCCCCCTCGTCGAGTGCCGCGCAACTTCACGTGTGATCCCGACGACCCCGGACCATTAATAATGCTTAAAAAGGCAATTATCAGAATTGCTGAGGCCCTCTTTAAATGACTCAATGGCAAATTCAGGAGGATTCCTGTCGCCAGAGGATATATAACGAGACCGATATCATTTGGTTTCTGCACGTTACCTGTGTACAAAGACTCGAGCTGTTGTTTCAGCCTGTGAAAATACAGTTTTAATTTGTTTTTACAAACTGCCAGAACCTTTTTTTTTCCTTTTTTTCTCTCCTTCCCCGCGACAGCCAATGGGGAGCGGATGCGAGACAGATGGAAAGCAGCCACTTTGGAAAGGCCTGTCATCTTTGTTGGCAGAGCGGAGTGCTTTTCTAAAGTTTTCGAACATTTTAACTTTTTTTTTTTGAGGAGGCCACACAAAAGGCAAACTGCTGTTTCTGTGAGCCGGATAATCACAAGGAAGATGTGTCGGAGGTTTCACCTCACGTCAACGACAAAAGCGAGGCGGTGCACGGGAAGTCGTGGGGGCTGCCGAGGTGTCGGGCTTTGTTGTTTGGCGGGCACCTTTTCGTCACTTTTTTTTGCAGGAAATTTTCCACACACACTTTTTTTTTTCCCCTCGAATAAAAACATCGAAAGGAACAAACTGCAGCTTCTGTCAATTTGGATGTGAATTTTCAGCAATTGTAAAAAAAACCCAAAAAAACACATTAGAATCATGAATGAATCATCTCATTTTAACTTGGAGGGAGTGAAAATTTCATTTGATCTGATTTTTCTTGCAAGATTTTGTTTTGATCAGATCGTACAAACTGCCGGTTCGCTCAGCGAGGATTTTTGATCCTACTGCAGTTTTTTTCTTTTTTTTTCTGAAGTCAACTTTCATGCTCAGCCGTACGGTTCACAGCGGAGGGGAGGCGCCGCTCGATCCGCGGTATCAGGTTGGAAGATAATTGCTCGCTTGCAGGTGCGAGAAGAAACACAACGTGGAGATTTGCTAGGTGTTGGTCAGAAGGTTCAGTTTGGTCCAAAAAAGGAAAAAAAAAAAAGACCCCTGAGGTGAAACATGAACATGGCAGCCCTGAAAGTGTGAAATATCCACAATTTGGATGCATTTCTCTCCCTTTTGTGTCGCTTTGGTTCAATGCAAAATGAGTCTATTTCATCCTCAGTATTAGTCAGACTTCTAGTGTGAATTACTGTTGCAACACAATGAGCTGAACGGTTTCTTTTTCCTTGTTGGGAGTTTTTTTTCATCTAAAATCAATGTAAATCACATTTGACTCCCTTTCATGTTGGTACTTTTGATAAGATGCATTTTTCACCATCGTCGGATGCATTTCTTCAACAGATATGTAAATTTGCTGTCTTTGAATCGGGAGCACGTCGCTCTGCATTACAATGCACGTCTTGTGTGATCATTGATTCTTAGCGTTTCAACAAAGACCACAGTCTGCTCTTCAATTAACCTTTCTTCTTATTTCCTTTTCCCCCCCCTCCTCTGTATATTAGCCTAATTGTAATAACATGTATTCTAAGAGTTCTAATCGGTTGTGAGATTATTGTATTCTCTCAAAGAAGTTGACCAAAGTGCTCCGCAAAGCTAATTGACTGACGCACCGGCTTTGCATTTTAAGCATGCGATCATGAGGTCAAAGTAAGAGCGTGTCAATATGTGGGAAACGTGCGGGCAATATTAGAAAAAACCTGGCGCCAAAAGACAACGGGGTGGGGGGGAGGGGGGGGGGGGGTTGTTTTCTGTGGAAGGCGGCGTCTCGCAGGCTTCAGATGCTGGGCGGGAGCAGCCGGGCCGGAGCCTGAAACACTCTCGGCTTGGAACTGGAGGTTCAGAACAGTATGTCAGGCGATATTTATAGCCCACTGTAGGCTCGCGCGCTGTACTGTATATCCTGCACTTGTCCTTAGCCGTAAAAAATTAGGTCTTTTTGCCACTTTGCCTCGCTTCCGTAAGTGCTTTTGTCATTGTGCGCGCCGGGGCGCCTGTAGCAATGTCGCCAGAGCACATTCTCTGCAGTTTTACCGGAGACCACTCTTGCAAACGCAGCATGTTCGAGAGGCGAGCTGTTAATTGAGGGGCGCTTCGAGGAACTTGACTGATGCAACGTTGTGCTGCCAATCAGAGTGTCAGACAAAGAGCTGGTCCATATAAATAGAGTGAGCTTTGATGGGGAGGGGGGCTTGTATACCCTCCTTTGGCGTTATAATGGGGACCCAACGTGTGGCGATAAAAGGTCGTTCAGGCCCCGCGCCGTTGTAGTTTCGAGCCCCCCCGTTGTTAGGAATTGATCACCATTACGAAGGTTGTTACCGTCGTTTTTTTTTATTCGGGATGGATCGGCTCTACGAGCTCCTGTGAGTTCATTGCAGCTGTTTTACAACAGCGGTAAAACTTTTACAAGACTTCTTTCAAGTTGCTTTTTTTTGTTTTTCTTGAATTAAGGCAAGAAAAAAATTAGCTGAAAAAAAGGAGAAAAATCGTCCTCCATATAAGCTGGAAAACTTGCACTTTAACCCTTCTCAACTCTTATTGTAATTTAAGTTTTGAATGCAAACATACATTTGCGAAAAGGCTCACAGATGAAACATTCTCGCCAACTCACTAAGCCGTCGTCTCCCTGCTTCCTATTGTCTCAGCGTGGTGTGTGTTTTTCCTCCTCCTGCTTCCTCTTTCGCTGTGGATCAGCCTAAAAAGACGAGTTCCAATCAGGTCCGGCAGGTGACGATGATTTCCCCAGTACTGATACCTGGTTACGCTCCTTTTTCTCGTCAGTCGCTCCCTCAATAGGCTGTCAGTTGTAGCCGGAGCTCGCTTGTACGACAAAAAAAAAGGAAAAAAAAGAGACTGCCGTCACTACGATAGCATCTCAGGAGCTTTTTTCATGACAAAAGAGCTTTGATTCTCTCCCCTATAATACTTTGAAAAGGATGCCTATTCCTGTCCTCCATTTATACGCATCTCTGTGATGAGGGCAGCTGAATGCCACACACGCACAGACTGACACACTCGCACGCTGAAAAAAATAAAAAATAAAGTGAAAGCTCGCCCTGATTGCTCGCTTGATTACTTTCATTGATGTGGATGACAAGTCGGCATGGTGGCAAGACTGGCAAGCCAGAGAAGGCAGCAGCAGGGCACCAGCCTGAAAGGCCCAGGAAGCACTCCTGCATGTCTTTTAATTACCACACGCGTGTCAAGGGATCTTCGAAAACATGACCTTATTATGTTCGGTTAAATTAGGAAATTTTTGAGTCCCATTTATTTAGAAAAAAAAAAAAAGGATTTCTAAGTTCATGGTGGACAGCTTTGATGACACAGATCCTGCTCGTGTGGTTGAGGGGAGGGAGTGTTCCTGCATTCGTTTGTGTGATGCGTGTCATCTTTTTGAAAGGCAAGTGCTACGACGCTGTTGGTAGCCTTCGCGTTGGCACTGATACAGCTGCTCAGTCCGTCTGTTCAACATCCAAAACTGCATTTATCCGCATTCTGATACAGAAACACAGAGACTGGCAGTGCCTGCAGACGGGAAGCTGTTTAACCTTCGGAAATATCTATAATTATGCCAGAAAAGAGCACATGTGCGCCGTTGTTGTTGAAGGAATTACATGAGAGCAATATAACAATGTCTCATCTTTACCATTTTTTTTCTACAGCCTTAAACATTTGTGATTAAGATTTGACAAGCCGGCTTTTAGTTGCAATAATACTCTGGCAGAAGACAAGAGGAGCTTTAAATCAGGCAAAACAACTTCAAACGACAGAAAACTCTCCAACTCTCCTTTTGTTTTGTTGCAATAAAGTTGGTTTGAAAAACAAAGATCTCATTTCATTCCCAACTTTATAAAACATGATCCGGTGGTAGCTTACTTCCTCTCCAGCATCAGCCTGCCATTGGCTGTCAGGTTCCGCGTCTCGGTTTGCACGCTTCCCTTTAAACTCGGAGATTATCATAACTGCTGGATTTATCGGATGTAAACAGCATCATTAGAGATGCTGACTCGGAAATCTGGAGTTATTTGATAATGTGAGATCATGTTAACGCGTTTAAACGTCTCGCCAATGCCCCAGCGCCCTTCCATACGTTTGCACGTTGATCTGATTTCGTTTTTCCTTCACAGGTTTGGCGCCGTTGCTTCAAGTTAAAGATTTGCTCATTTCCTCTACTTCAAAAAGTCAAATAGGTTCTCTGCGTTTCAAACCAAAATAAAGACATCTGCAAAACATTTTAAACCAGATTATTGACGTATTAATTGCTACTCTCCACTCTTCCTTCTTGCCGGTCAGAGTGGTGCGCGAGATGTCTCCAAATGAAGCTCGGTTTTTGAAGGCAAACGCGCCGCAGACGGGCCTGTTGTTCTGCCCCTGTAACTTCCACCTACATGATCCGGCTGCGGCGCGGTTTCGTCTGTCAGGGCTGATTGTTTCATTTCGGGAGGAGCCGACCCCTCTCGCACGCCACAGACGATGAGAGTTTCAGGGTCGCATGCAGCCCCGGCCAACACATGAATAAATGTAATCGACACCCACATCAGTGTTTGCTTTTTTTTGACTTGATGCTTCTTCTCTGGCAGAAACCCGCACGAACTGGCTTAATAATGTACTCGGCTAAGAAGTGGAATTAGAGACTAAACAGTGTGTACAATCTTTTAGCATTAGCGATCCTGACTGGCGTTGATAGGGGCCCCATTTCTTCTCTGGAAATTTCAATTTCCTCGCGCTGAAACAGAGCCATTATCTCTTTTTCTGGTGTTATGACTGAGCCAGCGGGTGCAGGTAGGAGCTGCCGCTGCCTGATGGGAAAACAAAATGTAAAAAACGGCAGCCAGAAATTTCAGAAAATGATTCCCGGCCGACGTTGATTGAAAGCTGATTCTCTGGCGGGGTGGGGAGCCGGCGAGAGCGCGCTGTGAGACCTGCTTTATCCCTCTGTGAAAAAGCGGCTCCTCAGCTTTTTGTGACTTATCCTCTGAAAAAGAGCTGTCTGCACTTGCTTTGTACCCGTTGTCAAGCCATCACGCGCATCTGTTTGTACGGATTTGAGTCGATTAAACTCCCCCCCCCCCCCCCTTTTATTTTTTTTCTCCCTATTTTGAATCGGCTTATTTAGAAGAAGAAGAAAGAAAAATCCTCAGAATCACAAAGGAAAAATGTGTAGCTCCACTTGATGGAAGTAAAGTGACACTCCAGCTACTTTAACTTATAGTTCAAACTCATCGCTGCCAAACGTACACACGTCATCCTCCTGCGCTCCACCTTCAAGTGACAAGTGCACCTTCTTTTATCTCTCGCACGACTGTCTCCAACATGAAACCGAAACGTACAAACACACAGTTTTCACCCGCTTTTATCCTCTAATGTGCGTTCAGACAGAAATGTGGCTAATTTTGCTCTCCAGCATCCATCAAACAATCGATGTAGCTGCTGAGGTTGGTGGCTTTGAGGTGGCGCGCAACATTTATTTACAAAGGAGCAGTGCTGGAGCTCATTTTCGTCCAATCTTTTGTGTAGAACAAAAACACAACAGACAGATCTTCCAATTTTACATCAAATCCACATTCGCTTAAACCTCCTTTGAGGTTTGCTTGTTTATGATTATCTTCACGCTGGTGTGAAGTGAAGCGAAATAAGTTCGTTTTACACGGTACTTCCCAACCAGCAGTGTGAGAACACCAGGATGGAGGGTGGGGGGGTGGGGGGTTGTTAAAGATGGCCTGAGCCAATGTTTGCTCAGAGACTGTCAAAATAGGACATTTTCCTGGAATTGAGAGCAAACTTGGACTGGCTAATGCTTTTGTTTTGAAGGCTCCTCGGAGTCCTCGGCCTTCCCTGAAGGCCGTTCAAGTGATGGTAACACAGCCACATGGTAGCTTCTGTTTATTTACAACTCTTTCGCCATCCTTAGTTGTAAAATTTGCAACACTTTGCCGCACAGATTGCCACTTGTGTCTCTCATAACGGCTGTCAACAAAAGAAAACAGAATCTCCTTTATTTCTTCTTTTTTTTTATCATAAGATCTTTGTCAAAGAACCTCCCAGCGTGCCCGATCAAATCACGCATGCACAAAGCATTCCCGTGGATACGACAGGCTGAAAAAACGTCGTTTTTTTGCCGACTTTTGAGCGTGAATAGGTGGGTGCGCCCGCGCGTCCGCACAGCACCGTCTGATCACTAACAGCCTCTCCATGGTGATCGCTAATTCCTCCACCTCCCAACTTGAAATGAAAGAGGGGGGGGACGGTGGAGGCTGAGCCACTGAGCCACTCTCAAAGCACAGCACCATGGCTACTCACCAGAACATGGCCGAGTAAATAGATGAAAAAGCCAAGCATGTCGGCAGCCGATGTCAGTGACAGCTGCACTGAAGCACCAGTCGACATTTTTAGCTGCTTCTCTTTCTCTCTTTCTTTTTTTCTATTGCGCCACAATGACCCCGCTTCGCCCCTGCTGCTCCTTCTTTATATTTGACTTTCATGTATGCTTTGTTTCCCCGAGTCTGGAGTCCCTGCTGGCTTTACATACGGTACATGTTAAATACCCTGGAAAAGACGATATCCAATAAGAAATTAAACAAGGATGGAGGCGGTTAACGCCGTGGGAAGGCTCCTCATGCAGGTTTCTTGTGTGAGACATACATTTCTCCACAGGAAACGTAGCCGGTCCGCGTTTTTATTTATTTCTTTATTTCTTCTGCTCCGGCGTGTACCTTGTAGAAAGACCCTGTTACGGCCTGCTGTTTGAGCAGCGCTGTAAAATATCTTGAGGGCGATTGTTGATTAAGGGCTCTCAAGCAGCAGCAGCAGCAGCGGCAGCGGCAGCAGCAGCAGCCGAGGCTGTTTCAGTGTTGTAGATTCCAGAATGGCTCACAGGTTGCCTGTAGGTGTACGGACTCCTGTATCCATTTTGGGTTGTGCACCAGTCCGTTGAATAGGAGAAATCGTGCTGTCCTCGAGAGAGAGGGAGGGAGAGAGAGAGAGAGGGAGAGACGCAAATACAAAGACTTCAAAGCCTGGAACATGCGACTTGAGAGTTGGGCTCTTTATTTTTATATATATATATTTTTTTTCCCTTTTGTTTTATCTGACAATTTAATATTTTACTCTTTCCGCGCGGCACCGAACTGAAGTCAAGTGGACCCAAAAAGGGAAACAAAAGCTGCTACACAACCTCCAACATGCAGTTTTTAATCGTGCACACAGTGGGAAGAAATGAAAAACTCGAATGCCAAAACAATTGGAACACGTTTCTCAGTGGTTCTTGTGAAAACACGAAGAATGAATCAGTGAGTTGATATCAGTTCTTTTATGCATTTTTTTTTTGTTGTTTTTTTTTTTTTCACCCTTCTCCCTCGCTACCAGGTAAACAAGCAAGCACAAAGCTAACAGGCTGGTCCCCGGGGAACAGCCTGCATACAAAGCGATGATAAGTGTCAGCCGTGATTTCAGAAGGGTTCGTGTTCAGATCCCCACCCCTCCTTCGCCATCCCAGGGAGTGCCTTTGAGCTACGGCGCCGCGCCGCACGCTGCGAGAACACTCACCTCAAGGGAAGCGGAGGGGAAGAGTTACGGAGCGCGTATTTACATTTCTGCAAGAGAAGCAACTCCGGTGGTGAGGAGTGATCCGAGTTGAAACTTCAAATACCACCTGGAAATGAGCAGCGGCGGCGGCACTGGGACGGGTTAGATTAATAAGAGATAAAAGTATTTGACCGAGAAGTGCTTCTAATAAGCCCTGCCAAACTGCGCATGGTTGATGGGATGACTGGGCATGCGAAGTGATATATTTCCTCGGCGCAGGCCAAGAAAAGTTGGAGGTGTAACAAGCCAAACAGTTCAGCGAGAAGACCACATCGCGGGCTCGACCCCTGACCCCTGCGTGCTTTGTGCCCCCTCCCCCGTCAGCTTTGTCCTTCCCGCCCATGGCATTTACTGGAAACTGCACGGATGGCTTCCTCCAGATTAAATGTTGACTCTCCGCGACTGACAATTTACCTCAGGTTTGCTCCTGACAGCGGGAGACGGTGAATAAACACAGCCAGCGCCATAAGAGCGGCAACATATGCACGCTTAGGGTTGAGGACACAGCCAATGCAATCATCGCGCCCCCCCCCCCCCTCCTCCTAGCCCCCCCTACC
>JAUESE010000002.1:10768543-10780841 GCA_032274725.1 Malacoctenus triangulatus
ATATATATATATATTATCTGAACCGTCTGCAAGCCTCGATGTGGCAGCCGGTCCCATAGATGCTATTTTTTTTTTTACCTGTTACATGCATTGCTACTGACTGCTAACTTGCCTGCGAGTCGTTTGGCTGACAGATAGCTGCAGTGTGAAGCTGCGTTCAAGGTCACGTTTGCACTGCGGTCTTCTTGACCTGTGCTAACCATTAGCAATTACACATAAACACGAGGGTGCGATGAGCGGTTCAGTGCAGTCCGTTAGTGAGACACAAGTTGTATACTTTCTGGGAAGAAAATGTGGTTAAAACTTTCGTTTTAACTCATGTACATATGCTAAATAACACTTTAATGGCTCATGATGCAATTTTTGGTCTTTTTAGTGGCTAGTGTGGGTTTTTTTTTTGCATGTGGTATCATGGGAACCCCAATATGGTTTAATTATGCCTTAAAGTGATAATAAGGCAATTGTTCAAAAGTTTCCCATAATATGCAAAATAGATAAAGGGTTTAATGGTCCCTGAATTATACCACAATTGCTAATTAAGTCTTTTTTGGATGTAATGTTTCCAGCAGATCATCCATCCTCTTGTATTAAATATTGATTCAAGGCCCTGTCAGTCCATTTGCACTTAAATATCAGGGTTTTTTTCCAGATGTGTGTTTTTTTTCCCCCCTTGGCACGCAGCTAGTTCATGCGTCCATCCACAGAGAGGACTTGATGAAACGCGCAGCGTCCTGCCTGACTGCGCACCGACGCTTTAATTCGACAGAGCCGTCGTAAACCAGCAACAACTTTTTAGATGTTTGCGCCACAAGGCCGCAGTCCCGTCCCCCCCACCCCCCACCCCCCCTTTGCCTTCAGATATCATTTGGTTTTTTTCATAGTTACTATTTCCCTTCTGCAGCGCAGCGTGTTCTCCAGAAGCCATTCGAGGACCTTAAATCAGAAACGGGATGGGCGACCATCTGTGTGTGGTAAACGACGCTCCAGCAAATAAAAAGAGTTGCACTTGAAAGAGGAATGTAGTAAAACAAATGTTTCCCACATGTTTGTGTGTTGTTGTTTTTTTTCCTGGAACTTTGGAAATTCAAATCAAAACCAAAAAAAAGAAGAAAATGAGAGTATTTTTAATTTCTTTTTTATTTGGGACAACAGTTCAGTGTCCGCTGTCGCATGGCTTCAGGTCAGAGTCAGACATGAGAGACATCATCAACTCGCTTTGTCTTTTTTGTGTTTTTTCGCCGGGGTGAAGTGCTGCTTTAACTTGCACAGATGGGTTGCAGAACTCATTTGGCTGGCGAATTCGAATTGACAGACTGAAGTTACCAGAAAAAAGGGGAAGCTGGTAACAGATCCGTGCGCGAAGAAGTGGAAATGACGGCAGCAGAATGATCTGTAGAAGCGCGGCGCTACACTTTAATCCGAAGGTATCAAATTATGGCAACGACTGAAAGTGTTATTTGTTTCACAGCCTTTGGGACCAGGAGCCAGAAACGCAACACATGCCAGATCTTGTGCTGTTATTTAACGTTTTCTGTGGAGAAACGAAAAAAAAAAATGCTGCTTCAAATTCACTCAGGACATTTTGTGTGGAAATGAGACGAGTGAAAGTAAACGGCAGCCTCGATAACAGAAGTCAGACTAATGACAAATGAGATGATTTCCTGGCTCAGAAGTTACACTTGTATTGCTTTTCCCCTGCTTTTTCCCTCCTCCTCCTTTTTCAAATGGCATCGGTCACACATGCTGTTGATATGATTTCCACATTTAGCTCCGTTTGACTGGGCGCGGAGATGTTGTCTTGGAAACTAATGAGGGGCTGTCTGCCTACAGGAACCATGGTGGTCCAAGTGGCGGCCACGGACGCTGACGACCCGACGTACGGGAACAGCGCCAGGGTGATCTACAGCATCGTCCACGGGCAGCCTTACTTTTCGGTGGAGCCAAAAACAGGTAGGCGGAGCCGGGCGTGACAGATGTAGCGACAGAGTGGTCCTCGATCGGTGGTCTTTGCAACCCCGAAACAAAATACAGCTAATAGATTTTCCTAAAGAGATCCATTTTTCTTTAATTTTGAATTTCAAGAGTGAATTTTTTTATTTTATTTAATGCCACAAACCCACTGGTGTTTTTTTTTCCAACAAGCGTCGATGTGTGAAACTGTGATTGATACTCACATGCTTGTTGACACATCATCTTGTAAACACCACACAGTCCTTTCACCTTCATCCAGAGCAGGAGGTCAGGTGTTGCTAATTGGCTTCTGTTATATTCCTATAGTGTGTTTCACTATCGTGGAATAGTCCAGTCGATGTGCATCATCACCACCACAGAGCCACAAACCATCCTGCTGCTCTGTACTCTCTCCAAAGGGAGACAGAACAGGGCGTCATCTGCAAATAGACAGCAGTAGTTGAGGTTTATTTCACCCGAGAAATACAAAAAAACTGTACAAAGTTTCACCTATGTTACACACGGTGGCTAATGCAGCTTCCAGATGAACTCTTTAACATTTCTAAGTTTCTGACAATTACGATTTACTCTTGAAGGCTGTACAGTGTGCCGCATAATGACCCCACTTGTACTAAGTGTGCAATCCAGTCATTGCCCCCCCCTCACTAGCTTCAGCGCGCCGACGCTCCAGCTGAAGCACCACTGACACCTTGTATAACGAAGACAACGGAGTTCACATTAGAAAACAGTTAAAAGTCTTGAGAAGAGGGCTGAAACGGGCTACCGGAGAAAATGTGAGGTGGCTTGTTGACTTGGGGGTGGGTGGTGGAGGGGGGGGGGGGGGTGTTGCACTTCATCCTGGGAAAGTGCAGCGGCAGACCTCACTACATCTTCATAGCTGGCTCATTAGCCACTGCCCTGCCGAGGCTCGACTGCTCCATGCAAAGCACTCTTGCAGGAAAACAGAAAAATATGGGCCAGCCCATATTATTAGGCTCCATCCTCCGCCTCGAGAGCAACACATACACACACACACACATATGCTGGGGTTTTATGAATGTAGTTCTGATTCATGAACTGGTGAAAGCCCCTGCAATGCAGGGATTTATGCTGCTTATATTTCACACCCAGGCAGACACAGAAATAAGAGGGATGCTCGACAAAACAAACTCCAGCGCGACCTGGAAGGTTCACTGTAAACATTCAATAAGCCTAACCACCGGAAGAAAACGGGACATTGAAGGGAAATGAACGGATGTGCCGAGCAACGACATAACCTGATACCACGCTGGCATTATTAATGGGGTTTTTTTCTGTCAAGGAAGAGATGAGAGAATGCGAGTTATCATCACATTTCGCTGCAAAGCCTGCAACTGCGTTGTTGTTTTTTTCTGCTATCTGGAGACATTTGACTAATGAAGCACGCTGCTGAAGCTTTCATTAGTGAACATTTCCATGTTTCCATGCTTTTCGGGTGAACATCCACATGTTTTATACACTGGCAATGGAAAAAAAAAGGTTCCTCATTGATACGCCAGCCGGTCCACTGGGACTTCTGCAAGCCCGTGAATCTTTGATTATCAGTGAAGCTCCCCACGTTGCTCAGAAGTTAAAACTTCTGTGGGCTATTTAATGTGCTCAAAGTGCTGCGATCACCTTCTCTATGATCAGTTTAAGTTGGGACTTGAGTAAATCAAACTCCCCTGTTTTCCTCCTACTCTTTCCTTCACTGTCGCTGTTGATCGAGCGGCCGTCGTCCACAGATGGTGGTGGATCTGATCCGCTGGCGTCCAAAGAGCCCCAAAAAAGAGCTCGCGTCTTGAATAAATGAGTCCAAATTTAGCCTGATTTCCACACAACCACTGTTGAAAGGGCTTTGGAAATTTGTGGGTTTGATCGACGTCGTTGGCCTACAAGCTGTAGACGTCCGGTCCTGATTGGGAATCAGAAATCGGAGACGATAAGCGATTGGTCCAGTAAAAAGTTATTTTCGTAGGATTTGATTCGAGGCCCTTTCAGAGTGCAGAAAGAAGCTCTCCTGTTCCACCGCCCTCTGAAACGAGCTAACCCTGCGGCCGCGGCTGATCTCGTAAGAAATCTCTGGCACGACATGGCGGGCCTCAGCGGGGAAAAGGACGCGCCGGCCGCACAGACCTAACGGCCTCATTCCCAGCTAATAACAACACAGCTGCTCTACGTTTGGAGCGAATCCCCGCTATTAAAACGTAACTGAGACCATTATATCCCATTCCTGCTCAACAGTGGTCCTTTAAAGAATGTAATACGAGAAAAGTGAAGCTAACGGAAGACATTAGAGGAGCTATTAGCTATTCTGCCTCAGGCATTCATTAAACCTGCATTAATTGATTTTTATGGCCGATTAGTGGCAGCACAGTGAGCTGCAAACACAGCATCGGCATACATATTTTCACCTTTGTTTGCCAAATGCTCGACTTTATCCATCAGCTAGTTATGAGTTAATTTGGCCTCACAAAATAGCTGGTAAATCCCAAACTACATTGATGTTTTTTATGGAAGATATCTATTATCTAGGTTTTTTTTTCCCCTTTCTGCTGATCAGGTATCAGACAGCACACAAAACATTGTTTCAAGCGTGGATTTATCAGACAGAGCAAATTGTAGTTACCCCAAAACCGTTGCAGTTGTCACTGAAAGTAAAACTGCAGCGAGTTCCAGGTTTAAGTGTGACAAGTTGCTTAGCACAGCTTTAAACTTAAAACCTAAAGCACACAGATAAATCCCACATTGGCTTCTTTTCTTTCGGTTGTACAATGGCTGGTTTATTAACCTGTCACACCGGCTTACCTACACACACACCCCCACCCACACACACACACCAACATGTCCACCCAGATACTGCCTTTGGGCCCGTGCCAGTTGCCGAGGCTCTCTGCCGCCCATCCCTGTCTGACCGCGACTGATTACACTTGGCTCCCTTTCCGTGCACGTAGAAGGTGATTGGATCTCACGGTTATGAGATGCAATATCGCCGTCAGAAGCGAAGCGCGCAGAGGGCCGTTAGAGAGGTGCGACTCGGCGCGGGGGGCTCGATGCAGGGAAGCATGACGACTGTTCTCTTGTTTGACTGGAATAACCTTAATAACAACCAAGTGCACAAAGATGACTTATAGGGGAGTAACTTCAGCGCCGGGGGGGAGATTCTGCTCCTTTTTTACAGCCCCGTTGTTAGTGCCCAGACGTCTCTGTTGGTTTAATTGAAGTTTCCCCGACTATTTTCTTCGACTTTTCCTCCTCCTTATTGCTCTCTGAGAAAGTATGGAATGCAACAGTAATTGAGAGAAATATTAGGAAGTGTTCACTTGGTTACCTTCATCTTCATCTTCATTTAGTTACCTCTCAAGAAGAACAACCTTGGGGAAATAAAAATTTATGCCGTTCAAAAAAAATAAAAGAAAGAAAATGCTCCTCTGGTTTTTCTTCAAAATACCAATCGTGTTGTGTCATCAGCCCTGAGCGCTGTAACACCTTTCGTATTTATTGTGCCCATTCGGGTTTTTTTCTCGCTGCCGCAGAATTCCCCGTTAACTGATTGAATTTGTCGACAATATCAGCGTCAAATCGAGCAACCTATCAGACTGGGGATCCACTTTAGATAATTCCTATTTTACTACTTTTCATCCGAAGTAGAAAAAAGGACAAGAAAAGCAAAGAAAAAAAGAAACTTGAGGGGGGGGGGGGTGAAATGGGCTTCATTTATCACAAAGTGCCCAGTAGAAATATCTAAAACTGGCACAGGACTAATGAAAATGTGACCGCCCGCCTCTGGCTGTTCAACGATCTCGAACAAAGTTTGTGAGGAACACTCGCGCTCGTCGATGACTCTTGAATGAGATTTCATGAGACCAATACCAATTAGCGCGAGAGCAGACATTTACTTAAGTGATGTTCAAACAGCATGTCCACCCCATAAAGCCCCCATTATTCTCGTATCATGTTTTTTAGGGCCCCCGGCTCGATGGCCGCAGCTCGGCCATTCACGGCCCCGGCTGACAATTTTCATTACGCTAAGTGGATTCTTTGAATCCCAAGGTTGATATTTTCGACGCTTTAATGGGTTATGATGACTTAATTCAAGTGGCCTGTGTTCCTCTACAGTCAATTGTCAAACTGACCACAGTTCCGTCCGTATTGGAGAAGGCCTGCACTGGTGACACACTGCGCGCTGTACATACTGACGAGCTTCCAGCACAGAGAGAAGTGAAACGCAAAGTCTACCTGCGTTCTGTCGTCTCCGCCGAGCTGTCAGCGTCTCAAGGCGTTCGTCGAGGCTTCCTCAGATCTGGGGAGTGACAGTCCCCTTACACGCTGACATTTATTCACATCTCGCTGCAACTTTGCAAACCGGATTTTGTTCGGTTCAAACAGATTTTCCGTCTGGAGTGCCGCGAACGCGATATGATCGAACGGCTGAACAGCGGTTAGGCTACCTTCGGAAATATGGACAGCTTTTTTTTTTCGTCGTCTGTAAAGCTCTTCCAGGGGAGGGTTGACAAGGAGCACTGGAGCCGACACTGTGTCCAACAGGACATTGGATCATTAGATTGAAGTGAAATAGATCCGATGAAGCCAGCCAGGTGACTTTGCAATGATTCTGTCAAGTTGTTTGAATCTTGACTCTGTCCTCCTGCTGGCCGACGAACCCGTCGCTGAGAGGAGGGAGGTGCTGCATTTTTTCGTCACTGTCTTCGGCTGACAGGAAACGAATTTACACCCCGCAGGTGTTAAACGCCGCACTTACCTTTATTCTCTGCGCTTGCCGCGGAAGCTCCCCCTCATTGTTTGCACTAACTGTTAGTTTTTAACATATTGTCAATACCATGTATCTCACAGAAGGCCCTCCCCGGGGTGAGACGCGGGGCCTGTCGACGGCCGGCCCAGGATTGAGTGTTGTGGGACGAGCTTTGTGCTTTTGTCTTTGCAAGTTACTAATTAGTCCCATTTGCGGCACACGCCTGGGCCATAGCGGAGGGTGACTTTGACAAAGTGCCGGGGCTGAAATACACTCTGAGCTCCACACTGCAATACTGCACAAGCGATTAAGTGGCAGAGGGCTAATGGTCGGAGGTGGGGAGTGGAGGGGGGGGGGACGGAGGATGCCTGTGACCCGATGTTAGGTGGGTAGCATCCTGGCTCTCCTTCCACTAACAAGTCTCTTTACTCTGATTCTTAATCCCAAATTGAATCTACAAGGTGCCCTTGGGAAAAGTACTTAATCCCGAATAGCTCCAATAACTTCCGAGTAGTGCATAATGCCGACAAAAATACATAAGTTGGCGTGCCTTAAAGGTGCGCGGTTAAGACAGCGGTTTGCAACACATATTGATTGATGGCTGGTGGTTTCGTTTGAAGGTGAAGCTCGCAACGGCGATGCCGCGTTCTAATTGATGGCGGGCTCAAGGAGCCGGGAACAGCTGCCTGCAGCTCGGCACACCTTCGCTCCACGGCGAGTTCTTTAGAGACAATTATCCGTGCACATTAACACTGCTAAGCATGCAGGCATGCTCCAGAACCTCAATAGCTGGAATAACAAGAGAGGGATTCGGGGGGGGGGGGCAATGCCAGGTGTGGGAATGAGGGGATTAATTACATCCAGAGGGGTGGGGGGGGTGTTTAGGATGTGACATGCCTCTGAAGTTGACGTTCGACGGCGAAACCCGGCAAAGGCCAGATGAAGCGAGCTTTGTTGCTTTCCCGGACTGAGAATGTAATTAAAGTGAAACGGCTCAAATGAAAGATAAAGGCCACGTCCAACGCAAGGGGCGGGGGGGGTCAGACACGGAGGTCAGCAGGAGCCGTGATCAGTCCGTGATTCAGACATTAACATGGCCTCTTTTTATTAAAAAATTTTTAAAAAAGTGCTTTTTCTTTGTCCGCTCCTCCCAGAGAGACGCCGTGGCCTCTTGTTGTGCTCTGAATCGAGAGCATTACAGCTGAAGGCGAGATATAAATCTGGCTGCCTCCTGCTGTTCAAGCAGGTAATATAGAAAGTGAGGTGCAATTTTTTTTTTCCCCGACTCTAATCACAAGCAACGTATGCTCAATCGTGTGCGTGGACGCATTCCCTTTCGACTTAGCGCCCCCAAATGAATGGACCCGGCACCCTGTAGCACGTTCGACATAATGATTTTGCTTTTGTAAGGACCCCCGATTCCATCAACCGCAGCATCATGCGGCGCTCTCACAGTGGCCGACCCCCCGCGCTGCTATAGTGACCCAGTGATTAGAGCATGATGCTTGAATGTCACTCCGTAATAAACTACCCGGGCAGCAGGTTTTTATTCCCTGTTTGCGCGGCCTGCTTTTGTGTTTGCGGGCCTCGTTGCTCGTGAGCGCGGTGGCCCCCGAGGCTCCGGTCGAAGCCACATGCTGCACCTTTCATGTTTAAGTGTTCATCACCTTCATCAGGAACCTCTCATCGCCCGCGCCGCCGAGCCAGAGGGTTCCCCAACCCGAAGTCTGCGCTTTTATTTCCTCTTCACAAGACAAATGTCAAGTATCCGGGCTTTAGCAAAGGAGGGGGGGGAGCGCGGCCCACCCGTCTGCCGCCAGTGGTGTCGCAGACAGCGAGATAAATGCGCGGCTACCGACGCGTCTGGCTCGCACCGGAGGCGAGGAGGAGTCGCGGGCGCCCGAGAGAGAGAGAGAGACCGCGCGGCGATGGCGACAGAAGGGTTTTAATCATCGCCTCTCCCCAGGAATGACACCCGGCTCGGCACGGGGTAACAGAGATAGAGAGTGAGTTGGTTGGGGGTGGAGGGGGGGGGGGGGGGTTGGCACCCAGCAGACAAACAACAGCCCCAGCGACATCGCCGTGTGGATTAGCGGTGTCGCTCGGCGAGAAGCATGTGTGCGGGAGGAGAGACACGGCGCTGCTTCCTCTCCTCCTCTTGTTATTCTTTCGGCTTTGCTGGAACCAGGATTCATGGCATCATTAGGCAGAGCCAATAGCTCTCTGGCGCGAACACACCGAGCTGATATTAAATAAGTATATCAATTGCGTGTGAAGCCTATCTGTGGTTTAGCGAAGGCATCCATTTGTCTCACTGCTGGCTGCACAAACTTAACATCGTTTTATTTCACCTTTTAGACCCATCCATCGCCGCGGTTATTATAATCCAGCCGTTACCAGGCTTCCTCCCCGGCTTTGCTCCTCCTGAATGTTTAAAGTCGACCCTTTAAAGTCTAGACATGCCCGGTTTGTTCCTATGTTGATGGTGTGTGGAGCCTGAGAACAGACAAACTTCTTTCTTTTTTTTTCCTCCTGTTTGTGTCGAGCGAGTATTTAGGGAGCCTCGCTGGATTGAAGGCTTGAAGTAACCTTCTTTTTTTTTTTTTTTTTTTTCTTTTTCTGATGCAACTGAGTAAACAGGGTTCATAGGTGTCACTGCAGCGAGCGCCCGAGCAGTGGTAGTGCTCTTTAATTGGCTACGAGGTTACACAGTGGAAGAGGCAACGGAGGAGTGATGAATGGATGGATGGAGGAAGGATGTGAGGGATAAACAGAGCAGATGGGTGAATATCCACAGCGGCGAGATGGAGGCCCGAGTTTCTCGGCATAACAGCATCGGGCTTTTAGAAAAAAGAAAGAGGGGGAGAAACAGATGACATGTTTTGACTCTCTCGGTGAGGCTTAACCAAAGGAGAGGGGAAAAAGCAGCTGTGTTTTCCCTCCGAAGCTGCATGACAATGTTCATACAGCACACAGCACTGTTCATTATTTGATGCCGGACTGAAACGCCATGTGCTGTCGAGCGGCGGCTAAGGATTATTGTTTTATTGACCAGCATCATCCCACTGTAAGCCCGCGGGGCCCCGACTTTAGAGGGAAGAAGTGGACAGCTCACTATAATTTAGCTAACTGAGCCATTTACTTAGAGCAAGCCAATAGCAGTTTTCACTCGGAGAGGCTGTAATGACATTGATAAAGGATGGCAGAGAGAGAGAATTAAACACTTAATGGAATTGTTTATTTTTCGAGAGCGGCCGCGATTGACGGTCAAAAGGCATCTTCATTTTTCTCTCCGAGTCTTTTGACCCACTTGATGTGATTTGTTTGTCCTTCCCTTTTTTGTCTTTGCACCAAGGAAAATTGTAAATTCTGCCTGTGTGTGTGTGTGTGTTTGTGTGTGTGTGCTTGTGTTCCTAATTCTCCGGAGAATCAGACTGGAGATGCTCGCTCGGGGTTGAAGCGTGGTTGAGGATTAGCGGTGCGAGTTGTAGTTTGAAGCCGGAGAGGGACTCGGCGCGGTGCGTGAAGCGCCCCGCGTTAACCCCTCGCCGCTCTCCGAGGGGCTTGTGCATGAAATAAATATCACCTGTAGTTTACGGAGTCATAACTCAGCCGAGGAAAAAACACGCGGACCGTGTAAGCAGGGTGCAATTTGGGATGAAAGCGGAGAGAGGGGGGCGGGGACTGGGGATCTGATTAAAAGGGCTAAGAAATGGTGAATAAATCAAAACACAGCTTTGGAACTTCATGTTTTTGGAAAAAAATGGAATGTCTCAAGAAAAATAAAATGCAATATCTTATTAAATGTTCCAGGTACAGTGGAGGTTCAGCCAGCACCTGTTAACAAATGTCACTTCTTGCTAAAGAATCAGCAGACGATATGTTGGATGATGTAATTATTTAATGGAAAATACATGAAGTCAGCCAGCGAGTGTCTGTGGGATCAACGGGAGGGAAAGGACCCACTGTGTTCTGTCTGATACTGCAGTCTCACCTCGTAGCTCTGACTCTAACTGGAGCCACTCGGGCCGACGCGATGGGTCTGTTCCCTCCAGTAGACGATAAAGGTTCATGGCTCTTGTTTTGGGTGCGCTTGTTTCGCGCCGGGGTCCTTCTCTCCGATCTGATTCGGCTCGCGAGGGTTCGCGGCTCCGGCTCGACAGCACCGACATCGCCGCTGACCCTTTCGCAGCCTCCTACGTGAGCCGGTTCTCGCCCTGGGGTGCACTGGGGACAGTCCGTCCCGGTCCACAGCCACAGTCTGACCAGAAGCCCCCCCTCAAGGGAAAAAAGGTCCAGGCAAGCAGGCACTGTACATTCCAAGCCGCTCTGCTGTCCTCTGCCTGCCGAGCTGAATCCCTCATAAACATCGTTGGATTCGCAAATTAAACTCGTGAACTCGCTGATAAAACTCGAAGGTTTACCAAAATAAAATACTTTTATTTGCTCGTGTTGAGTGCGATCTGCAGAAGCGGTAACTCTTCCATTAAATCCCAAGTGATAAAGATAAATCTGCAGAAAGGGGGAGGGGGGGTGGGATTTGTTGGCCATATTGGGGTATATTACAAATCACACCTTGCACATACACAGATGTCATTTGGGTGCAGCTTATCTTCTTTGTGACGGCAATAAAAGGTTTTAGGATTTGCATCGACAGAAACAAATTCATTTTGGAAAAAAAGGGCTTCACGCGTTCTTTCACCTCAAAACAAAGACCTCTTGTTGGTATTTATACAACCGCCCCAAAAAAACAAGAACTGCACTTATCTGCGCTGCACTACTTTCATTTTGAGTCGATTGAACTTTACCACCATCCATTCAGTGTTAATGTACTTTCTATCTGCCGGCTTCCTCCTTGGCCCACACTGAACGTTTCCTCGAAGTTTCCTGAAAACCTTTTCCTTTTTTTGTTGTTGTTTTTTGTAGGCAATGCTGGCTAACAAACAAACCGCGCCGAATGCATAACCTCCTCTGTGGAGGTAATGAAAGATGTTTCGCCGCCGATGACCCACCGTGCGTATCGAAATATTGATTAGTGCAGCTTTGAATAAAAATAGGTGTGGAGCTACTTCTTCTTCTGCAGTGGAATGTGCAAAACTGCTGTCGCGGGTTTGAAGCCGCGGCTCTTTTGCCGAAAGGTACTCCGTTCTTCTGCCACGTGAGATCGAACCTGGAATTACGAGTGCAATTTAAAGGATTACGGGAAATTTCTTCAGGTGCCGGTGCGTACGAACCGCCGTCTCTTTGATCTGCTTCATCAGGCTGTGAACGCGATAAAGCAACGAAAAACGAAGAAAAAAAAAATGATTCATTTATTCAGGAGCTGTGTGCTCTGGCTTTGTCAGCTTCTTAATGAGTAATCTTCTATGTTCTGTAGGAATCTTTAATAAGTGCCATTTAATGAATGAAACACATTGTGTGGCAAGTCATTAACTTTGAAAGCAACAGTGATTGCTTTTGAAGGATTAGGACCCCTTTTCTTTGCATTTAAATGTGTTGCGTTGATTTTTTTCTTCTTTCTTTTTTCTGGAATTATCATCTTTGTAGTCGCGAGATAAAAGTGAGATTAGTGAAATG
>JAUESE010000002.1:10805040-10816352 GCA_032274725.1 Malacoctenus triangulatus
TTCTGTCCTCGAATATATTTCTGTATGTTTTCTTGCCGGCGAAACAGTGAATTAAATGATACACTGTGATAATGACAATGCTCTAAAAGCTTTGTTCTTGTTTCGCACCACTTAGGCTGCTTAGAGTTTCTCCTCTGAATAGCGCTCTGATTGCGCCGAGGAACCAGATGTTGAGGAGACAATGCATCCGAGGAGCAACCTAATATTATTGTTGACAGTGAAATCATGAAATCACGTGCGGCCTCTCCGCGGAAAGAAAGAATTAATGTAACTAATCAAGATAAAGGGAGAAATACACTCGTTGAACAATGGAGAAAAATGTTCGTCGATGGAGCTCTATCCATTGTGTACCCCCCCCCCCACACACACACACACACACACACACACACACACCCCTCGTAACAGGCTCTTAAGCCGGCTCTACAGCTAATCACAGGTGGATTCTTGACTTGGCGTCTTGCTTCACCCTTGAAGCGCCACTGAACTCAACACGGATAAATATTCTCTTTGCGTTTTGTTGACATGTTTGACAACTACAGTAACAAACCGTTTGTAAGAAGCCAAAATATTCACTAGAAAACTGTCGGATTGAGGCAGAAAAAAAGCTTTGTCACCCCATAAATGTACTGTCACTGTCCTGGGATGCCGCATACTGTGACTTTGGTCGTGTTTTAGCATTTGCAATGTTTTCCTTGCGATTTCCACTCCGATGTAGAAAGAGTTTATGTGCCAAGTTAAAATAAAAACATGTCAGTTTTCTCAGAAAAAGCTCCAAAATTTCTGTCTTGCTTAACTGCGAATCCATCCAAACAGAATTCCGTCCCTCGTTTTGTGCAGCCGTCAAACTGTTGATATCAAACGCTGGGGGAAGTGCGGTGGCCCGAGCGAGCGGGTGGGATTGAAAAATAATCTGGGGGGCAATAATTTTGCTTTGGAGAAAGAGCGTCCCCAAAAGGAAACACTTATCTCTAAGAGGTTGCCAAGCTCTTGCCAAATAAGCACTTACTGTACTTGAGGAGATAAATGACACAAAACCACAGCCAAACATTATAAAACAAATTGTTTCCATCAATCAGAATCAAGTTGGTTTTCTCCACTTCACTCACACTGTTGTGCGTTTTTTTTTCGGGGGAGATTTATGCCCCCACCAGCACGTATAAATCTATGACGGAGTGAAAAGTGATGCATATGGAAATGGCTTTGATGACAATGCTTTCCTCCAGCTAATACAGCCAAGGGGCGATAAATAGAACGCACGCATCCAGCTGGGAAAAAAAACAACTAATAAGGTAGGATGAAGATCGACAAGCTGACGGATCTGCTGGTCTTCTCTCTCTTTCAGTTGATCCAGACCATCAGCGCGGTGGATAAAGACGAGCCTCCGAACGGCCATCGCTTTAATTTCGCCCTGGCCGCACCTGTTGCCGGAAACCTCAACTTCACCCTGCGGGATAATAAAGGTGCGTCGAGGCTCCTGTGCGTGTTTTTGTTGCCCTGAGGCGACATTTTTTTTTCTTTTTTTTATTTACTGCCTCGTGTGACTGTCTGCAGATACGTACTCACCAGGCCCTTTTGCGAGCGTTTTATTTGAAGTCCTTAATTTTATTTTATAAGTCAACAAAGCAAAGGAAAAAAAAAATGATGCTACACGAAGCTTTTGTTTTATTGAATATTTTGCCGAGCTCCATCTACTCTTTATTTTTTTTTGTTTCATCCCCTTCTCAGGCAGCGGTGCTTCAGGTCCAGTGAGCTCTTCTTCGAGTGTGGCCTGAACAAAATGTCAGCGATAAAAGAAAGAGCAAACAGACACGCACAAATAAGAGCGTGTGGTCGAAGGAGCCACAACTCCATGTAAATGTAAAGCACCACATTACACAGCAAATCATTTGCATTTTATCTTCAAGTCGTTGCGTTTTCCGAGCCTGGCTCTTGATAGTTTGCTGTAACATCGACGCGCGCGCTTTTCATTCTCTGAGTTCGTGAGCAACTTGTGGATCATATTGAATCGCGTCCGACTCCATTCAATTAAACGTGACTCTTTGATTGATTGTCCGTCAGACACTTTCACCTTTGCGAGCGGGGAACATCAATCGCTCATTTTGGAAACGTCTACATGAGCCGAAAAACTCAATCTCTTTTCATTTGCCAATCACTTTTCGTTCATTTTCTGATGCTTATTAAGGTCCAGGTCAAATGAATGAAACTAATGAAAGCATCAAGAACTATAATACAGTGAGACGAAGCGTCTGCGAAACAGGGTGTGGGGGAATGAATTAGAAGCCGCACATGCAGCCTGTGTAATATCTCCTAATTGCAAGTCAGTCACCAATTCAGGTGTCAGGATCTTTGTCAGCAGCCGGCGTGTCACATCGGCTCGGCTTTAACTCGGATCCTCCCGAGAGGAAATTACCAGTCGCCTCCAGAGTCAGTGAAAAGGTGTCGGCCAGGTTTGGGCTCGGTCTATTTGCTGCTCACTTGCTTCGAATTGAGCCTGGCAGGGGGACAATTGACACCTCAGCCATTGCTCACTCCAGCACTCCTTACGCGCCCCCCCCCCCACCCCCACACGTCGGGCCACAATCCGCTCTGCTCTTACCCCTGACTCAGGAAACAACATTACAGATCAACGGGTGCCCTCCGGCGTGCCCGGCGCCGCCAAATGAAGCCATAATTCTGCCATGACAATGCTCACCCCCACCTTTCCTTTTCAAATTTCCTCATCAATCCTTGAATGCTAAAAAAAAAAAAAACTTTCTCTCCTAAGTGGAACACATCTGAGGAAAAAAATACACAGTCGGTATCACAGCGCGGCCGTCTCAGCCTCTGTTCCGGGGGGGGGGTTCAGCTCCAAAGGTCTCTGCACAGTGTTATAGAATAACTTTAACCTCAGCACACGAGATGAAGACTGCCTTTGTATCATAATGGCTTGCAAACCACCTACACGCAAATCAGTGGGCGGATAAAGAAAAAAAAAAAAGAATTAGCTTCCCCTATAGGAAAACTTAAGTGTTAATTTGCATAGAGCTTTAAAGACACACTAGAATTGTGCCCGACTCCATCATCGCTCACTTACACCAATCCCCTGCTGCTCCGCAACACGGCGCGCGGGGCTGATTCACTCTCCGAGGTGACGCGTCAGACAAGCCCTTCGCCAGCCTGTGTGGGAGCTCAGGTAGGCTCCCGTGTTGCCGTTCACAGTGTGGGGGGGGGGGGGCGGCGTCATCCAGGTTGTGGCCATGGCAATCCAGCCGAGTGGATACAAGTGTTACGTGACGAAGCGAGCGTTTGAAGCGCGACCCGGCGGAGCGACTTGGCCAGCTGCCGGTTTTCCCGGAAGCTCTGTCGGGAGGAAAAAAAAACAACCTCAGACGTGAACGTTTAAAATTCATGCTGTGGAAGTACACAGTCTGTCCACGAATGTTTTTCATTGTGATAAAGAGATTGTAGACTCTCTAGTCCAAGTTGATGCGCGCCCTGCTACACACAGACGTCCCTTAAGCACACGTGGCCTCACAAAAACCATATACATCACACTTAGAACCAAGACACGCTCCTCTAACCTTGTTTTTTTTTTTCTTTAATCCCTTCACAGTCGGCGTGTTTTTTCCCTCATCAACAAGAGTGGATTTTTTTTTTTGTTCTGCTTTTTTCTCTTCCTGAATTTTACTAATGTGGCATTTACAAGAGAACCCCTCTGTATATTCATTTTGTTACCTTGTTCTTCGACTTCTGAAAGCAATCTGAATATCACTCTGACAAACAAAGGACTTGTCCTTCAAGGCGAAATCTGCATTTCAATCGCGGCTGCTCAGTTTGAAAGTGCATTTCGGTCTATTGATATGGTTGTCATGAAATTGCTTTTTTTAGCTGCTGTAATGGCGCATTGTTCTCCTCCTCCGGCTGCCTCCGTCTTCCTCTCGTTCGCCTGCGATTCCATATAAGATTTCCACCATCAAGCCGAAGCTGTTATTAGCCAACAGGTGGTCAAGATCAGGGAGAGACGCCACAGTGTGTCATATAATGAATTGTGTTAATGACACCATCTGTTGGCGTTCCTGCCTTTAATACTGTAAAATCATCTCAAACTGCACTACCAGAGCGCAGTAATCATTATGGAAAAGAAGCTAAGCCTCACGCTCGTCATATATTTGCAGTTCAATTTTTATTCGACACCAACAAACTTAATATGCAAATTAAATACAGCTTGCACTGCTCTTTCCAAAGAGTCGGATACTGATACGCCTGTGCTCGACTTTTTCTTTTTTTTTCTTTCCCCGCAGACAACACGGCGTCCATACTGGCAAAGCGGGGTGGCTTCAGGAGACGGGAGCAGCCCGTGTACCGGCTGCCCGTGCTGATCGTGGACAGCGGCAGCCCGGCCCTCAGCAGCACCAACACGCTGCTGGTGCGCGTGTGCGAGTGCGACTCGGACGGCGTGGCCTTGTCATGCGGCGCCGTGGCGTACACGGCGACCGGCCTGAGCACCGGCGCCCTCCTGGCTATTTTGGGCTGCATCATCACGCTGCTCGGTGAGCCCCGCGGCGGGGGGGGGGGGGGGGGGGGGGGGGGGGGGGGGGGGGGGCGAGCCCCGCGCCCCCCCCCCCCCCCCCCCCCCTCCTCCATCCTCCTCCCACCCCCACGGTGTCAGAGATACAAGTTCATGTAACGCTGCTACTCTTTTTTTCCTCGTAGCTGAGGGGATTGCTTTTAAGCCTGGTGGTATTATCGTAAAGGTGAAAGATGTTGTGGTTTCACAAGGTTGTCTCCGCTGTTTCTAACAAGACATCAATGCATGGACTTTAATTTGTGTGTAACACCGCTCATTGTATTGTTTCTGACCTCGCAGGTAAAGCAAGACATAAGAAAAACCCTCAATTTTCTTTTTATTTGCTGTACCGCAAATCTATGGCTGATATAACCATATCAGCCATCGCTCTCCCATCCTAAATTCCACCAACCACAACTCTCCCTCCTTCTCCAATCATCCTCTCAGTCTTCTCATCGCTGGTCCATCAGTCCAGCACTCTGACCCCCACCTCCCGACCCTCACTCCTCCGTCGACCCCGTTCACCTTTTCCTCCACGCTCTCCTCCTCCTCCCCTATTTTTGGGCCTGGTACGGTGGAGGTGGTGGCTGAGCCGGGGGCAGGGAGGTGGGAGGTCTCGGGGTTGAGGGTCAGGGAGACGCTTGGACGAGGCCCACCCACACCGTGCCTCCTCCTGCCCAGCTGCCAAAGGGTCCGGTGACCCCCCCCTATCTCACCTTCACCCTCATTTATCCGCCACATTCAATATTCTGCTCATTAAACTAATTAATTCACACTGTTGCGGTGTGGGCTACACATGGACTCACCAGGAAGTGAATGTTTTATGTAGCAAGTACGGCTCGATATAAACTTATCGACATAAGTAATTCCAAACAAACCATTCAAAACGTGCTCTCTTCTATTATATATCATCACTGAGTCGCACCTTTCCTTTTGTTTTGGCAGAGACGCCAATCACTAATGAAGGCGAAAGCGGGCCGACTTTCTGCACAAACACAATCTGCTCGCACGACACTTATCACATCTGAAGCGATGCGAGGAAAACAATACCATCAGCGGTCAGATAAGGACCGGTCCTGTCGTCCCCGCGGCGATAAGAACATATTGATGTTACTCGTGTGACACGCATTAAGTACACACTGTCCTGCTTCGGAGACACACAAAGAGCCTGTTGCATCGACGCAATAAACTCCGAGTGAAGAACCCTGAACACAGCTGAAAGCAACAAGGACAACTTATATGGTGAAACCCTCCTTGTGTGTTCTACACGAAGTGTGAGTCACTCTTTGGTTTGTTGTCAAAACAATATCAACATGGAGCCAAGAGAATTTACTCAGAACGGAAATCTTGCTGGGTCGACGAGGAAAAAAAATAGCAATGGAGGCAGAAGCCTGAAATTGCTCTTGATGAAGTTATTGAAGAGAACGTGCGGCACCTCAATCATAACGCCTGTGTAAATATGCATCGCAGCACCGCTCGCCGAAGCCGATGCTTGTCCGTGCATGTCCAAAAGTGTCAGCGATCGAGGACAAGAGGGAAAGAAATTGGCCTTAGACCACAGCCAAAACTTTATTAAAAACGTAGATAATGCAATTGCAGTGGATAGTTTGACAGTAGCCTCATATAAGCAGAAAATAGTGCCAAGAAAAAGAAAAAAAAATAGAAAGAAGCTGAAACTGTGTCCAAGAGCAAATCTGTAAAAGAGCAATATAACAAGCGGCAGTATCAGCGGCTAATAGCTACTGATGTTGCAAAAAGGGAGTGAACAAAGCCAAGATGTTGGCTGTCATTGTAGATATTAGAGCGAGCAAATATTGGGTGACGTGAAGCGGTATTAGCCCGGATCTCAGCAAAGGAAAAACCTTTTAGGGAGACTTGCTGCAGTCTCTAAGCTGTGAACTCGACTTTAAGATGTTTGTTTTTTCGGGGCCAAGCTGCTTCAGCCTCGTTGCAAACTCGACAATTTAGCAGAAAGACGCAATTACAAAATCACTTGACGTGAGAGAAAACGGCACAAGAGACCCGATGGAAACATTTTCACCCAGCTGTCTTCGATCATCAAGTTTATGTGTATTTAATAAAAACTATAAAGTCAATATAACATTGCAGTGAGGCCAAACACTTGCCAAAACACCTAAAAAGCAAGAGCCTCCAAAATAAAAGCAACAGGTGGTTTTTCAAGGTCTGCTTTGGATTTTTGAAAAATAAACAGACTTATTAGGATGTTCTTTGAAACGTGCAGGAGAAGCCTCACAAAACTGCCCCCCCCCTCCTGTGCTCTCTGATATGATGCTAAAGCCTGACGCGTATCAGATTGCATATCTGCCAGGGAAAACATTAAAACAAATTACGTTTTTGTTGTCGCGTCGAGACGCCTCGTCCTGTTTTTTTTTTCTCTGAAATAATGTCACAGAGGCAAGAAATATTTTGGAAGGAGCTCAATTTAAAAAAAAATATGTATATATAAAAATAAAGAAAAATAGCTGCCCGGCTTTCTAATAAGAATCTGACTGCCTTCCTTTCAGCCAAATAGGAAAAAATCAGAACCCTCCCCCCCCTTTTCCCTCCCCCCTCTGTGACCCCCTCTGCTCCCATAATAAATGACTGCCTTTGCAAATCAAAGCCTGGGCACAGCGTTGGCAGCTCGCACAGACTGTGCATCGCTTTAGCGTGGCTGGTTTCCTGGCTGAACCTACTATAGATCCTCACCAGCTTAAGGTAACGACCTCTGCAGCTCGCAGTGAAGTTTGCGATTAGGTGGGGGGGGTTGATAGATTTACCGTCCCGCACGGTGCCAGTATTTACAACACATTCGCGCTAATCTCCAGTGTTCTGCATTCTCCGGGCTGCCGAGTGTGTCGGGAAAAAAAAAAAAAAAGGAGCCTCGCCAAAATAGAGTTGCATCTGGAGGTCTCGCGCAGGTCAAACCTGGGGGAAGATATCATCCCCTCATATTTCCTCTCCGGTAAACACATGTGACCTCGGTCAGCTGGCTCTGAACAGCCGCCCGGGTGTTTACAAGTATAATGCCGCTGAATCCCTGCCAGCAGGATCAATTAGCCGGAGTTGGTTCGCTTTGGGTTTCGCGAGGTTTTTCTGGAGCGTTTTTCGTTTTTTTTCGCGCCCGAGTGCACAGCAGAATCCGCCAGGTGGTAGAAATGCTTGTCTGTTTCCTTCTTGTGCAAAGCTGAACTGCGAACGAGTGAAACACACATTTGATTTCACATTGACCTTCGTCCTCTCTCCTACTCCACTTAGTGATTTTTTTTCGGAGTAATAAAAAAAAGCGCCTCAGTTGTGAGGCCTCACTTCGTATTTCACATTAATTTCATGGCTAATGCTTTGCAAGCAAATGGCTTTCCTTCTCCTGCGTGTTGACGCAGAGCTTGAAGCACGTTTCAGCTAAAAGGCGTGGCGTTTTGACGGACCCCACAAAGCAATCAAAGATTTTAAAGCAGGACCCTTCAAATTAAAAGCATAGACAGTTTTCCTCTGCCTGCTCCAGATTCTGAAGGGCTTAATGTCGTTTTCTAAACATGCAATTTTGATTTTGGCTACCAAAACTTCAGGCGTCCTCCCAGAAGGGGCCCAAACCCTATGTTGGGAACCTCCGCTGTACCCCCATAATGTAACAGCTAGACCCCTCCCTCTTTCGAGCGCAAGGAGAGGGGGAAAAAAGTGCGATAATGTGCATTTTTATAGTGAGAAGAAAAGAACCCGAAGGCAGGCTGAGTCAGTGATGAGATTTCACAATTCAGATCATTTTCTCAGAAAACTCTCACAATGGCTTCCTCCAGATACGTGTCAGTGTGTTTTATACGCTTCGTAATAATCCAAGCGGGGGGGGGGTCACTGCGATAACTACCGGATAGGATAATACTTTTCAAGGACACTCCGCTTCGGGTTTTTTTTTTTTTTCCTTTCTGGCACCATATGTTAAGATGTTAGTAAAGACACTTGTAAATGCGAATTCATTATCTGGCTCCCGGAGATGATGCAGCGCAGAGCTGTCACCTCCAGGCTGCGATACAGCTCATAAAAAGAGACACAGACAAACCCCCACCCCCCCACCCTCCCACCACCATCAGGGTGGAGTCATAGTTTAACGCTTAGGTGATCTTCATTGAAAGCCGAGATGGATCTAAACAGCCTATACAATAACTGGAATGAGATCTTTGATGGGGTCAAATCTCGCTTTTATTCTAGTCCCCTTGAAGTCGGGCTGCGTTTTATTGCAACAGAGAAATACTTTTCTCTTTTTTTTTATATGATAAATGAAAACTTCAAAAGAGCAACAGGGGGAAATACGAAGCCGCGCGGCCCTGAACTCGGCGTCGCTAATGAAAGCCGGTTGTAGTCGGCGCGGCGTGGCCTCAGGCCACGGGCTCAGAACTAATGGCCTCTGGTTTAATATACCTCCAAGTCGCCTTATCTCCGTGTTTGTGTGAGTGTGACTGGGTGTCCTCAGCTGTCCTCCTCCCAGTCTCTCTTTCTCTCTCTCTCTCTCGCTCAGCTGGCTCCGCCCTCTCTCCACTCTGTGCATATGCACCGGCCTCATCACAGGCCTCCGTCTGTATTAACAGCCCCCTTGCGCAACCGCTCCGTCCAATCCTTTACTCGGATCTCCCCTGATAGTCTTCCATCAAGATCCTCCTTCTTCTTCTTTTTTTTTTTTTTTTTTTCAATCTGTAGGTAGCAATCGAGGCCGTGATTGTGTGTGATTGTATTGTTGTGAATGAGCCGACGAGCCGGAATGGGCTGCGCGTCTCACCGCCGTCACCTTCAAGCCTCTGTCGGTCTCAAATCGGCTCTTCCTCCCCCCCCCCTCCCCTGCGCCGTCGCTCCTTCTCCTCCACTTTCTCATCAGGTGAGGGGCGACGCGCTCGCCTCACCGCAGCACTAATTCTAGTTATCTGTCGCCCCGACCGGGTCTAATAACTACAATGAATGCCGCGCGCCGAGAGCTCTCCCGATACCTCCACTTGTCTCACCGTTCGCCCGGTCCTCGTCTCAGACCTTCAATCACGCCAGCTGATGGAGAACCCAGCTTTCACCTGCCTGCCCTCCAACCGCACGGCGCCGCACGCGCGCGCATTAGCTGTCCATACTCATAAGCTAAGTGGCCATTAATCTTCGGTTGATATTTTTAGATTTAATCACCGAGCTTGTCCTCTGCCTCTCGCGGTAATATTCTCCCGAACGTCTGGTCACGACTGTGTTTTCATTTTAAAAAAAAAAATGTCATTTGAAAACCTCTTTTTAATGATGCAGCCACTTTCGGATGATACAGCCAAACTACTGAGACGATCATTATCTCGTTAAGATCCAGCGCCGTTTTTTTTCTCTTTCTCCCCACCAGTGCGGGTCAGGTATCGCTCAGTCCTCCAGAGGGCCAATTAGGACAATACGGAGCACCCCGAGTCTCCAGACAGTTGCTTCTATCCCGGCTTTGCTTATCAGACTCATTCTATAAATCACCAGCGTCCAATCGTCTGCCTCCTTTTTCTTCCTTTCGCTTTCTGTCCCTCCGTCTCTCTGTTTAATGCCTCCGCTCGCACAGCCGACTCTTTCGTTGAATCGGATCCACCGAATCGACAACGCGCATCGATGCAAACGCAGTCAGAACTTGAGACCGGGGGGCTCAGTCCTAACTGTTTGATTGTTTGACATCATTACGACACTGGCTGACGATGCCAATAATGCGAATAAAGAAGAGAGAAACGCGCATGAGAAAGGCAATTAGCACCGAGCGTCTCTCCATTCAGTATCACGTGAAAACGTTCCCTTATGTCAAATAAAACGGCATGTGGAAGGACACATGGGAATGAATAAAAGCACAAATGTTGATGAGGGAAAAAGACAAAACAGAAAGAGCCACATAACGTGGACAGATGCGCGCTTAACAGCGTGACAGATAAAAATCAGCGCCAACACAGACGCTGTAAAAGCTGCTCGGAGCGTGCTGCGAACATACAGCGGCGCTGATAAACGAGGGCCAAACGCAGGCGGCGGGGACGGAAGGTTGCATGTTTGCTGATTGTTTTGTTGTTGTTTTGCTTTTTTTTTCTTCTCTCCTTTCCTTTTTTCCTCGTGCTCTTTGTCAAGCACTGGTGCAGAAGGCATTCGCTGCGACAGACAATGTCATCCCTGGTGGAGAGTGATATCTGTCATGTTGCTGAGGAGGCGTGACACTTCTCTCTTTTGTCCTCGCACTGTTATTTTCTTGCCTCCTCTCCTCCATGTGTGTTGTTCATTGTTCCCGTAATTACATTAGATAGCATGGTTAATGTTATAATGGCACTTTCAGAAAATTAATTAGCACCTATTTTGAATTTGAATTGATTAATGGTTTGAGTCAATTATTAGACAACAAAAAAAAATTAAAAAAAAGAGGAACGGCGCATGTTTTGTTGTTTTCACATTCTCAAATGTAAGCACTTCTTTTTTCTTTCATTTTTCTGAATATAATTTTTTGGGGGGTTTGACAAAGCGAGCTGCTTCCAAACGACACCTCGGGGTTGATGACTGATGGGTTGGATTTTGGTCGTACGCGAAATGAAAGAAACCCACCGGATTCGGGAGGAACAACGCAGGTGACTCCTCTGTTTGAAGTACAAAACGTTGTAATACAAACTTTTTTCTTTCCTGGAAATGAAAGCCACCTCGTTCAGCCAGCCAACCAGTGACCACCGGCTAATAGCGAGGTGCCGCTTTGTGTTCGGTGGGCTCACTGATTAGCGCGACATTCTCATCTGATTGGATGTTT
>JAUESE010000002.1:10821445-10845792 GCA_032274725.1 Malacoctenus triangulatus
GGGGTGGGGGGGGAGAGACACCTGTCCTTTCATTCCAGCGACGGGCACGGGCCCAGCACTCTTTGCTTTGATGCATTCCTGTGCTATCTTTGTGCTGAAGAAGAGAAAAAAAAAGAAAAAGAGAGAGAAAGTTTCTCATGAAATGCTGTGTCCCTGGCGGCTAATCAGTACTCACTCGACTGTTCATAAGAAATTTGAGCGATTTCTATGTTGTTGGTTTGTTTTTTTTGTTTTTTTCTTTCATTTTTCTTCCTTTTGGAGGATCTTGAGATCAGGGTGATGATGGGGGGAGGGGGGGGGGGAGGCTGCTTTAAACCCAGAGCCACATTAATCACGGACTCCGTCAACGTGAGATGGAGTGATGCGGAGTGAACTCGTCGCTGACGCGCCGAGGAAGTGACGCGAAGTCGGCGCGAGCAAAAAAAACAAGACTGGTGCTCTCGTCGGTCCGACGTCTCCGCTGGGTGAAGCAGAGGGCAGAGATTCTCTCTCTCTCTCTCTCTCGTCCACCCCGACGATACAGATGTTGCAATGTAGTGTTCGTCGTCTCGGTCTGTTTTATCCTCTCCCGCCTTTTTTTTTCTATCGCCGAGTCCGATGTATAATTTCTAAAAAAAAAAAAAAAAGCTGTAAACTGTCAGGGTTCGGTTGTTCTGCTTTTGTACGAAGCGGGGTGGGCCCGGGAAAAAGGAGCGGTCCTCACATCATGGTGCGATCGACGCTCACCCAGACAAAAGTCGAAAAAAAAAACAACAAAACAAAAAAAAAAAACGTGGGGGTTGTTTCCGAAACGACAGCCGGGCCTTATCTGGGTGCAGTTTGTAAGTAAATGAATTTGCTTCTGTAGTTTGCAGAGTCCAGCATATATTGTCATTTCCAACTTAAATAACGTCCATGGTTTGAATATTGATGGTGAAAGGACACACTGTATGATAATCATCCTGTGCTGACTTTTTTTCCCCCCCAGCTTATGCGAGTTACGTTACGATTGGATGTCCACATGTACAACCGATATGTATTATTATTTATTTCCAACGGGCAGAACTGTACAAATGATGTTTTTATTCTTTTTGCTGAAAATAAAATTGACATTCAGTTCCTTAAGAGCCTAATTTCTATCCGCCTGCGTCTGAGTACCTTGTTTTCCAAGAGAAGAACAAAAAAAACATCAACCACGTCTGGCAAAAAATAATCAATGATGCTAAAGTTTTTTTTTTTCAGCTTCTCGGTACATTTGGGGAGCAACCAGCAAGAGGGAGACGGGAGCGAGGGTGGGAGGAGGAGGAAGAGGAGGAGGAGAGAGGAGAAATGTGTCTTTTCTTATCTTTTTTTGATGAGGCGTTTGTAGTTGAAAGGCCTGATAGAGACAAAGCGCCGGCGCTCCGCGGAGGCTTGTGTGAAGACTGCGAGGCTCACCGTCGGGCATTTGAGGAGCGTTTTTCCTGCAAGTTAGCCGGGGCCTGCGCGGCAGAGTCGGAGGAAGCTCGGCTTGTGGCGCGTTCACTTTCCGCGTCCGCATCGTGTCGACAAAGTGGACGAGTGGACACGTTGGGTGATGCTCAGGTCAGAACTTTCCAGTCGCCTGTAGAAGAAAAAAAAAAACCCTCTCAACATGATTCTGCTTTTTGGGTATTTATATTTACCATTTAAATCGCTTCGTCCCTCCAGGATACTAAATGTTTCTTCAAAGGCTTTTATTTTGGCGTGAACACATTCACAATTAGAAATATTGTCTTTAAAAAAAAAAATCTCCATAAGCATTAAAAATGGAGCGTGGGTAATTAATGTAAATTTCCTCTTCAGTTCATTAAATTTCCCCAAAGTCCCAGAACCAGCAGCCAGGGCGCGCTGCGCTCTGCAGCTCTGGGATCAGCACTTGTCTGTCAAGTATTCCGGTCAAATTATAGAAGACAACAAGGTAGGCACGCCGAGTGGATGGGGGGGATTCCAGATGTGGTCCCGCGAGCAGCTGCTTTCAATTGCCTCTCCTGGTTCGAGGTCCGGTCAAAATCCACGAACCCCCCCCCCCCCCGCACGATGATTGCTCTCCAGCCGCAGCGCCTGAGCCCCAGTAGACGGGGAAATAAAGCGGTAATGCCGAAGGTTTTGTGACCGAAATAGGGAGATTGGACCTGCGGGGCTTCTTTTTCTTTCTTTTTACTATTTCAGGTCCGACCTCCCTGCAGCGCCTTGAAGCTGCCTCATGGTGAGATCCCGACTGAGCGGCCCGCAGGCAGGAGGTCACCGATTAGAGAGGGAGGGGGGAGGGGGGGGGGCGAGCTCCCATCACAGCGAGGAACAAAGATTCGGTCAGTTCCATAATTCATTCGGAGACTTGCAGAGAACTTAGAAGGGTCCGAACCAACCACGTGGGTCCACTGTTGCAGCCATTTGGTGATTCATTGGTGCCTTTGAGAGTAACAGTCATTTTTAACCTTTGACCTTAAAATTTGTCTGCTGGGAAACCTTTCTATAATTGCAGGAAAACCTTCAGTTACCCACTCTGTTTTTCTGAACTTGTTTATTCTAAAATGTACCTTTAAAATAGTTTTGACAATGAAAAACCTCTAAACTTAAAAGCTAAAAGAGGGAACAAAAGTATTTTTTTTATATAAAGGACAATGTAAAGTATCAGGAATTTAAGAAAAACTATATCTCCCTATTGGGAGATTAATAAACAGCATAAGAAATAAAAGGAATTAGGTTAAGAAAGTAAGAAAATAGATCAATCTGGACAAAATAAAAGTAACTCTGACTCTTCAGGAGTTTTTCTCTCCGTCGTCTTCTTAGCAGAAGTTTGGTCACCGAGTCCAAAGTACTTTGGGTGTTTACTCCCGTGTGTAACACATGACGGTGGCGTGTGACCGGGTCCCACGGAGGCAACAAAGCAGCGCGCAAAAGCTTCTTTCAAGGCCGCGGTTCACACCTATCAGGCGCCGGCTGATTAAAACAAACCCCGGCGCGGTCGCCTTGTTAGCGCGGCCCCTCGCTCCGCGTCTAATCAGCGGGCCCGGCGATTGTTTGAAAACGCGGGTCGCTGTCCGCTTTCAGATAAACTCTGATGAGCGGCGATTGAAGTCCGGCGCCGTGAGGACTGGTGGAGACTTCTGAACGGACCGACACAAAGCCCCGGCGCGGTGCGACGGGCGTCGGGGAAACGCGACCTCCCCCCGGCAACGTGCCGTCTTCAAAATCCCTGCCTCTGGTTTCTGCGCTTGATAGCCTTGATGAGCTCCCCAGAGGGAAAAATATCACTGCGCTAATCACCTAGGTGCATTTCTTTGTGGAAGGAAAAGCGACTGAGAGTCGATCACATAATGAAGCCCGTGCGTCAGTCCAAGGACAGTCCGTCCACTTCCTGTCCTTATTTTCCTACAACATTCAGACAGAAACCTGTTGATTTATCGTTTTCACTCAGAAAAGCTGATATTTCTCCCCTTTTTTCTTGCATTTCCAGTCATCCACAGGCCACATCCTGCTCTTTAAGTGCACCATTACACCAAAAAGTGCCCCTCCTGCCTCTCAGAATTAGTGATGTGCGGCGCCTCTTCTCCTCCCCCTCGCCTCTTCATCCCCGGGCCGACAAACCCGTGAACCACTCGGGCTCAACAGACGTCAGCCGCGTCGGCACAACTTTCGCAGTCACTTTGTTTCACTTCATTAAATACTCTCACTCTCCTCCCTTCAATGATCTCCTCGCTGTTGAAAAGCCCCACTTTGCCGTCGGAATGAAAAATGGAAAGATGAATCCGTTCGTGAGGAACTTGGAAAGTGGGAAAAAGTTCTGAGTTTCCAAATGCGAAAAATACGTCTGAATTTTTGTCCAACTCCAAACTTGGGAAACCTGGGGCAGGTCTGAGATATGAAGGAAATTCGAACCAAAACTTTTGATTCGTGCATCTACATGAGAAGCAGCATCTCCTGATGATTCAGGCTGTAATAAGGCAACTTTTTCAGTGTAAATAGACACGCTTTTTAGGCTTGAACACAAAAAAAACTACACAAACCATCAAGATTCCTTTAAGAAACAGTACTGAAATCCTTCTAACATTGACTTTCCCTGAAACATTCAATTAGGATGCTTAGTTATCCGTGTAGAGACAACACTGTCTGACCTGTTGACTGTTTCTTCTTGTTACATTTGAGCTTCTCCTTCCAAAGTGGGAATTTCCCAACAGTTAATGGATTGTTTTGGCTTTTAGAAACACACAACATAAATCATTTAAAAACGAGAGCTTTGACGCTCGCTACAGTTTTCCTTGAGAGCGCGTGCAGCCCATAAACTTCAGCCACCGGAGAGACACCAGATGACACGCCACCCACAGAGCCTCGGCGTCGACACCGCCAGGCTCCATCTGCGAGGACGCACGAGCCGCAGAACAAAAAGCCCCCCCGCAGACGGGGGCCCCATTCTCCAAGACGGTGGGAACAAGTCGGAGTGCCTGGAAAACAGCGCGCGAGGGCACCGGAAGACCTCTCCTCGCGTCACGACGTCTCACGAAATGTTCATTGGAATCGTTTCGTGATCCACTCACATCCTCGTCGCTCCACTTATCTCGCATCAAACTGTTGAGCAGCACCGCTCGTTTGCTTGTCAGTGAAGTGACAGTCAGAAGCAAACAGTTGCTGAGGAGTTTGATTCCACTTCTGTCAGTTTGGAAAAAAAAATAGAACTCATTTGTCTCCGTGACCCCTTCGTGATGCTGCAAGTTCCAGTTCAAAAAACGAGGGGCGTCTCTCGCTGCTTCCAGCCTCTGAGATTCATGAATACAATTGACAGTATAATTCAGAGTGATGCAAGACATCGCAATGAACTTGTTATGCATCTTTGCTTGGTAAATATGTCGTCTCCTTACAGGTATTGACATAGATTCTGAAGCTTTGAACCTGACGGGATAAAAAAAAAAAAAAAAAAACACAAAACATCTGAGTTTTTTTTGGGGGGGAAGCGATTCAGGAGGAAGTGAGGTCGCTGATTAGGATGCGACTCACACTGGAGTTGGAGGGGGTGAAAACGCAGCGAGAGCATTTTGTCACATTAGGGCTTAATGAAGTTCCTGCACATTTTCTGCACGGTGGAAAAAAGTTACAAGGGAAGTTGGAGTAATTTCATCACAATGTGATTTTCAACCATGTGATGAATCACAAACATCTGAGGAGAAACTTTGTCACGTTTAGGCTTGATAAGAAAACTGAGGAAAAACAAATCAAGAGATCAGAAAATAATCATGATCATTATAAAACTTTATCGTGTCCAAAAAAGTTGAACCTGAAAATATTTGTTACTTTGTGAGAATTGACCAAGAAAAGATGATAAAGCAGTTTTTGAAGACCCATCAAACAAGTTAAATGAACCCAAATTATCTCGGAGACCAACAGTTGAACTGAGCACAGGAAGATGTCGAGAAGGTGTGTCTGCGTTGGCCTGACGACGGGCTGGAGACCTGCCCAAGGTCAACCCGACGTGAACCCGGACCAACCGCAGCCTCCCGAGTTGGGAGGAAATCAGACGGAGCGATGGACTGATCCCCCCCCCCCCCCTCACAAACTAAAGAGATAACATTGCATCGGTAAAAGCGCGGCTCCTCTGCCTGATTAGCGAGCAGCTCGGTAGCTCGCTCATTTCCATCACTTTCATCGCCGCCTCGCAGAGCGACACCATCTACATCTGAAACTCGAAATTCTCTGTCTCCTCCCGAACTATCTCCATACTTTGTGATATTATAGCGAAGACGCTGCTGCTGCTGCTGGATCACATGTACCACAACGGCCGCAGACACAACTGACCTGCTGTCAATCAAAATCAGCAGGAAGCGTCTCAAAAACGGCCTCCGGCTTCTGTGCTTAAGCGCAATCAGGGACCCTTCTCCTTTATCGCCTTCTCCATCGGGCCCTCGGCTGATTACTTGTGTTGGCCCCGGCGCCTCGGCCAGCGAGACCCCGGGGCGGCGACAGAACACTTCACTCAATTCTTATCATAGCCATGCATCATCAACAAATTGCCCCGACACAAAAAAGGTGGCCATTTTCCGAGATGAGGGGGGCCCCGCGCCTCCGCCTCAGATTGTCTGCTGGAACACGGCTAATAGAGTTTGACCTCCTGGCTGCCTGTTAAGGAAATCATTCTGTGCCGTCGCCTTTCTGGCTCGGCGTGCGACGCAGGTGTCTGAGATCATTTATCACGCAATTACACTTTCCAGTTCGCGGTGCCAGGGCCAGCAGCGTTGCACGTCATTAAAAATATAATCTGTTTACTTTCGATGCCTTTTTTCTTCTGCGCCGTTTAACCCTAAACGAGCGTGTGATCTTCCAGGACGGAATCAAACGAACGGAAGCGTTTTGGTTTACGCAGTTCATCTGAAGACGAAGAATTCAGTGTAAATTTAAAGAAAAGAAGGAAATGTTTAAGGTAAATTTTACTAGCAGGCTTTAAGAGCGAGCGTGAGCCATTTTACTCTTTAGAATCTGTTGAAATGTAAGCTTGAGTCCAAAGCCGACCGAGTCCTCACATATTTATGCAGGCGGGTGCATATTTATTTCTGCGATTACCCAGCACGAGACAAAACTCCAAAGAAGGGAAGTCAAAAAACAAAAAACAAAAATAGAAAATAAAGAGCCAGCCGGCTGACCGAACATCCGTCCTGGCCCCGGCCCGGCCCCGGCCCGTCGGTGGCGGAGAGAAAGCATGGGGGGCCCCCGCTCGGGCGTCAGCAGGGCAGCTCCTCGCTGGTCCTTTGAAAACGAGAAAAGGGGGGGGGGGAAGGCAGATCAAAGGCCGTTGCAATACCATGTTTTATTCTCTGTCTCTTTCCGCGGAGCTCACAGCTCGCCTGCCTTCAGTGCAAGAAAAACGTCAGACCTGAGGTTTGTGTACTCTATAGTTCCACCCAAATTAGACCGGTCCCCAGACCTGGGCAATATAAATAATTCTCTTGAGAGGCTTGCCGCACGAGCAGGAGGGAGTGCAACAGCTTGCCGCTGGAGCGCCTGGGGACCGAGGCAGGAGTGGGGAAAGTAGGTCACGGTGGCAAGATTAGGGCAATAGAGTGCAAAAGAAGCGAAATGCGGGATAATCACTGGGAAATGAGTCGAAATGAGATCCATCAGCGACGCCCCGACGTCCGCTCTGCAGAGGGAAAGCGGCGAAGATCGGTGGCTTCCTCGGTCTTCGGGGGGGGGCTTTATTCTGCTTGTCTTTGAAAAGGTCAAACATAACAAGATAATTGCAGGAACATTGGAAATCACATGTTTCGCTCGAGGCCACGCAAACTGTTCTTCCTACCTGGTGATGCAACATGCAAGGGAACATACACAGTGAAGCTGGCTTTGTGACGGCTGTACACGACTCGTTTCAGTGCTGCATATGGACCGTTATAATATCAAGGCTGAAACAACATGTTGGTTTATGAATGCAAAGTAAACAGCTCCTTCTGAAAACTTGTTTAGCTGTTACACCGGGTCACACTGTGGTGCAGTGTTTAGCATGATCAGTTCACAGCTTTCGCTTGTGTCTTTGAGGAACGACTCTTGTTCCCTCCCACGGTCCGACAACATGCAGGTGAGGTCAGCCGGTAACTCCGAACCATCCCCGCCTTCGCTGGAGCTCAGCTGGGATCAGCTCCAGCTGCAATTCTCAGATAAAGTGAACATTTGAATGTGACGATTCTGAAAAACGTCTTAAATGATCCAAAAACTTCTGGACAAATGTTGAAATTTGCTTGCTGCTTCTCAGGAGGACAATTTCTGTTGAGGTCCGTCTGCTAACAAAGTTAATTTGACACCTACTGTGGAAATGTTTGAAGCTGCGTTTACTTTTCATTGACAGAAATTACTAATTACTGGACCTGGGTCAGCAAAAAAAAAAAAAAATTCTCTTCCTTAAAATAAAAAATTTATTTTTTGAATAAAATAATTTTTTGTGCAATTTTCATCAAATTTTGAATATCTGCAGAATGATTCTCTCCACTTATAAACACTACATATTTTCATTAATCGGATTTTCACAATCAAATTTTTTTTTCATTGTTTTTTTTCGACAGCGCCAACGTGTGAACGTGAAGCCGGTACGAGTGCACGCCGGCGCATCGGTACGATGATGAATTAAAGTAATTAGAAAATGAGGCACTGAAACCTTCTCCAGTGGTGATTGGCAAAAACATGTCAGGGCAACATCAGCATTAATGAGCCATAATCGAAAAAAAAAAGGGCCTAATTAGCGGCACTTTGTACTTTTACGTAGGTTTATCATCATTAGCCAAGCCTGGCTTGATATAGCGGCGAATGTGTGGGTGGCATTAAGTGTTTGTTTATCGTGTAGACACGGAAAATAGTTACATGCTACAACAGCCCCGGTGGAGGGAAGTGTTTCTGTAGGCCTACATCTCCCATCAGGAGGGGCTTCGGGGCTAATTAGATCTCAAAAGACTCTGGAAACTGTGGAAGGAAACATGCATATTTAAACCAACAACGAGGTTTACCGTGGGTGTTTGGGGGGGGTCGGGAAGAGGAGGAGGAGGAGGAGGAGGGGGTTTGTTTTCAGCTATCTTCAGCTCAATTATACATTCAAATCGGCGCAAAATAAATCATCTATCAATGGGACTATTACGACCCATCAACAAAGGTTTAACACCGCTTCTGTGTGCTCGAGCGCCGTCGAGGCGCTTTGATCCGACTCAGCCGAGGACGGCGCGGCGAAGTAAAGTGAGCCGAAACTTTGCCGGGGTGATGTATATATTTATTCTGACGCTTCACTCTCCGCTGATCTTCGGGTGTTTGTCTGACATAATTAATGAAAATATTCATCGATCACGTCTTCCGCTATCAACCCCATTTGCATATCTTTGCATGAGGCGACTGAGCGCGCTTAATAATTCACTCTCTATCCCCCCCCCCCCCACCTCCCCCCTCCTCCTTCCATTGTCGTCTCAAGGTGTGAGCATGCTGGGTGTATTTTCCTAATAAAAGCCATTGGCACAATGAGAGGATGGAATTATCCTGGTTGTATTTAATTGAGTTTGACCAGGTCCCTGCTCGGTGTCGGTCTAATCTCCCCGCAGCACTGTAGTCCCTCTCCCGGGGAGACAGGGGGAGGCCGATAAACTTTGAAGCGCGCGCCGAGGAACCTGCTCGCTGCACCCTCTGCATTATTCATGACGCAGGGACTAGAGCATCTTCAAATGGCCTGTCATTTCCTTTTACCCTCCATCACAATGGCCATATGCTGCACACACAAGAGGGGGGGGAGGAAAGGAGGGAGGGTAGGGAGGTGTGTGTGCGTGGGAGGGGGTGGGGGGGGGCGATCTACAGCCGAGCTTAGCCCAACAGGAGCGCGAGAGAGAGAGAAAAACCCACGCGAGAGGGGGAACGCTTCCGAGTGGGAACGCGAGCCAATCCGGAAATCTGTCGCGGCGCGTTTCAATCTCATGGCATTCAGGAGTAACCTCCACCTCCTCCTCCTCCTCCTCCTCCTCCTCCCACGCAGCAAGGACGCACCCCCCCTCCCCCCGCCACTCTCCCACCAACCTGCCGCACACGCAGGAAAAAGTTCAGGAAGGACGAGTCAAAGGGAGCGATCAAAAGTTTCCAGCAATAATTCCAAAACATCTTTCATTTTTTCCGTGTCACATTTTTTGAAAAGGTAAAAAAAAAAAAATAATCGCACCGGTATAATTGCTCTCGCAGGAGAAAAAAAAAAGATGTAAATCTCACCGAGAGGTACAAGCAGTTTATTTATTTGTTTTTTTTTGTGTTTTTTTTTTCTTCCGCAGTTAAACAAAGTGCGGGGGCGTAATCATTGTTCGAGTCTCACGGTCGTCGGTTCCTCGATTCCTCCCTGACATTTTGTCAGCCACCCCGGAGTCCTTTCAGCCGGCGTCGTTTGTATTTACAGAGTTTGTTTGCGTGACAAAATAGGCACACAAGGCGCGTCCCCTCGGAGGTAATCGGGACCGCCGTCATTTGGCCTCCCTAATGTCTGCCATTCAGCATTAACATATCATTAGCTCGTTCTGGGACCGCTCACTCAGAAAATTAGAGGTCTCCGCAGACCCCCGGCTCCATCAATACGCCAGACAAAAAAAACCACTTGACACCTTTGCTTCGGAGTTTCTCTCCCCCCCCCCTCAGGAGAAAGGCGCAGGATGAGAAGCCGGCGTGGGCGTGAGGCCGACGTTTCCTCGACGATGGTGTTTTATGAAACTTTACCGCAGTTTCGTGACGTCATCCACCGATCTCCAGGAAAAAAAAACCAAAATAATTGACACTGTTTTTTTGTCCTGACCTTCACCCTGACAGATTTGCGGAACGTGATCGAATTATAGACGCTTTCCCGAAGGGCTGACGTCGGGTTTTTTTTACCTGCAATAACGCGCTGCGCAAAATGATCCGTTAAAGCGCTCTTGCGAAATCCATGTCCTTGTTGAATGGTGGAGATGAAGTGCGCTGCGTTGATACCTAATGACAAAACATCTGGTCGATTGTTCCGACACTGTGACGAAATTGCTGTAGCTCCAGCATTTAGTCTTTGTAAATACCTTGTTTTGACACCTCGAACGGCGCGAGGCCTAACTTGTTTTTGTTGCTGATGCGCCAACTAAATAGGTAGCTGCTGCAAAAGCGGCGCGCTCCTTCCTCTGGGGTAATTAGAGGTTAAAATGGAAATCCAGATAGAGATACAAATGTGTGCTGCCACAAATAACTCGCTAACTGATTTCCTGTCAGGGCTCCTGGAAACAGCATTCATCCTTTCGGAACGATTATGACTGAAAATGCTCAAGAATCTCAAGGTTTAATCGTCTCCTCCTTCCAAGTAAAAGTCATTTTCCCCCCCACAAACACAAAAAATCCACAGAATTTCCTCCTCTACATGAGAGGTGCTTTTTTTTTGGTTTTAAATCCTTATTTTTTTAAAGTTTCCATTATTCTTTCCTTCTGTGTCTTATCTATTGGCATAATAAGATACACTATTTACACTTGAGCAACAGCCTCTTGTTTTCTCCATTTATTTTCCAACTCGAGCCAGTTTTGTACCTTCTGCTGCGTGGGAAAGTAACAATAGGAGGGGAAAAAAAAAAAAAAAGATAATAGATCATTCGGTCATTGCATGAAAATCGTCTCACTGGTTTTGTTTAACTCCCTAAAGGACAGGAAGAAGGTTGAGTGGAAGAGTTATGTTGTGTTTTTTTAACCGTAAAGAATTTCTCACTCGTTGGATTATTATAAGAAGTCATTATTGGCAAAATTACACTTTTAAGGCTACTTGGTCAAGTGGCGGAGGTGAACTTTGTGGTGCTATTGATTGTTGAAGCTCCAGTAATGCAAGTAGGATGCAGAACGAGTTGGAAAGTAACAAGAAACATGCGGTGTGCCTGTTTGCAAACTTGCGGATCTTCTCGTAGTTGAGTCGATCTTTCAAGATTTAGTGTGCTGTTGTCCTGCCTGGTGGTCCCGCCTACATTCTGGTGTCCATCTGACCTGTTTAACCTCATAAACAGTAAGACAGCAGGAACAGACAGAGCCGCTGTTGACTGTAAACAATGTGGAGCTGATGGAAATCCACAGCCGAGGTTTCTGGGACAAATTCAGTTCTACACTTCTACGAGTGGCTTCAGTCCAACATTCTGTTCGAGGAGGATGTTCAGATCCCAGGACGAAAATTCATTTGGAACCAAAATCAGGGAATACTAACAACTCTGCTTTTACAAGCTGATTTTTTGTTCTTTTGTATAAATAACACAAGAAAAAGTTGAATCGTTTAACCAAAAACATGAAACAACTGAAAGCAAAACATACAGTATATAAATCAATTACGAGCATCAGGTGTTCTGTGCACAATTCTTCATTTCTTTATGTTCTTTTTTATTTAGTCCTTATTTTTATTCCTTGTCTTTGTTGTTTATATATAGGTATGTATGGATTTCTTCATTATTCAAATGCATCATTGTTGTTTTTGACAACAAAGTTATTTTAGTCTCATCTGTGTGTGGTTGTGAAAGCAGGATAGACCAGAAATACATCAGTGTGGTGCAAAAGGGGGCGGGATTTAATGTGTTTTGACTTCTCCCGACTCCTTTCTGAACAAAAATAAATTGTCAGGGTTTGTTTTTTTTTCATTATCTGTAGTTGTTGATGTTCAAAAACATTTCAAACAGACAAACTGTCAGGAGAAGGGTTCGACTGTTGGTTGCCCCCCCACCATGTTTGTGCGATCCCACTGAAAGTTGCCTGCCTGCGCCTCTGTATCAAACACAATGAGAGGAGTCGTGCACATTGACTGGGAAAAATGTGGGATGTATGAGAAGAATGTGATGTGACTGACAAGCTATAGGAAATGTAAATGCAAGATCGACCAATCTGTTTCGTTTGTTGCACGAGGAGACGAGTCGGTCTCGCCGCATTTTATTACCGAGAAGAAGAAAAAAAATTCGTTCCCTGGCCGGGTCAGAGCGAGGAAGTTCGGAAACCACGCAGGACATCAATCGAGAAAAAGAGGGGAAAACGTTCTCAAGGTTGCCACACAGCTGGCAGCCAAGCCAAGCCAATCCGGCCAAGTCGGGGGCCCCCCCGACGGGCCTGATCAACACGTGCGAGGGTAAATATTTCCCGTCTACGGCCCCCGTTCAAAAAAAAAAGAGAAGCCACCGTACGCTGGTAAAGGCTGTCTAATCCCCGCTGGTGTGTGTTTCGAATTCAGCAGACAGAAGGAAGCTGATCCAATTCCCAGCATCCTGCAGGACACAGATCTGCATTTCCTCTGCACTTTGATGAAACAGCAGCCAAGCTGTCCGCCTCCATTAACAGCCCCTCTGATTTTTACACCCGGCGCTGACAACTCCGGCGTGTCAGTGGGCTCCGCTCGCGAGTGTGTCTGTGGGTGCACATAATAAATATGTTGCCACGCATATGCCTGTGATGTATGTCTGGGGATGCGCGCGTTTATATTGCTTCGCAGCGAGCAGCTTGAGGCGTCGTGACCGGGACACGCCGGGCTTATTTTTAGTTCGGGTGGACAGGCTGAGATGTGTTAAAGGTTACAGAGGGAGAAGAAAAAAAGAGGCTTCTCGGGGCCTTCGCGTCGACAGAACCTGCAGCATATTAAACCAATACGGGAACGATAACGAGATCCGGAGCTTTTCAAATTTGCCTCACAACCTTTTCAACATCAGATAATATTTGTTCCAGGTTTACCTCCTTGGTTTTTCTTCCTGTATTTTTTTCTTATGTTTTTTTATTGTCAGCGCAAGTCAGAACGCGAAAGCCTCGCCAACCTCGTATTATTTTTGGGCGCCGAAACGGCATCATTAGCTATCTTATACAGGCATGTGTGAAATGGAAGTGTTAGAAAAAAAAAATATTTGATCTCCTGTAATAATAGCACAAGTTAAGAAAAGGTGGCACTGACAAAGAAATGACAGATAAAACTAACAAATTGTATTCGTGGAGAGGAAAGAAGCAGGAACGCGGCACTATGAGGAGGAAGACAATGGAGTGGAGGATATTGACAAAGGAGAAAAAGAAAGAAATCGGACAAAAGAATGCAAACCAAAAGCTATAAAATGAAAAAAAAAGAAATACAAAAGAAAAGAAGGACAAAGAAAACTAAAAAATGGGGTAAAACGTTCTTATCGAAGCGTAAAGGTAAACAGAAGTCATAGATAGCGACATTGTTCACAATAGGAATCATATTGACGGACTCGCCTGAATAATGCTCACTTGGTACTTGGTTCGGCGACGTTCAGTCCCACTCTGTTTCTGCTGGAGTGAGCGATGTCATCATGCCAAGATCTGAAGCGCTCTCCGAGGCCTTTCAGAATAAAGGTTTGCAGGCGCCTTTGAGTCTGGCTAGCAATTTCAAACGATCCCCCAAACGATTCGAAATGAATTATTCCACAAAGAGGGGAAAAGAAAAAAAAAAACGCAAAAAAACTGCAAGATTTGCAACAACCGCCCCCGATGTCCAGGTCAGACCACCCCAGAGCACCTGCTCTCAAACTTCAGGTCTCAGTGCTACATGAACTTTGTTTTCTCATATTGTTTATTTGTTAGGCTGTTCTCAAGTGTTTTGTTTTTTTACGGGACTTTGCTGAGACTTTAGGATGCATTGTCAACGGCCTTCAGATGATCATGCACTGTGCCATGAAGGCCATTTTGAGAGAGTGAAAGCGGTCAAGGAGGAACGCAACAAAGGGCTTTGACAGAACAGAGAATGGCTGCTTCCTTTGTGTTTGCTCGCAGCCACGATCGTTCCGTCTCCAGCCAAGAATAGATGCACCACAGTGACAACGAATGAATGGGTTTTCAGGGTCCAGGAGGCGAATCGATAGATATGTTCCTCCTGGTTTTTTAAAAGAAATAACATCGTAGACCAATTGTCTCAATCAGAATCGAAAATGTTGTTGTATTCAAGGCCATTTGGCCGCTGGCTGTGTTGGAGTGTTTACAGGAAGTAGAAGTGTCCAGAAACCTTGGATAGACCACACCCGTTTTCTCAGTCTTGCCTTTTGGGCGCATCCAATCCAGGCAGAGCAATTTTCCCTCACAGCAGATGAGGTGATGTTAGGCGACCTGGAGATCTTCTGAAATCTCTTGCCAGGCTCAAAGAGCCCCCCCCCATCCACCCCCACCCCTACCCAAACCCCCCCACCCCTCCTCCCAGCTTTCCTCTGAAGGCTTTGAAGAGCTTCTCAAATCTTGGCGAGAAGGCGACACTTATGAGAAGCAAAAAAAAAAAAGAGAGAGAGAGCATCAGACCCCCAAATGTCAAAGAATCAGAGAAGACAGGTGGTGTTTGTTTAAAAGAAAAATAGATTTCAAAAGCCGTGATGGAGGAAATTAAGTTCAAATTTTGCAGCAGATTTACAGGAAGTTGAGGCGGGAAATGCCGCAGTGACTGTTTTGTTTTTAACTTATTCAAACTTTAATAATATGTGTAATAAGTCTTGATTTCAATATCATTATGAGGCGAATTTTTTGTTCATTTCCATTAGACATAATTAGTTTGAATTAATTCTTCACGTTGAGGGAAAAACACAAAAAAAAAGTCTTCTATTGTTTTATTCATGAGGAGGTTTTCTTTAAAGTTCATGTATAAGTTATAATCAAACAAAATTACCAAAGAGTATTTAGGGGTTTTTTTGTTTGTTTTCTGGGGTTTTTTTTTATCAGCTGCCTGCTTGTTGTTTTAATAGAGGAACAAATTCATCACCAATGATGAAATTACACAAAAAAAAGAAAAAAAAAAGTGTCAGACAAACAGCAGCGCTTCAACCCAAGATTCCCGCTGCTGGTGGAGATTGAAGCTTAACAGGCTGCAGCACGGTGTCAGCAGGAGACCGGGCATATTAAAACAACACATGGCACCGCATTTATTATGTGCTGTCATCTCTCAATACATGTGTTATTAGGCTCAGACAAGGACACCGACGTGTAAAACCAGACCCTGCTGTTGTGCTTTTTGTTGTGTGTGTGTGTTTTTTTTTGTTTTTGTTTTTTTTTTTTGTTCCTTCTCCCTGCTGCATTTTCTAGGTCACATCATTCCAACACAGGATCGGCACAAACATGGCTGCTGGGCTCCAATACTCACACTTAAGGGCCTGTTAAATGCCACGCGAGCTTGTCACACTTATGCAAAACAATGATCCGCACAGCTTGAAGGGCAAGTCTGGCGGGGGGGTGGGGGGGGAATGGTTGAATAAAAAAAAGAGGCAAAGAAACAGGGCGCATTTTTTTTGTTCCACCTCCGCGATGACGTGTGTACACAGGATGGTTAACTGTGCTAAATTGGCCCGAAATTGGCCAATGAGTTCAGACGCGCTTGTAATGTGGCTTAAATTGCGTGCCCTTTCAAGCAGGGGGAACAAACCTCCTCAATGTCAGCGCTCTCTCTCCCACATGTTGAGTGCTTAGTTTGCCATGCAGCGCAAGATCTCGGGGCCTGTTTAGTATTCACCCACTTGAGTTTCCTAAAGGTTACCAAACCTAATTAGACATTTATGCAGGATCTTCAAAGGTCCCTCCGTTATTAATGATGTGCTACTTCTGAGGACTGCATCGATGGCTTTTTTTTTCTCTCTCTCTGTCTCACTCTCTCTCTCTCTTTTTTTTTTCGAACTCCAACAGCACACCCCTCACAATATGCGCATACACAATGGAGACGCACAGGCATCCAAAATGCAGAGGGGGAGACCGGTGGCGGGCCGGCTGGTGCCGATTACTAAAACTGCTTGCTAAGTGTACCCAAAAATACACCCAGACACACACGAGCACTGGCCAAAACCCAGCAAAGAGAGAAACGTCCCGCAGATTCTCGACAAGCTGTGACGTAAAGTCAAGCGTCCCCCTCCTTCCCTTAAAACCATGTAGTTACATCTCTGATTAACCCACAGAGACCGGAGACAAATTACCGCGCGTGTCCCTTCAGGAGTGTTTGTAATGCTTTGTGTGCGTCTATAGTTACAGCTCGATGCATGTGACTACACTCCCTCTCGAGTGTATTCCCACAGCCAGCGGTGCACGTCGCCGGATACAGGCCTTAAAAATAGATGACACCATCTTGAAGTGCGTTCACGTCACACGCGGGCCTCCGAAAGGATAATCGGGTGGCAAGAAGTCTCGAGTTCCTCTCGTATCTTTCAAAATACTGTCTTTATGTCTCACATCGACCATCCAGACAATTGGGGAGGAAAAAAAAAAGTTGTAGGAACTGACTCAAGGTCACATGAGACCAAGCTCCGCTACGAGCTGTATTTAGATATCAGCAGAAGTGAAACTCAAAGTCAGACTGTATCATACAAATGTCCACCTCATAAAAAAGTTTGCTCCGATATAAACACAGTTATATGTGTTCATATTGCGGCACAGTGTTGACATTGCCAGAGGTTGATTTGTCTGTTGCAACATCACTCAAAGGCTGTTGAGCCTCATGCTCAAACAGCTGATAAATGACTCAGTCTGTGAGATTGAAGTGAGCAGAGCTTCACGGTGTAAAGTGATCACTGCAGAGGCTGGTGGAGTGAGTGGTCCAGCAACATGTGTCTGGACAAAATTATCTGATTTTACTTCAACCACAAGCAGGCAACATGAGGGGTTTTGTGTGGGGGGGGCGTTGGCATCCAGCAGCGAGTTCAAAGTTCTAGCTTCATCATTTGCTGAAGCAGGTGTGCGTTCTCACTGCAATCAGCACATCCAAGGATCTCTTTAGTCATTTTTACCGACTTTGATATGATGTTACTCATTTTCCGTGAAGTTGGACAAAAATAGTTGATCATTTCAGAGGTCTTGCTCAATTGGTTAGAATTTGACGCGTTGGTGTGTACAAGGTACTACTTTGGTTAAATTTCAAAAGGAAATAAAAGTGAATGTTATATTTGACAAATAATACAATTTCGAAAGACAGCTTTTTTTCACCGTTTAAAACTTGTATAAAACATGTAACTCTTGAATATGGGGAAGGTCTTTTAAATCTTTTATAATGAATTTTTTTTATCATGTTTGATTTTTGCTACTTTTTTTAATGCCTTTTGATGAAATATGACCTCATCACCTCTCAAAGGAGGCAGGCTCAGGCTTTCATTTTTGTTTCTACCTTTTTTATGATGTTTTTTTTTTTAAATTAAAGTGGCATGAAGGTCATCTATCGAATCTTGTGAAGTAGGACCAAAAAAATGGCGCGAATGTGCAATTATGCGTGAAGTGGTGTACCTGTGTCGATATGCTTCTCACTCGCTTGCAATTTCTTAAAAATTGAGTTTCTAACCACTCGTATTAGACTTGTTTTTAAGGATTTCGTTTACCTCCGGAAGGGAGTCAAGGAAAACACACTCCAACGAGCGGTTGACTTCCAGCAGTCCTCTCAGAACGGAGCGAAAGATCCTTCCGAAAGCTCGGCTTGGTGTCAAAACTTAAGTGCTTTCCTCGGAACATGATCAAGACCCCGGCCCGTTGTTTCTCCAGACCAGAATTAGAATTCGAAAAATAAAAAAAAAATGAAGCCAAGAGACACCTCGAGCCTCTCTCTCCACCGCTAACATGATTAACGAAATCCTACGAGGAAATTATTTCGCAATGTAACGTAATTATGCACCCCCCCTTCCGTGTTTACACCCGGCCTCAGTCATGTTCTAGGTAGATGCGGGTGACAAGACATCCCAAATAAAATTCAATTTCCATTTATTATTTACGTTCGGACTCTAATCAATTATGAATGACAGCTAATTAGTGGCGAACGGGGGCCATCACTCTCCGCCGCGTCGGCGCTGACTACTCCCACTGTATGTCACGGAGTGCGGACATTGACAAAAAACCTCTCACCACTTTACAGATTTCGGTGTCTTTTCGCTGAGGAGACTTCACTAATCATCTGTGAAAGTGCGCGCACGAGTGCGCACCCGGTGTGGGTGCGCGGCTGGGCCGCCCCGCGTGCGTGCGCGCGTTTGATAATAATAAGGCGAGGAGGGGGGGAAGTTGGGGGGGGGGGGGTAAAATGAAGAGGAGCTAAACTGTGTAAGTCATTTCTCATTTCCTTGCTCCAGTGCCTGTCAGAAGAAAGCCCCGCGTTTTGAATGATGGCTCAGACAACAAAAAGTGAACAACAAACCTTGTGGCTCTGAAGAGAGAGGGAAGTGGAGGGAAGGCGGCAAAGGAAAGTGCCAAACACGCTCAGGAAAGATGACAAATACACGGCGCCGCCGCTTTCCTTTTTTTCTTTCTTCTTTTTTTTGTTTTTTCTAAATGACCAAACCAACAAACAAAGCAAAATCCAAATATCAATGCCTTGATAACACCACTGAACATGCCCTGAAAGTGAAACATAATAGAGAAAAAAAAAAATTACCTATACAGTTGGCGCTCATGCAGTTTGAGAAGGACCTTTCAAGGGGCTGATTTAATGTGAGAGCATCAATCCTTTAGCAGCACAGGGCCTTGACAGCAAGTGAAAGTAATCTCTTCTTTATTAATGGGACTTTTCACTTTGGACCCGGGGCCTTTGGTATTCCATAATAGTAGTTTCATACTACAGACCTAAGGAAAGAACAATATGAAATCAGATCAAGTGGATGTGTTGTGAATGATAAGTGGAAAGTATTTCTTTGTAAACTCAGCGCGCGCCCTTCGAGGAGGAAGCAAGAGGGAGAGGGAGGGAGGCGAGACGTAAGAAGGCGAACTCTGAAAATAGCTTATGCACAGCAGAGATTCCTTCAATGGAAATAAGAAATAAAAAAAATAAAAAAAAGTGCCATAGTAAGTGTAGACAGCTTCCTTGTGCGCATTGCTGAGCTGCTTTGGTTTGAAAGCAACTCATTTCAACTCCTCAAACGGCGTTTTTTTTTTTTTTTTTCTCGTTCCTACCTTCAATTTCTTTCGCCAGACCTGCATCAAACAAAAATAAACTCAAGTAAATCCAAAGTCCGGCCTTTTTGATGACCCGTGACTTCTCACGCACTTTTCATGTTGATTCCCGACATCACTGCAAGCGTACGCGAGAGGTTTGAGACGGAAAACTCCAAATACCGAGTAGAGTCGAGCTGAGCTGAGCCTCGGATGAAAAAAGGGTCATAAGTGTCGTCATCGTTTAGGATATTTTAACGAGTATTCCTCTCATCGATCAGATCCTCCCAGGACTCCCTCTCAGCTCGTTCCTGGTCTCCTGTGGACTGTTCTTTTAAACTCTCATTCCCCGGTGCGCTTTTTCTTATTTTTTTTTTCCCACGACAGTCACTTCATTTTTGTATTCAGCCCCGTCGGCCTGTTTTCTTTCTATTTTGTCGCCGGTTTGTGTGACTTTGCATCCCCCTTCGTGCGGAACGAAACTCTCTCTGTTTAGTTTAAAACCTTCCCCCGGTTGCCTTGTGTTCGTATCCTGTGGGAGTAGTCCTGACAACACTGCCTTCCGTGATCGCGCCTGATATGGTTCTCACTAAACGGAGAGCTATGTGGTTAGAATTCGTTCAAATGGCAACTCGGGCCTCCTCCTCCTCCTCCAATCTCAGATCCCGGTTGTAATAAAACATGCGTGGTTTTTTTTTGAGGGTCACTACTGGGTGTCTGAGTCCTCCCACACGAGCGAGAGACCATTTGCAGGGTTTGTACAATGCAGGCTCGAGGTTAACGCTACACCAATGCTGCGCTTCACAATCCGAGGTTCTCTTCCAAAACACCGTGTGATGTTAAAACCTTCCTGCATGCAGACTCATCTCTGGTGGCTTGGTGAAACTTTCCATACATAAGTTACAAAACTGCTGAGCTCCTTACAAACTGTTTAGATTGGGTGGGGAAAAAGACCAAAATGCATTTTAGGAGACCTTAAGAGACCTCACTCCTTGTAAGCCATGGTACTGTTTATTTCATAGATTTTAAGTTAAAAATGACCAGATTTGAAAAGTCTCCTTGAGTTTTTTTGTTAGTAATAAAGTTTAAAAGGCAAGAATTAACACTGACCAATAAATCAGCCTTTAAAAACTGACACTGTGGGTGCTGCACAGTGCTGTTGGTGGTCAGTGCCCCGACTTACTCACCTCAAAGCCAGGCGGAGCCTTTCTATGCTGCGGTAACTCGTTTTTCCCTGCGAGCACGGAGGTTTCTCCCAGAGGCCCAGATGAATCTAAATTGCCCAAAGGTGTTCAATGTGTGTGTGTGTGTGTGAATGCGTGCGTGTGTGTTTGCCTTGTGATGGACTGACGAGCTGTCCGGGCTGTTTGCTGCCTTCACCAGACGAGAAGGCGGAGTCGGCTGCGGCGGCTCGCAGCCGAGTCGGGAAAGCGGCGTGAGACGGATGGACGAGTCGGTTCTAATTAAAGAACCTTCAAGCACAAAAATAGACCACATGTAAGAGAAGAATACACGTTACAATAGCAGTGGCAATTTTTCCCCCCCTTACGTTTGAGTAGTTTCGAGCATTTGTGTGAGGATACCAAATCACCAGGCAGCCGCGGCAGATTATTCGGTCTGAAGCTTCCTAACTTGTTCCTTCTGATCCGAGCTGGAGTCCTTTTTTCTGCGAGGAGTCACATCTTTCAACTGGAGACAAAACTTAGTCAGAGAAAGTGAAAGTACTCGTAATAATCCTGCTCGCGGCGCGATATCACACTGTCAACTGCCTTGTAAAGGGTGCCACTTATTACACCCCAAAAGCGCCTCCAATTAGCCTCTGATGAGCAACACAACAAGTTCCCAAAGTTTTTTTGCATTCCATTATTACTTATTAATCTCATTTCAAAGTGTGACAATCCCCGACACGCATCGCAATGAAGGGAAGCTCATTAATGGACCAGAATAGCAAGAAGTGCTGCTATGGAATAACTTGCAGGAAATGTATTCTGTAAATCCTAAAATATTAAAGTTTGCATAATCTTTTTCGCACATTTGCTGTCAGACGGCGGCACACGTGCATGGGTGTGTGTGAGTGGGCGATGGCGGTGTGATTGCGTGCACGCATGCAAGTCGTTTTGTTGGTTTTTGATTTCAATTGTTGGGATGTTGGTTCCTGCCCATATGCTTTTATTTTGACCTCCTGGGGGTCAATCGTGAAAAAGAAAGTTCTTTTTTTATGAACTGGATTTTCTCTGCGAACTGAGGACCTGATCTAATGATACTACGAAGTTTATTTATAATCACTCTCTCAAAAAGAACTCTTTCTTTTCCTTGTTTTGCTTTAATAAAGCTTTTCAGGCAAATAAAGGAAATAGTGCATGAGATGATGAAGATTCGTGGTATTTTTACATCATGGATAATTCCAACAGACGATCCCAAAGCTCTTGATCAAGTCTAATAACTCAAATAAGTGTTTTAGTTTGAAATTTCACCCCCCCTTCAAAGCTGTTTCATTAGTAGAACTCAATTCTGAACCTGCAGTTGGCCTCCTTTCAAATTCGCCATATTTATAAAAATCCACCTCAAAGAAACTCGCAATAAAACCTTTCTCGTTTTGGCAGCAAGATGGTTTTCATAAAATTTATTGGGTCATTAAAGTTGTTGTATTTCAGGGTTTTTTTTGGGGGGGGTATTTTTCTTCTTTTTTTGTGTTGCGCTGAAGTGCCAGTTTGGCTGGCAGACGGGCGGTGTCAGTCTCTGGGTGTATTTGTTGGTCCGTCTCCCACTTTGCTCCACACTGAACTATCTCCGAGATGGATCGCTGTGAAACTTCGACCGGGGCTTTTCAGATGCCGCGTTTTGGTGGGATGGCACGGACTCAGACTGAGAAAAACTCTTCCCTCGGATCAAAAGTTTCTGCTAATGAAGCTCTTTCTGAAAAAAATAGAAAGAAAAAAAAAAAAAAACGATTATTCATTTTTTGTTTCCCCAAGATTGTCCTGGAGCCGGTCCACCATCATCTGTGAGCAGCTTCTTCATTTCCTGGGAGGGGGGGGGAATCAGGAGCGCGATCCAAACTTGGTTGGAGTGGAGCAAGCTCTCCAAGAGCAATCCATATGGATTGAGCCTGTATCGGCCTTTTATCTGATAGCCGCGTTGATCTGGAGCTGTGAACACACACACACACACACACACCAAACAGCCTTTCGCTGCTCAGAGTCCCGTCCAAAATATAATCTCCATAGTGTATAATTATGTTCACATTACAAATTACACTTGAATGATTTTTGTCCCTCTTCAGCCGATCCTTAAGGCTTACATGTTGCTAATGATTTTTCCTTTTCTCTCCTTTTTTTTTTTTTTTTTTTTTCAGAGGGGGGGCTCTGAAAAAAAATAAAAAATCCTTTCAGGCATCTTTTCAATCACCTCGCCGTCTGCCAAATGAGAGTCCGTCTCAAAGACCCTCCAGTGAGCATTGTGGCGCCGCGTGATGAGTTTGGCACCGGGCTTTTGAAAAGAGGAGCTGAATCTATAACCTGTGCGGAGAAAGCAGGAGGTGTGGGGGGGACAGAGACGGTTGACGGAGAGAAATCCTTCACTGTGCTGTAATGGGTATAATTACACAAAGAAAAGGGCTGTTAGGTTAAATTACCCGTGATGTTCGCCGCGGATAATGGCAGAAACTCAGAAGGTTAAATGACGCCAGGAGCTGAATGACTTTTGACATTAAGGCACCATTGAAAAAGGGAATTATAACAGAGCCTTCACAGGCAAAACCAATACCCGACACGCCGGACTGTGGAGACTGGTTTGAAAAGACTTTAAAAAGGCTTCTTTTTTTTTTTTTGTGAACACCTGTGTCGTTAGAAGCCTTTGTGAGACGTGTTTTAGTCCAAAAAAGCGCCGGCCAGATAGATTGTTTCCATCCGTGGAAGCTATTTGAAGCTCTCTTTGAGTTGCACTGATGCCTGGAAATCGTCCTGCCGAGCGACCGCACCTCCTCACACAAGACGGCGCGGCAGGAAAAGAAGCGGCGCCGCGACGCGAGCAATTAGCCGCCGCCGCGGTATTGTCTCTTCCCCTCAAGTGTTGCCGGCGCTCTTTTGTGTAGTTTTGTATACGGAAATCCCTCAGCTTGAAACTGTATTGTCCCTCCTGTGCGAAACAGAAGTCAACAGGCGGCCCAATTAGAAGGTGAGAAGATGAAGGGAGGGGGCGGGGCCTCGTCGCGGCACGATCACCTCCAGTCACCCTGCGCGAAGACGCCCACGCGGCCCGACTGTAGTGTTTGTCAAATGACCGCGAGGACAGATGAGTCACGCACTGCTGCATTTGCAGACACCGCCCCCCCCCACCCCACCCCCACCCACCCCCCCTCTTTCCCACTGAGCTCCAGTTGTTGTGTTTCTGGAGAGTTTCATCCCCCCCTTTATACATTTCACATCAAGCCCTTCTGCCAACTCCTCTCATCTTTCAACCTTACTTTGCTGGAAGTTTTGCTGCCAGTCAACCATGTCTTCTCTGTGTTGCTGATTGGCTGACACGGGCTCTCCAAGGATTCAACAAAAAGCAGCAACCTACATCATACGGCATAATACATGTTATGCACTTGGTATTTATTGGATATTCTCTATATGTAAGACTTCAATTTATTAGATGTGGGAAAAATCTCAAATCAGATCTGCATTCAGGAAAATCTGCAGGCATATACATGAGGATTTTACAAATGAGGGAACATGCAAAACAAATTATTGGCCAAAAAAATCTAAATACAAAACAGCAATATGATAAAAGGATTACAAGTGCCAATAAATATGACTATTAACACGTCAGTATGGCTGCAGTTATGACATCACACCATCAAAACAGGCCATTCAGGACATCCAGCTTCTGTTTTTTTCAGCAGGTTTGGAGAGAACAAACGAATCCGTCGTGCCCGTCCTGCAAGGTGCATCACGGAGGACACAAATGCAGACAACAAGCTAAAGAGGCAAAGAGGCACATTGTGTTTCTGGCTGCAAAGAAGCTCGAAGGAGAGCAAA